>JAINUG010000242.1:1044595-1324416 GCA_029706075.1 Aldrovandia affinis
ACCTGTCTCTCTCAGGTGTGGGTTAGGGCCAGTGTGGCTGTGACCTGTCTCTCAGGTGTGGGTTAGGGTCAGTGTGGCTGTTTCCTGTCTCTCTCAGGTGTGGGTTAGGGTCAGTGTGGCTGTGACCTGTCTCTCTCAGGTGTGGGTTAGGGTCAGTGTGGCTGTTTCCTGTCTCTCACAGGTGTGGGTTAGGGTCAGTGTGGCTGTTTCCTGTCTCTCTCAGGTGTGGGTTAGGGTCAGTGTGGCTGTTTCCTGTCTCTCAGGTGTGGGTTAGGGTCAGTGTGGCTGTGACCTGTCTCTCTCAGGTGTGGGTTAGGGTCAGTGTGGCTGTTTCCTGTCTCTCTCAGGTGTGGGTTAGGGCCAGTGTGGCTGTTTCCTGTCTCTCTCAGGTGTGAGTTAGGGTCAGTGTGTCTGTTTCCTGTCTGTCACTGACAGGTTAGGGCCAGTGTGGGCTGAATGGTTCTTTGTATGCTTTGGTTCTGACACTGATTGCTCAGCCAATTAAGTGTTCAAAACAGGAACATCAAGTCCTCATTAAAACTCAAAATCAATCAAAAAAATATTGAAATGCACGTTCCATTCTGTACTAATGCACACTTTCTATCTCTCACCCCTCTTTACGCAGAGTGGCCATACATAATGTTGAGTAACAAAAATCCACCTTCTTAGAGTTTTTTTTACCCGACATTATGTTACCGTGCTGCCTCTGGATTTTCACATATACTGTATCAGTCTGTGTGTCTCTTTGTGAAGCAGCCTCCTTTGAAGTTTTTGTTAAAATGTCCGCTGTTCTCAACTCCTGATAAACGTTAGCCCCATACATATTAAAATACCTGGCCAATGTTCACACCCTTGACCTAATTATGTATAGTAGACACTGAAACAGCCGACAGTGTGGGTTGTTTTTGAAAGTGTGTGAAGAAGAGTCATAGCGGATGGGGTGTGTGTGCTTGTGTGTGTCTGAATGTGTGCTGCTTAAATTGCATACACTACCGGTCAAAGATTTTAGAACACCCCCATTTTCCAGTTTTTACTGAAATTTAAGCAGTTCAAGTCCAATGAATAACCTGAAATGGTACAAAGGTAAGTGGTAAAAAGGTTAAAAAAAGGTTACAAAAAAAAAGTTTAGGTTACAAAAAACTGAAATACAAAGGTAGAATACAAAGAGTAACAGGGGTTGTATCTGACCTAGGTGCTGTGGGCAGCGGAGTTCCACAGGGATCAGTGCTGGGACCTCTGCTTTTCTTTATTAGATAAATTATCTTGATAAGGACGTTAGTAGTAAAATAGTTCAGTTTGCAGATGATACAAAACTCAGTGGTTTAGCAAACAGTTTGGAATCGACTAAGGTAGTCCAGAATTTGGCAGAAACATGGCAGATGAAATTCAATATTGCTACATGTATTCAATATTGCTACATGCATACAAGTTATGCATGTGAGAAATAAAAATTTAAGACAGGAGTATTTTATGAAAGAAGAAAAATTCAAATGTGTTCAATTTGAAAAAGACTTGGGAGTAGTAGTTGATCAAGTCTATCTTCATCTAAGCATTGTGTTATAGCAGTAAAAAAACATGCACATCTTGTAATTCGCTCTGGATAAGAGCGTCTGCTAAATGCTTAAAATGTAAAAGGCCAAAAGGATACTGGGATGTATAGCAAAAAGTATTGAATATAAATCAAAGGAGGTTACAGTGGGGAAAATAAGTATTTCACCCCCTGCTGATTTTGTGAGTTTGCCCCATTACAAAGAAAGGAACGGTCTGTAATTTTCATGGTAGGTTCATCTTAACAGTGAGAGACAGAATATTTAAAAAAATCCCAGAAAATTACATTATATGAATTTTAAACATGTATTTGTGTTTTATTGAGGAAAATAAGTATTTCACCCCCTAGCAAAACATGACTCAGTACTTGGTGGAGAAACCCTTGTTGGCAAGCACAGCGGTCAGACGTTTCTTGTAGTTGGTCACCAAGTTTGCGCAGATCCCAGGAGGGATTTTGGCCCACTCCTCTTTGCAGATCCTCTCCAAATCCTTAGAAATCCATTTTCAGTGTCCTGGCTGAGGGAAGGAGGTTCTCACCCAAGATTTCCCGGTACATGGCCCCATTCATCCTCCCCTCGATCCGGTGAAGTCGTCCTGTGCCCTTAGCAGAGAAACAGCCCCAAAGCATAATGTTTCCACCGCCATGCTTGACGGTGGGGATGGTGTTCTTGGGGTCCAAGGCAGCTTTTTCTTCCTTCAAACACGGCGAGTCGAGTTGATGCCAAAGAGCTCGATTTTAGTCTCATCTGACCACAGCACTTTCTCCCAAGCCTCCTCTGAATCATCCAGGTGCTCATTGGCAAACTTCAGACGGGCCTGTACATGTGCCTTCTTGAGCAGGGGGACCTTGCGGGCACTACAGGATTTCAATCCATTACGGCGTATCATCAACAAGCTCCAGCCGTGTAGTTCTGGGTTGTTCTCTCACCTTTCTCATGATCAGGTTCACTCCACGAGGTGAGATCTTGCGTGGAGCCCCAGACCGAGGGAGATTGATGGTCAATTGGTGTTTCTTCCATTTTCTAATTATCGCACCAACAGTTGACTCCTTCTCACCAAGCTGCTTGCCAATGGTCTTGTAGCCCATTCCAGTCTTGTGCAGGTCTACAATTTTGTCCCTGATGTCCTTAGACAATTCTTTGGTCTTGCCCATTGTGGAGAGGTTGGAATCTGATTCATTGATTGATTCTGTGGACAGTTGTCTTTTATACAGGTAACGAGTACTTAATTAGGAGTACTAATTAAGTAAGAGGACTAATCTGTGTGCCTCCTGGTCACATAACCGGTCTGTGGGAGCCAGAATTCTTGTTGTTTTGCTAGGGGTGAAATACTTATTTTCCTCAATAAAACACAAATAAATGTTTAAAATTCATATAATGTGATTTTCTGGGATTTTTTTAAATATTCTGTCTCTCACTGTTAAGATGCACCTACCATGAAATGTATAGACCGACCGTTCCGTTCCTTTCTTTGTAAGGGGGCAAACTCACAAAATCAGCAGGGGGTGAAATACATATTTTCCCCACTGTATATTCATGTTATATCTGGAGAGGTAAAAACTGAGCAAAGACTTAAGACACTGTAAGTCGCTTACTGTTTCTGCGCAACGCTAATGGCCGATTTAAATCAAATCAAATCAAATCAATGTATTTGTATAGCGCTTTTCACAAATGAATTGTCACAAAACGCTTAACAGAAGGGAACCCAGGCCTAGACCCCCCCCCCAAAGCAAGCCTAAGGTGACAGTGGCAAGGAAAAACTCCCTTGATAGGGAGAAACATTGGGAGGAACCAGACTAAAAGGGGGGAGCCCATCCTCTTCTGGCCAGCACAGGTTGTGTCCAAAAAAGACAGTATCATGGTGACTCAGGGCTGGATGACTTTGCGCCTCCTGAGTTAGGTAGTCAGTGGGGGGGTCCAGATCCAGGGACTGGGGTAGGCGTGGGGGTGAGGGTTGATGGGGGCAGCTCACACTTCTCGCAGGATCTAGGGCTCAGGGGCCAAGGCTGAGAAGAGAACATGCAGTCAGAAAGAAGCAGTGCTATAGCCAGTAGCATTATGTGAGAGCAGGGGAGCACAAGCATAGGAAATATACAGATATGGCAGCATACCTATTAGGAGAGGGACAGAGAATACACGCAGCCATGAGTTCCAAACCATCCACACCGATTAAGGATAACCAGCCTAACAGTGGTGGTAACACGTTGAGGAGGTGACAGTATGGAACGTTTCTCACTCCATAAGACACTAGGGCACAGCCTTCTCCATTTCTGCACCTAGACTATGTTTGGCAGTAGGCTAGGCTGAAAAGATATGTTTTTAATCTAGACTTAAAAGTTGAAACTGTGTCCGAATCCCTAACATGCTTTGGTAAACCGTTCCACAACAGAGGAGCTCTGAAAGAGAAGGCTCTACCACCAGCTGTGCTTTTTAAAATTCTAGGGAGTAATTCTTGTGAACGAAGCAGTCGTGCCGGCTTATAAGGGATAATCATTTCAGTCAGATATATAGGTGCAAGTCCGTGCACTGCTTTAAAAGTTAGCAGCAGTACTTTATAATCAGCCCAATATTTAACAGGAAGCAGTAATGTGCTCATACTTCTTAGATCTAGTCAAAATATGTGCCGCTGTATTCTGTACTCATTGAAGACTCTTAAGAGAGCTACTAGAGCAGCCAGATAATAAGGCATTACAATAATAGTGTAGCCTTGATGCGACAAAAGCATGCATCAAGGTTTTTGCATCCTCTAATGACAGAATGTGCCTAATTTTAGCTATGTTTCTTAGGTGAAAGAAGGTCACTCTGGAAGTGTTTTTAATATGAGTGTCAAATGTAAGATCCTGATCAATAATAAAACCAAGGTTCTTGACCGTCAGACTTGATGTAACTATGCAATCACCTGCATTTAACTGCAGATCCAACTTGTTCCTTAATTTTTTGTGGCCCAAGACCATCATCTCTGTTTTATCTGAATTCAAAAGCAGGAAGTTTACTGTCATCCAATTCTTTATATCAGAATATTATATACTCAGTTTATATCTAACTGAGTGAGTTGAAGTATTTCACCTGGTTTCATTGATATGTACAGCTGTGTATCATCTGCATAGCAATGGAAATTCACACCATGTTTACGAATAACATTACCCAGTGGTAGTAAGTATAATGAGAACAGTAATTGTCCCAGCACTGAGCCTTGTGGAATACCATATTTAACCTGAAAGTAGTCAGAGAACTCTTGATCTAATTGCACAAATTGAAACCTGTCTGATAGGTATGATTTAAATCATGAGAGTGCCCATCCACGCAAACCAATCAGGTTTTCTAGCCTGTAAAGGAGAATCTGGTGGTCGATAGTGTCAAACGCAGCACTTGTGTCAAGGAGCACTAGAATAGAAACACAACCAGTACCGCTGCTAACAGTAAGTCATTTACAACTTTAATAAGTCCCGTCTCAGTGTTATGGTTTGGTCTAAAACCTGATTTACTGTTTTTGCGCTCACGCTAAAAGCCAAGTTGCTGTTTCTGCGCTAACGCTAAAGGCTGATTTGCTGTTTTTGCACAATGGTAAAGGCCAATTTACTGTTTTTGCGCTAACGCTAATGGCCGATTTACTGTTTCTACGCACACGCTAAAGGCCAATTTGCTGTTTTTGCGCTAACGCTAATGGCCGATTTACTGTTTCTACGCACACGCTAAAGGCCGATTTACTGTTTTTGCGCAAACGCTAATGTCCGATTTACTGTTTCTGCACTCATGCTAAAGGCCAATTTGCTGTTTCTGCGCTAACACTAATGGACAATTTATTCTTTCTGCACTGATTCTAAAGGCCAATATGCTGTTTCTGCACTAATGTGAAAGGCCGATTTGCTGTTTCTATGCTAACGCTAATGGCCGATTTACTGTTTCTGCGCTAATGTTAAAGACCGATTTATTGTTTCTACGCTCACGCCAAAGGCCGATTTACTGTTTCTGCACTCACGCTAAAGGCCGATTTGCTGTTTCTATACTAATGCTAATGGCCGATTTACTGTTTGCGCCCACGCTAAAGGCCGATTCACTGTTTAACAGGAACGGCTAAAATACTATGTAACTGTTTGGGTGTGTGTATGTGTGTGTTTACGTGTGCCTGCATGTGTGCATGTGTATGTGTGTGTATATGCGTGCACTAGTGCAGTGTTCATATGAGGATGTGGCAGTTGTAGAGATATAATTAGACACAAAGAGCTGCTTAACCTTCAGCCACCTAGTGAAATGTAAATTCTTGCGAGTACCTCTGGTTCTCTGTACCCATTAAATTACCCAATCAAGTGCCTCCTGCATGTGCTAATTAGTATCTCTTTCACATCCAACATGTATTCATAAAATAAATGTCTCATAAATTCAGTGTATTTATATGTATTATTCAAACAAACTTGTGTCTTCATATTCCCATTTGCTTTGGTATCAACTTTGAGATGACAGAAAATTGGGAAAAATGTATCAGTAAAAACACATGGTAAAACAGTGAATTGTGTCTGTGTATGCGTACGTGCATGTGTATGTCTTTGTGCGTATAGATAATAATCTGCTGTTTGTGTATAACCATCTCTTGTGTTTTTGTGTGTGTCTGTGTGTGTGTGCGTGTGCATGCATGTGTGTGTGTGTGTGTGCGCATATGGGCGTTTGTGTGTGGTTGTGTGTGTGTGTGTGGTTGCATGCATGTAGATAATTATTACGGAACGCCCAAGCCCCCCCCTGAGCCCACGCCCCTGCTGCTAAATGTGACGGACCAGCTGTTGCCGGGCTCCAGACCCAGTGCGGAGGGGAAGAGGAAGCGGAACAAGTCTGTGAGCAACATGGAGAAGGCCGGCATCGAGCCCCCAGAGGAGGAGGAGGAGGAGAGACCTGTCGTCAACGGCAACGGCGTTGCCATCACCCCAGGTTAGGGCCACCGTGGCCATGGCAATGGCAAAGTGTTTCAGTCCAACACAACCATGGACCACCAAGGCAACAGCATAGCAACAAGCCTCCCAACAGAGTAACAGGCTTGTAACAGGGTAACAACAATGCTGACGTTTGCTAGCAGACTTGCATGATAAAGGCTCACTCAGGGAAGGAGTGGTTCTGTCGGCAGGGATTCCCTTGCCTCGATGTGCTACAGCACCTTCTCTGGTCAGTGAGTATGTCTGCAGTTTGCCCACACCACCTGCATAAATAGTGCAGTATCTGCACAGCTCAGCTGCTGGACTACAGAAAGAAAGAGGTTGCTGCACATGCTTCAAAGGGTGCATGGGTTAATTAAAAACAAATGTACATGGGACAGTGGGATGGGATTACAGTTTCCGATTGGTCATTCCATTTTGGCCAAAAAAATTTTTTGGCAACGAAAGATATTAAATAATTTAAATAATATCAACAGCATATCTACTGACTCATGGCAGGGCTACAACAAAGTACAAGTTTGATGTCAAGGAAACAGCATAGCAACAGCATAGCAACATCTCAGGGCAACAGTTCAGTATAGACCCTTTACAGAGCTGCATAGCAACAACCCCAGGTCATGATGGCAGCATAGCAACGACCCCATTTAGGAGACTGGCTCTGGCTCTGCATCAATCAAACCAAAATTACATACAAGAATATATATTTAGGAGACTAGTCTTGATCAGTGCTACAAGCAGTCTTAAGTGCTGGGTGGCTGTCCACTTTCAACGTCCGAGTAAATCTGAATCATTGTCTCTCTTGACGCTGTATATCCATTCTGATGCAGTTATTGTGAAGGATTGCATCTTCTGATGCAGATTTTAAACAGATTAATAACAGTTTGTGTCCGTTCCCATGGAGATGTGAGTGCTGAGAGTGGAGTGATTGCAGGAAGTGGAAGCAGCACCACAGTGCACCGTTCCTCCTCCCTGGAAAATCACGTTTTTAAACATCAGGGACGGTTGGTTTTTCTGCTGCGGAAATTAGGAAAGCAAATCACGATCTTGTAGACATTGTTATACATTTAAAGCAGAAGTGCAGAAAGCTTGACTCAAATTGAAATGGAGGAGCCCTTGCACCTTGTCCTAATAACACCGTGGGTTTAATTTGAATAAATATTTTATTATGGCTAAAAAATAAGTGCAATTTTTTGGTTTGTTTTATTAAAGGATGGGTGAATCGTGTGTCAGTTTTTACTGTAAAAATGATAGGATTATTTTAGTCAAAATACAAAGCAGTAATGTAAGTCAAAAATTCACTACACCTAAACCATTTCAGTATCTCTAAATGGTTATACAAATCCAAAATATTCTTCTTGTCCCAAACACACTGGTTAGCCACCTCTGTGCTGTTAACACGGCAACCTGTTGGCTGCTTGACCTTTACATATTCAATTGGTTACCCTTTGTCCTAATTGTTGTAAAAAAAAATGTTTTTTTGCGGAGGTAAGAAATATTCAAGCTAAAGTGAATAAAATAAAATTTTCCTCTACAACTTCCTGAAATTAGATTTTTGGGTAAACTTGCCCACACCTACTCTTTCATACTTACCCTCAAAAGGGGACAAAAATGGCCAAATACTTTATTTCACTGAAAGAAACCTCTCCCTGTGTTTTTTACATTTGTTTCAGATTTAGTGTCCGATTTCACCCTCTATTTATTTCAATTCGCCCTCCCCCATGAACTCACCACCCATCCTCTGGGTCAAGCTATTCCCCGAGGCCGGTGATGTTCTGTCTCCTCCGAGACGGAACTCGCCTATTATTTTGTCCACAGGGAAGTCCTCCACGCTCCTTGGCAATCTTGTGCCGGCTCACCCTTCCCCCTCTCCCTGGGGCGGACAGCCAAATCCCGCCCCCCGATCGGGGCTCCCAGCCAGGGCCGGTTTGACACAGTTGGTTTCGAACCATAGCCACAATAGGCAGCTCACACTCGCAAAGCACCAGTCAATGCAAGTGCGTTACACTGCTATGCTACCCGAGGCCCCCCCCTCTCTGTGTTTAATGCCTGTTGTCCCAGGGTAGGCACGCTCTTACTTGCTCCCCATTGTGCCCCCAGAATCAAGCGAGCAGGAGGACAAAAGCACTGACGTTTCGGGGGACACTGCCCCCCAGCCCTGTCCACCTGAGGCCCCCGTCTTCACCCCCACAGAGGCACCTCAAGAGGAAGAAGAGCCCCCAAAATCACCCCTAAAACTGGAGGAGAATGATGAGTTGGGACCCCTGCCAGACAACTGGGAGATGGCCTACACCGAGAAGGGAGAGGTCTACTTCATAGAGTAAGAGAAATATCACAATCATAACCAGATAAATATATACAGTACTGTATGTATACACTATCGGTCAAAAGTTTTAGAACACCCCCATTTTCTCAGTTTTTACTGAAATTTAAGCAGTTCAAGTCCAGTAAATAACCTGAAATGGTACAAAGGCAAGCGGTAAACTGCCAGAGGTTAAAAAAAAAAGTTTAGGTTACCAAAAGCTGAAAAATAATGTACATTTCAGACTTATAAAAAAGGCCCTTTTCAGGGAACAAGTAATGGGTTAACATGGGTTAACAGTCACTCTGTGCAAGTCGCTGACTCTGGGTCCAGCAAAAGAACCCCATTCCTCCTCCATGTTTGACAGTTGGTGTCACACACCGAGGAACCATCCTTTTGCCTACTCGACGGCTTACAAAAACCTTTCAAAATTTCAAGATTTCAAATTTTGATTCATTGGTCCATAAGACCTTCTTCCAGTCTTCAGTAGTCCACTGGCAGTGCTTCATGGCCCAGGCAAGCCTCTCTTATTTAGCCATCTTAGCAATGGCTTTCTTACTGCCACTCAACCTGTCAAACCTGCAGTTCAAAGTCTTCTCTTCACAGTTGAAACTGAGACTTTCTTACTTTGACCAGTATTAAGCTGTGCTTGAAGCTGTTGTCCTGTGAGCTGCCTATCACGCAAGCTGTTGACTCTCAGAAACTTGTCTTCTGATTTTGTTGTGGCTTTGGGTCTGCCAGATCTCTAACTGTCAGAGTTTCCTCCAGTTTCCAAGTGCTTTTGATGGTGTAGGAAACTACTCACTGCCAAAAAATGACATTATTTTTCAGCTTTTGGTAACCTAAACATTTTTTTTAACCTCTGGCAGTTCACCGCTTACCTTTGTACCATTTCAGGTTATTCACTGGACTTGAACTGCTTAAATTTAAGTAAAAACTGGAAAATGGGGGTGTTCTAAAACCTTTGACCGGTAGTGTAGGTGACTGCCTTTGTCTTCCTCTGACAAATTGAGTTGTACACCATTGTGTATACTCTACTGAAAGAGAGAATGAAAGAGGGGGGGAGGGGTGTCTGACTGTGTTCACACACAGAGAGATAAAGGAGTTCTGAGTGATTTAGTGAGTGTTGCTGCTCATTAATTAAGTCTGAGAGATAAGGAGAAACCCCTTTCCGAGTGTATGAGAGTGTGTCGAATGTGCTTTGACAGGGGTCGGATGAGGATGACCTGTTTCTCCAGGAACGTGTGGTGTGCACTTTGGGATGAACTAAGTAACTGTATCCAGCAGGACAATTCGAGGCTCGGTCAGATGAGCTGGTATTGGTTGTGTTCAGGAACTCTAGTTTAGAATTACAGCCACAATTGAAGCACTTTTCTTAATTTATTTGTCTGGTTGATTTAAACTCCCAAAGAGGCCCAAATTTAGCAGTGCAAACAGGTATGGCAATGATCAACTGAAAAAGATCAACTGGATGACATGTACTCTACAATAGTGAACTCTTGTTTATTATTTGGACCAGTCAAAGCGGGTGAATCACAAGTCACGTGATGATCATCCATCCTCTGATTGGGGGATGTCAAAAAACTTCAGATTGCAGCACTTCTCAGTGCAAAGTAATGTGGCAATTATTAGTGGCAACGACACTTCCAGTGTCTCATGGCCTTTTACACAGCCGTTTGTCTTAGTATCAGCAGTCATTGGACTCACTATGCTGTACGTTGAAAGAGGAAAGGTTTTGGTAGCTGTGTTACTTATTATTGGAGATGCTCTCACACATAGTACAGTGAACCACAGGTGCCTGGAGACAAGATGTTGAACATGTTGCCCCACACCGTGCGTCTCTTGCATTTTCACCAAACTTTATTAGAACAATAACTCGCTGACCGAAACTCCGAAAAGTTATTTGAATTTTTCAAGAGACACACGGCGTGTGGGAGTATTCTAAAACATAGAATTTGTTTATCAAAGCATCATCACAAGATTGAGCCTGACGGGGCCTTGGGTGGCGTAACGGTCAAAGCATTTGCCCGGAACACAAGTTGCCCACTGCAGCCACGGTTCAGAACTCAGCTGTGCCAGCCCGGCTCTAGCCGCGAGTCCCGATTGGGGCGGCGCTCAAGGGGAGGGGCATGCTTCCAAAAATGCTCAGTCTTCACATCTTCACCTACCAAACAGAGAGAGAGGAATACCACTTTGCTCGCAAACGTTCACACCTGGTCGGGTATGAGTGAATGTTTATACCTCCGCTCTGACAGGACAGGACAGCTGAGCAGCGGGATGGTATGGGCTCTATATTCTTTCTCTGTGGCTCGGCCTGTGTTTTTATGTGCGCCTGTCTGTGTGTTTGAGTAACAGGGCCTGTACTGTTCCCATCCCAGAGCCGTGCAGAGCAGGGGTGTGTCTGTACCGAGAAGAGCTCCTGTGCGTGGAGACGTGTTTGACTCTGTACTGTAACATTTACAACTTGTGAGCTATCAAAGCAGCAATACACGAGAGGGTGTGAGTTCTGCCGATTATTGGTACGTTGTGATGGACCTGCTCCACAGGTCTGGAGCAAAGCCGAGGACTGCCAATAGTCGGCACAACACACACCCCCTCCTGTATTACTGCTTTTATAACACGGTTACCACACACATATACAGTAGACTCTATTTTTATTCGCACCCTTGATAAAGATGAACAAAAGAGATTGTATAAAATAAACTATATAAGTAATGAGGTATTTTATGCTCAAAAAATGCAACAAAGTCCAAAGCTACAATACTAATACTGCATCGCAACTATTCACACCCCTAACTTTTCTTTTCAATTTAATCCAACAAAAACAAATACATATATGACTAATAACTAACTAATAGAGTATACATAAATATACAACTTATTTGAAGTTTATTGGAAGGTTATGGAACTATACAGTAGCCTACATTGGTTTCTGGTTTCCCTAGGGTATAAAAAGGAGGGAACACACATTTGAATACCGTGGTCAGTCTCATCATGGTGAAAGGCAAAGAACTCCCTGAAAGCATCAGACAAGGTTATTGACCTCAACAGATCAGGAGATGGCTACAAAAAAATCTCTAAAAAGTTAGACACCGCTTTGGGGGGGCGGTAGATAGTGTAGACTAACGCACCGTATTTTAGCTGGTCCAATATCGTGTGCGCTGCCTGTCAGGGACGCGGTTCGAAACCTGTCTCTAGCAGACCAGCCCTGGTCGTCAGCCTTGATAGGGGGCGGGATTTGGCTATCCGCCCCAGGGGGAAGGGGGAGGGTGAGCTAGCTTGGGTCTGCCGTGAAGCACATAAGGGTGTTTCCACGTGCGTGGGCGAATTCTGTCTCGGAAGGAAGCAGAGTTCGCTGCCCTCAGAGAATTGGCTTGCCTCATAGAGATGAGCAGCGGACTCGTGTGGGGAGGGGAAATTGAAATAAATAGAGGGTGTAATTTGTTGGTCAAGCAGTGCTTTAACCCGTTAGACAACATTAAAGTTCTTGTAGAATACACACACTTGGGGCCTTGGGTGGTGTAACGGTAAAAACACTCGCCCGGAGCTTTGGTTGCCCACTGTGGCCAGGGTTCGATACCAGGCTGTGCCAGCCTGGCTCTGAGATTTGCTGTCCACACCAGGGGGGGGGAGGGAGAGCCGGCACGGGCTCACCGAGAAGCGCGGAAGCCTTCCCTGTGGGCAAAATAAATAGGCGAGTTCCGTTTCAGAGGAAGCAGTTCATTGCCGGCCCCGGGGTAGTGGCTGGTCCCATAGATGCAGTTGGCGGGCTCGTGGGGGAGGGTGAATTGAATAAAAATAGGGTACAATTTATTTATATTTAAATTATAATATTTATTTTTTACATTTTAATTTAAATTAACAAAGGAGAAAACAATACAAAACACTTAAAATAATCCATTCAGAAAATCTATTTTCACTGATATTCAGAACAAAATTCCTCTTCTTTCATGTGATAGAGTACAGCATGATTGGATAGTAACGTGTTTTGTTGAACGTTCTCGTGGATCTGCAGCAGTGTTTTCAAATTGTACCTGCGTCCAAAGAATTAAAGTATTTCAGATAGGTATTTGACCCAGGTCTGGACTGGACAGCACGAGTGCATTTGTACATCCCGAAAGTAACGTCAGGAGCAGCTGTTGATCCCTTGAACAACGTGCTTCACCTGAACAGCTCAGGTGCATAAACAGCTGTATGGGTAGATGAGGTGTGCAGTAAGATGTTCTGTGGAACTGTACAAAAAATATACTTGAGCGTTATTTGCTAAGCAAATAAATAATGTCATGTTTTTAAGTTTTATGAGTAAGCAATCTGAAGCCCTGGCTGGGGTTTCCTTTGATCCACTCTCCAGAAGAGAGCAGTTTGTTTTACAGGGTTCCTGAGAGAGAGGGAAAGAGGGAGAGAGAGAGGGAGACAGGGAGTTTGGGTTCAGAGGTAGAGAGAGGGGGGGAAGCAGGAGGGTGGGGAGAAAGGAAGAGGGAAAGAGGTATGTAGAGAGAGAGAGGGAGAGAGGTAGAGAGAGAGGTATAGAATGAAAATGGGAGAAAGAGAGAGAGAGAGATAGAGGTACAACAGACAGAGAGGCCTGAATGAAGTGCTGCCCATGGTGGCGTTTCCCAGGGTATGCTGGGAGATTTATGCCAGCTGAAGGGAGGGCATTGTGCCCTCAGTTGGGCTCGGCAGATGTACTGAAGGTTTCTTGGCACTCCCTCAATCCAATCTGAGTGCGGCTCTCGCCACGGATAAGCCAAGTCTTCTCTCTGTGTCTCTCTCACACACACACACACACACACATCTCTCTTCTGCTAATCAGGAGCAGTAAGCAAATAAAAACCTATCGATTGCACTTCTATTAACCTTTTCTTTTTCTCTGTTTCTCTCTCTCCCCCCTCTCTCTCTCTCTGTCTCTCTGTCTGCCGCTCCCTCACCAACTCTCTCTCACTCTCTCTCTCTCCCTCTTCCTCACCATCTCGCTCTCTGTCTGTCTCTCCATCACCATCTCTCTCTCTCACGTTGCTCTCTCTCACTCTCTCTCATTCTCCCTCTCTCTGTCTGTCGCTCCCTCACCAACTCTCTCTCTCTCTCTCTCTCTCTCTCTCTCTCTCTCTCTCTCTCTTCTCTCTCTCTCTCTCTCTCTCTCTCTGTAGTCATAACACCAAGACTACGTCGTGGCTGGATCCACGACTGGCGAAGAAGGCTAAGCCACCGGAAGAATGCAAAGAGGACGGTGAGTGTTGAGCTACGCTGTCGAGTCACTGAGCCGCTCTCATCCAGAGGTACCAGCCACACGGGAGGGCTGAGCGAGGCTGCAGAGGGAGATCTGAGAGCGCGCTGAGCACTGTGCTTCCAGTCGGAGGGCTGCTCCACCGCGCAGGCCGGTAGAACCTGTGTGGTGTGAGGCTGCCGGGGTTTGTGGGGGGTTCTGGTTGTCGATGTTCCGGGGGGCGGTCTGCCCCCCCCTGTCTGTAGGAGGGATTTGAGTAACAGAGAGGCTCTTTATTGTCCCACTGCTCCATGCACACATGCCACCTGGACTTACACCACTGTGAGAGGCACAGTCTGTGTGTGTGTGTGTGTGTGTGTGCGTGCGTGCGTGCGTGCGTGTGTGTGTGTGTGTGTGTGTGTGTGAGAGAGAGAGGCAGAGAGTGTGTGTGTGTGTGTGTGTGTGTGTGTGTGTGTGAGAGGCAGAGTCTCTGTGTGTGCATGTATGTGTGTGCATGTGTGTGTGTGTGTGTGTGTGTGTGTGTGTGTGTGTGTGTGTGTGTGTGTGTGTGTGTGTGTAAAAGAGAGAGGCAGAGTGTGTGGTGTGTGTGTGTGAGAGAGGCACAGTCTGTGTGTGTGTGTGTGTGTGTGTGTGTGTGTGTGTGTGTGTGTGTGTGTGTGTGTGTGTGTGAGAGGCAGAGTCTGTGTGTGTGGGTGTATGTGAGAGAGAGAGAGTGTGTGCATGTGTGTGTGTGTGTGTGTGTGTGTGTGTGTGTGTGTGTGTGTGTGTGTGTGTGTAAAAGAGAGCGTGCGCATGTATGCACTTTTATCTGAAGTATTCACTTTACAGTAGCTCAGGTACTCAGCCTTGGGTGGATTTATGGTGTGATGATAGAGAGAGTGGAGACAAAATCTTTTCATTTCAAGTGAAACTATTGTTTGAATTGCTATTTTTGTGAGGCATATCTTAATAAGGCCGTTGCTGCTTTTCAAACACTGGTTTTCTAGAGGCTTCTCTGACTGAATGAGATTCATGCTGTGAGTAACGATCGGGCGGGCGGTCGGTGCTTTCAGAGTGGGCTTAGATTGCTTAGACAGCGCATGAGAAATGAGCCTTCAGTCCGCATCACTCAGACACGACCTCATATTACCTGCAAAGGTGAAGGCCCAAGCTTTTTCCAGAGCCACCGTCATTCTCGGACTCAGAAACGGTTGATAGCGGCCTGTATTTGAGTCTGATGAAGGAGAGCAGAGGTATCTAAAAAGAAAATCACACTATCACAAAAAAAAGTGTTTATCAGTTTGATTGTGAGGAAATAAAATGAAGATCTGACCCACTCTACTGATTGGGCAGCACCGTGTGTGTATTAATGCCCAATGTTAGGACGTTTTTTGGGGGTTTTTTTACACAGAGTCGTCAATGCCTGGAACAGCTTGCCAGGTCGGGTAGTAGAGGCAGAAACACTTGGGCTATTCAATTCCAGGCTAGATGCAGTACTAGATACTCTTTAGATTAGGACATGACGAGCCTAGATGGGCTGAACGACCCGTTCTCGTCATTATGTATGTATGTTCTTAAATGGTGCCAATATCCCATATTGCAGTACTCGGATATGCACTGTATGTTCAAAATAACCTGCACTGATAATGTTTTAACCGCCCCTTGGTGTGTGAAACAATCATTTGTAAAGCTAATATCCATAATTATGGTAATAACGGTCTAGTGTTAGGAGATAATGAAGGAGGTAAAGGTTTAGCGGGATGGGAGAAGGAGACCCTTGCAGGTGTAGGTGTGATGATGCAGGATACCTCTCTATGGGCGGACTGTGGATCCTAGCCCCGCCCCCTGGGGTGTATGGATAGAGCCCTAAACTTCCCCAGAATACAGACAATCTACCCTGAATCTGAGAGCATTGCAGAGGAGGACAGGCTCATGTTCCCACTGAGAGAGAGGATTGAATATGTGACAGTGGCAGCACAGTGTGGTGCCACTTGCAACAGCCTGAGGGACAGGAAGTGATGCAAATAATAACAACAATAATGAATTAATATTCATCTCATTATTGTAATACAAACCTGTTACTGTTCTTTTCTATTTGTTAAGTCAGTTTATTTCAGTATGCTTTGGGATTATACTTGTCATGCCAGTATAGATAGGGAGAGAAATAGAGAGAGAGCCTGAGGGGCAGAGAGTAACCATTTAATAATAAATTAGATAGAGTTGTATAAATCATTGAAATAATTGGTTATTCAATCTGTCTATAAATACACAGTTGCAGTAAACATCATAATGAATTAATTAAATGTATATCTATTTTTATATTCAGATATACAATGCTTTGGCGTGTATATGTATTTCATGGGCGAAAGAGAGAGAGAGAGAGACGTGGGTTCCCCCACATGTGTCTGTCTCATTGTAAAAATTAACCTGTTTGGGGTTAATATCCCAGGTGAGACGTTTGAGTTTCTTCAGTTCCAGTCCAGATGCTCTGTTCAAATGCCCAGTGTGTTACATAATGCAGAATAATGTGGCCTGCTTTGGGGTGGGTTCAGCCTGTTGTTACGCTGTCTGCTACAGCAACTAAAGGAACATGCCAAAATAAAGGAAACATCAACATAAAGTGCCTGGAACTCTATTGGAGGGATGTAACGCCATTCTTCCACAAGAAATTCCATCATTTGGTGTTTCGTTGGTGGTGGTGGAAAACGCTGTCTGAGACGCCGCTCAAGAATCTCCCATAAGTGTTCAATTGGGTTGAGATCTGGTGACTGAGACGGCCATGGCGTCTGTCAAGTGTTCCCTGTATTTTGGCAGTTACCTGTGCATCTCTTATTTCAGGACTGATAGAGCTGTAGACACTGCCAATGTGGAGCAGGGATTATGTTCCTCTCCAGCTCACAAATATCAAATAAGACACAGAGACCTTCTCATGTTGCTGGGCATTACCTATGTTCATACCATGGATTGGGCAAATACTCAATTCTGATTGGCCAAGAGGGTGAAGATTATTTTCCAGTAAACCGCACAGAGAAACACAATAATGCACGGCTATGAATTAGTTCCAGCTAAAGTGGCCTTATCACGGTTCCAAATCAATACACAAGATGTTCAACGTTCTATTTCAATAAACCCCGGCCTCACGCCTGCACAGCCCATTGTGGTTTATTCCTTACATATCATGTTATCACTGATGTGGTCTGTGAGAGACAAGCCTTTTTTCTTCTGAAGGGGACGATCCTGCCCGTTTTGTACAGTCAGGTCTGTGCTGCTGTTTGATGAGCTGCTAAAAAGAGACCAGTGGCGGATAGCGTAGCGGTCTAATGCACCCGTGTCTTGGCTGGTCCAATACGGTGTGCTCTGCCTATAATGGACGTGGTTTGAAACCTGTCTCTGCGAGACTGGCCCTGGCCATTAGCCACAATCGGGGGCAGCATTTGGCTGTCCACCCCAGGGGGAGAGGGGTGGGTGAGCTGGCTTGAGTTCGCCATGAAGCACGTAAGGGTGTCTCCAGAACGTAGGTGGGTGAATTCTGTCTCGAAGGAAGCAGAATTCGCTGCCCTCAGAGAATTAGCTTGCCTCGTAGACAGGAGCGGCAAACTCATGTGGGGTGGGTAAATCCAAATAAATAGAGGGTTTATTTGGCCACTAAATTGGGATAAAATTTTAAAAAAATCTGAAACAAATTAAAAATGTAAAAAAACCTGAGACCTGAGGGCTTTCTCCAACTGCTGTCTGCTTCAGACTTCCGATTCTGAAGCAGACAACCGAAGCAAAGAGCTCACTCACACTATGGAGTAACTGAAGCAAAGAGCTCACTGTGGGGCCTTTCTGGCTCAGATCAAACAGGTGTTTGCGCTTTACACCTCCGTGTGTCTCATGAAGTGTCTCCACAGGTGTGTCACCTGTTCACACCTGGCGCCCGATCCCACCTCTGACTACTGAGGGGATGTGCTATAGCTGACACAGCTGAGTCATCGTCAACAATCCATTAATTGCCCAAAACATTTCATCTGTATCCAGAGTTCACATGGTTTATTTTTACAAGATCACACTGTACAAACGTGAATAAATGCTTGTATATTTGAGATGCATCCCTTTGGATGCCCAGTGTCAGTTAATGCAAACCCCAGCCAGGATCAAACTGTTTCTCCTGTTCCCAGGTGAGTTTAGGTAACGTTGTGACCCCTAGATCTGAGAGTGTTCACTTTGTGCTGCTCCAGATCCCTTGTCATCTCTGTGTCTTTGAAAATCAGAACTCCCGTCCCTTCAAGGTGGAGGCACACAGAGATGGTTTACCTTAATTGCATTCCCACGCTCCCTGCTCCTCTTCTCCTCCTCCTGCTGTGTATTCCTCCCATCACTCAAATCTCTCAGGGACAATCAGGCCCATTTCGACCTGGCGATAAATCAACTGCAGCCATGGTGTGCACATCTCTTTTGTCAGAAGCTGGAAAACGTATTCATAAACCAGCTCAATGTTTTCTCATTGAGCAGAACAGTGGCTTTCACTTTCTCTAAAACCTGCGGTGGCCATGTGCCGGGGGGTGGACGACTGTAACATCTGTTTAGTAGTGCGGGTGGGAGAGAGTTACGCTGAGAGTTAGATTAAGCTTGAGCCATGACAACTGAAATCAAGCGCCCAATTTCACAGAGCTGGTCAGGTTTCATTTGCAGGAGAGGTGATGCTGGCATTCCCGGTAACCTTGAGACTCTTGACATGAAACTCTGAATCAGTTGGCTGCAAACGTCAATCTAGGGCATGAGCAGGCAGTTCCCTCAAGAACAGTCCGTCGAGAACTTTTCCGCAGGGGATACTATAGTTCGGTTGCAGCCTTATGTTGGTGTTTCCTTTATTTTGGCAGGTACCTGTATTTTTAATTTGAAATGGCAGCAGTGGAAACTCAAAGTCTGAATCCCGACCACTCAAGATGTAGTTAACTATTGAAAAAACTTAAATGTCTTTTTGCCTTTTAAAACTTTCCTTGTTTTTTACAAACTTTACAAGAATACCTCATCTTAGATTCTGCTTTAGGATCCTGTCATTTCTTTTCACGTAAAGATACAGTGTATCTAGATAATGTTGTTTGCAGACCTCTTCAAGTGGAGAAAGATCATTTTCAAATGTAGTTTCTGAAACGTGCCTCACGTGTATGCCTTACAGTACATTACTTACATGTCATACACTTACTGTATGAGTTACAGTACACTACTTACATGTCATACAGTCATACATACTCAGGTTAGTGCTTACTTTATACCCACACACCCCAAACCCTGCCAATCCTAATTGTTGTGCATTGTGCAGTGCATTCTAGCTAAAGGCCTATGCCCACACAGTCTGCCACCCTGCCACTCGCTATTTCAGTTTTAGCTCGCTCCCTTGCACGCATGCATGTACCACACACACACACATATATACACAGTGAGTGTATGTTAGTAAGTCTGTGGTTCTGTGTGGCTCAGTAGGTAGAGCATGGCGCTGACAACACTTAGGTTATGGGTTAGATTCCCATTGGGACCACATATACTGAAAAATGTATACATTCACTACTGTAAGTCGCTTTGGATAAAAGCATTGACTAAATGGTATATATTAAGTCCTTTTTCTTAACTTATATATATATGTGTGTGTGTGTGTGTGTGTGTGTGTGTGTGTGTGTGTGTGTGTGTGTGTGTGTGTGTGTGTGTGTGTGTGTGTGTGTGTGTGTGGAACAAGAATTTATGTTGCAGGTAATTGAGTTAGTTTTTCCAGTGGAGGTTTGTAGTCACAGTGAATGTATATCAGAAGCAGAAATACAGAACCTGGAAGAGCTTTCAGTTCAGAGACAGAGGCTTCATCCTGTGGTTTCCATGGAAACTGTCTCTCTTTGCCGAAGCACAGGTTTCGTGATTTAAGGTGGTTGCACACAAACACCAGAGATTTAAGGTGGCCCGTGCTATATGTGAATCTCACTATCTACGTTTGCACTCTGAAGTTGATGAGGTCGTGAGGTTCAACTGAATATCACGCTGTGTGTCAGTCAGAGGGAGAGAAGGGGTGGGGGGTAACTAGGAGACCAAAACTGCTATCAAAAAAATACAACACACACATACACACACACACACACACACACACACACAGAGGGCAACCTCAAATGTGTGGTGAGTTTTTAATAGATCAAAGTGATCCCTGACAGAGATGGTCAGAGATCCCTGAACAGTTCAATTGAGGGTAGTGTCCTGTTGTAAGGGCCATTCTGTTGCTCATATGTAGACGAGGACTGGTGGACAGCGGCTCGTTATTCTGTGTATCGAAGGTTTCTCCAGCTCGGTTTGGAGGTGAAAGCCCATCAGCGCACCTGATAGACCCAGCCAGGCATCACACCTGCTCCCTGATTGCCCATCGCTGATGACGAGCTTCAGCGCAGGCCTGTTTCAATGCCCTGACTCTTATAAATATTTGTGGCTTAATGTTAAGAGCAGAACACATTGCGCTTTGATTGAATATGGCCCCTTTAGCACGGTGGCCCCCATACATACCACGTGGATTGAAAACAAACCACACACAGTGTTCCAATTGGCCAACGGTCAATTTATTGTATTATTATTTTTTTACAAAAGTAAAACAAATAAAACAACACACAAAAACAAAGTTCAACCAAAAGCTATATTTGAGGGTAACAACAAAAAGACAGCACCTCGTCCTCCATGGCCCAAATAATCAAATATACGCTTTTTTTTCTTAGGTATGGTAGGCTGTGCTTTTATAGAAGGCCTAATGAAGGCAATAAGCAACTCCTGGGCTGATTACTGATCAGCCTCAGGTGAGCATGCCTGTGTGTGAGGCCACCGCTGTCCTAGGTCCTGTTGCAGCTTCGGGAGGGAACGGCAACACCTGACAGCAGCCAGAGAGGAGGAGCAGTCCTCTCCACTTCTCCCTCCAACCGTTCCGGCGTCACACCCCCAAGCTGATTTAGGTTTCGACCATGAGTAAATCTCCTTTTGTGGTTTTAGGATGTGATTCCCGCTTTGTTAGAAAAGAAAAAACACTGAAATATTAATGAGATTCTGAGCAGGAAACTTATTTCAAGTCTCACTGTGATTGTGTTGTACTCAACACTGATATGAACACCTGGAAAAGGTGACACATGAAGATAATTGTGTGTGTGTCTGTGTATGTTTGTGTGCATGTGTGTGTGTCTGTGTGTGGTTGTGTGTGTGTCTGTGTTTGTGTATGTTTGTGTGTCTATGTGTGTGTGTGTCTCTGTGTTTGTGTGTGTGTGTGTGTGTGTGTGTGTGTGTTTGTGTGTGTGTGTGTGTGTTTGTGTGTGTGCCTGTGTCTGTGTGTGTTTGTGTGTGTGATTATATTGTAAAATTATTTCATTTGGCAGAATTGTTCTTTTGGAGCTTGCAGCAGTGAATGAGACCCACCTCATATGGGCAAAACCTGTTGGCTGCTTTGAGTGGCAACAGGTGAGCAGTAGTGTCGATCTCATGACTGTATAAGTGGGTGTGCCCACTGTGCCAGGTGATGAACGGAAGGGAAAAAAGGCAACAAAAGAATGTTGCAATCTGCCAATGGCCCGTTTAATTTCACCTTCTTGGGCCAGAGTCACAAAAATCAAATAAAACTCAAACACAAAACTAAACAGTAGACAGTCTGAGGGAAGCCTCACACAGCACTGCTTTCTCCATGGCGAAAGGTCTCATGAAGGCAAGAGGCTCAGGTGAGCATGCCTGTGTGTGAGGACGCCGCTGTCCTGAAGGCTGTAGGTAGTGCTATTATGAGAAGGCCGTGTGTGTGTGTGTGTGTGTGTGTATGTGTGTGTGTGTGTGTGTGTGTGTGTGTGTGTGTGTGTATGTATGTGTATGTATGTGTATGTATGTATGTATGTATGTGGGTGTGTGTGTGTGTTATTATGGGAAGGGAACTCATTACATTTACATTTAAATTTTAAGCATTTAGCAGACGCTCTTATCCAGAGCAACTTACAAGATGTGCATTAATACATGGTAAGAAAAATCATAGTTAGCGCACAAGATCAGTGCGGTAATACAGCAATAGACATCATTGCAGGCATCTGCGTACCATACCTGTAACACTGGGAAGGAAAAGGTTAGTGTTTTTTTGTTGTTGTTTTTTTTTGGATGGAGTAAGGAGGGGTATATAGTGTTGAACAAGTAAACAGTGGTGAAGACATTTTAGCTAGATGGACAGAGTTCAGTGGTAGTGGAGTCTGAAAAGGTGGGTTTTGAGTCTCTTGCGGAAGATCGCAAGTGATTCCGTGGTCCTGACCGATTGCGGAAGGTCGTTCCACCAGCGAGGGATCAGGACAGAGAAGAGGCGAGACCGCGAGGAGCGGCTTCCAGGCGCCCGGAGGGATGGGGCAGTCAGTTTGCCAGAGGAGGCGGAGCGGAGGGGTCTGGCTGGGGTGTAAGGTGTGATGAGTGACTGGAGGTATGGGGGAGCAATACCTCTGGCCGCTTGAAAAGCAAGCACCAGTGATTTGAATCTGATGTGTGCTGTGATGGGGAGCCAGTGCAGAGAGGAGAGTAGAGGGGTGACGTGGGTGAACTTCGGCTGGTTGAACACCAGACGAGCGGCAGCGTTCTGGACTAGTTGCAGTGGTTTGATGACACAGGCCAGAAGGCCTGCCAGCAAGGAATTGCAGTAGTCCAGATGTGAGATCACCAGGGCCTGGACCAGGAGTTGAGTGGCCTTTTGGGTGAGGAACGGTCGGATCCTCCGGATGTTGTGGAGGGAGAATCGGCAGGTCCGAGTGATCGCTGCAATATGGCTCGAGAAGCACAGCTGGTTGTCCAGGGTTACTCCAAGACTCCTGGCAGACTGGGATGGAGACACTATGGAGCCTTCCACGGTGATTGATGAATCAATCATTGGGGAGCCCTTCGCTGGGAGGAAGAGCGGCTCTGTCTTCCCCAGGTTCAGCTTCAGGTGGTGGGTGGACATCCATATCTGCATGTCAGCCAGGCATGCAGAGATCCGTGCCGGGACCTGGGTCTCAGATGGAGAGAAGGAGAGAAAGAGTTGAGTGTCATCGGCATAACAGTGATAGGAAAAACCATGAGCAGAAATAACAGAGCCAAATGACTTGGTGTACAGAGAGAATAGGACGGGGCCTAGCACCGAGCCCTGTGGGACTCCGGTAGAGAGGGTGTGGGGTGAGGAGAGAGATCCTCTCCAGGCCACCTGGTAGGACCGGTCAGCCAGGTAGGACTCAAACCATGTCAACGCAGATCCAGAGATTCCCATCTTGACGAGAGATGAGAGCAGGATCTGGTGGTCCACGGTGTCGGATGCCGCCGACAGGTCGAGGAGGAGGAGGACGGAGCTAAGGGATTGGGACGGAGCTAAGGGAAGGAGAGCAGTCTCTGTGGAGTGGCCTGCTCTGAACCCAGATTGTTAAGATCAAGCAGGTCATTCTGTAAGAGATGAGCAGACAGTTGGTTATAGATAGCCCGCTCTAATGTTTTGGAAAGGAATGGGAGGAGAGAGACAAGTCTGTAGTTTGAAATGACAGCAGGATTCAGAGAGGGTTTTTTGAGGAGGGGGACAACATGAGCGCATTTGAGGGAGGAGGGGACAGAACCAGAGGAAAGAGAGGAGTTAATGACATTGGAGACAAAGGGGAGGGTGTCCATAGCAATGGACTGGAAGAGGGGGGAAGGAATGGGATCAAGAGGGCAGGTGGTGGGACAGTGGGAGAGAACAAGTTGAAGGATGTTTGAGTCAGGGAGGGGTGAGAAGGAGGACAGAGGGGTGAGAGGTTTAGGTAGCGAGATGGGTGAGGGAGAGTTAGGTGAGGGAGAGGTTGGGGGGAAGGAGTTGCGAATGTCATCGACCTTCTCGTGAAAGAAGGATGCGAAGTCATCCATGGTAAGAGAGGACGGGGGTGGGGGTGGAGGAGGGGTGAGGAGAGAGGAAAACGTAGAGTAGAGTTTACAAGGGTTAGAAACAGAAGATTGAATCTTGGAAAGGAAAAATGCAGACTTAGCAGAGGAGAGGTTAGAGGAGAAGGAAGCCATTTGTGTGTGGAAATCAGTCAGAGCCACAGGGGATTTGGATTTTCTCCATTTCCTTTCTGCCGCTCGCAGTTTCAGTCGGTCAGCCCGAATGGAGTCGGTTAGCCAGGGGTGGGGGGGCGGAGACGAGCAGGTTTAGTGGATAGAGGACAGAGTGAGTCAAAGGAGGAGGAGAGAGAGGAAAGTAGGGTGGATGATGCTTCCTCAGCAGGTAGCTGAGAGAAGGCATCAGTAGGGGGAAGGGAAGATAGAACAGTAGCTGACAGGGCAGCGGGGGAGAGAGAGTGGAGAGCGGAGGTTGCGACGGACAAGGACAGTGGGAGCAGGTGAAGATGGTTTAGGCACAGAGGGGAGGGGGAGGGAAAAAGACAGAAAGCAGTGGTCAGACACATGTAGAGGAGATACCGTAATGTTGGGTGAGGCGCAGTTTCTAGTGAAGATGAGTACTCAAGAGTACTTCCCCTGAGTCTCTGTCCAAACACCAAGCCTGTCGCTCTGATGCTGCTGGCTCAGGACCATTTGAAGTTTCATTTTAAAGTGCAGTCAAGAACAAAGCACAGGAACTTATGGGGAGATGGGCTTACATGCACACACACACACTCATACACACACACAGTCATTCACACACACACATACACACAGTCATACACACACACATACACACACACGCATACACACACACATACACTCATACACACACACACACACACACAGCCTGAGGAACAGTGAGTAACCACTGCACTAATAAATTAATAATAAATTAGACAATTGTATAAATAATTTTAATAATTGGTCTGTCTATGAATTAATCTGTCTATAAACATACAATTACAGTAAACATAATTGTCATGTTTAACTTGCACATATTGATTTCAATGTATATCAGTTTTTTCTGTTTTCTTACACACTGAATACAGCCAAACCTCGCAGGGTGTTACAATATATTATGTCAAAATAAGAGCATAAAATAAAATACTTACATGTTTATATGTTTATTCCTTGTAGCGGTTTGCGTCGCTTCTCCTTTGCTGAAACAGGTGGAATTTCTCAAAGCGAGCGTCTGCCGTAGCAGAATAGAGAAGTTGTTTTATTTGACAGAGCGCACTGACTTGACGTTCTTTTGCTTGTGTTTTTATGCTCGTATGGTGTAGCACATGAAACACACTCTTTGATATTTAATGAGTGAAGTGAACAGAGGAGAGAATCTCTGTTCTGAGAAGGTGATTCCCAAGCGTTGACTCGACACTGCACTCAGCATGCTCTCTGTGTGTGCTGAATTTCAATGTGTGTGTGTGAGTGTGTGTGTGTGAGAGGGTGCACGTGTGTGTGTGCACATGCATGTGTGTGTGAGGGTGCATTATGTATGTGTGTGTGTGTGTGTGTGTGTGTGTGTGTGTGTGTGTGTGTGTGTGTGAGGGTGCATGTGGGTATGTGTGTGTGTGCATGAGTGTGTGTGTGCGTGTATGCATGAGTGGTGTGCATGTATGTGTGAGGCTGTACTTGTGTGTGTGTGCATGTGTGCTTGCATGTGCATATGTGTGTATGTATGTGTGTGCATGAGTGTGTGTGTGTGTGTGTGTGTGTGTGTGTGTGTGTGTTGTATGTGTGCATGTGTGTTTATGTTGGCAGGAATGATAATGAGACAGCCTTTGGAGGAGGGGCTCCCTCTCCTATATGTTTTTGGATCACAGAGAACAAACAAAAGTCTGAAGCTGGCTGTACACAGTCTAATTTTCCTCTTGCCTCAGCATGTGGGTATGTGGTTCAGGGGGGGCCGAATCGCTACTGACCCCCCCACTCATCCCCTTAGCTGCCCTGCCCCCTCTGACTCCCCACCCACTCTGTGGCTGCAGTGACATCATTGGCACTCTGATCTGAGGTGCAGTAACACAGCAATGGGTCGGGGGATGGACAGAGAAAGGAGAGAAGTGTAAGCATGGGCAAGAGAACCATGCCCCACCCACTTACAGGCACCACCCCTATAAACACCACAGCCACTTACAGGCCCCACCCCTTTAAAGGTCACACTGACTTACAGGCCCCACCCCTTTATACACCACACCCACTTACAGGCTCCACCCACGTAAAGACCCCACCCCCCCACAGGCACGGCCATTCTGCCGCACGGTGGAGACAGGTAAGAAATTGAGAGATAGTCGTAGTCCCTCTTTGTACCGTTTTGCGCGTTGTGTACACGTAGACAGGAAAATTAAGCCGCAACGGGTTCCTGTTTGACGGAGCCCCCATTGGGCACAGAGCCGGCTCTGCTCGGTTCCTGACGCTGCGCCTCACAGGAAGCACAGCGGAGAGGTTTGTAGCAGCCGGCACGCTGTGGGTGCCGCGTTTGAAGGGGCGTCTCTGTAGAACAGTCCGGTAATTTCGCATTGCCTGAGTCCCACAGTGGGAAGAGCAAGACACAGCCTGGAGTGGGGAGCTCATTAGAGCACCGCAACCTTCCCATCGCATGGCCTATTTCTACGTATTTATTTTTATTGTCTCTTTGTCCTTTGTTTAACCAGGACGTCCCATTGAGATACAGGCTCTTAGGACATCCCATTGAGATACAGGCTATTTTTTTCTAGAGAGAACTGGCCAAGATTGCAGCAGCACATTGCATATAAGGTTTCATTTATAAAAAAACTAACAATGCAACTGCACAGCGATACATAAAGATACACAGAGGAAGGGTATTCAAGCTCATAGGCACCTGGGATCTTAGGAGTTAAAACAGGTACATTTCTCTTACCCAGTGTTTTCTGCAGTAGATCTAAAATCACTAGGGATATGAGTGTATCTCGTTTCATATGTTTTTGTATATTATTATTCCACATCCACGGAGCATAGTAGGAAAAGGCTAAATCTTTACTTGCCATGGTAATGTAATATATATATATATATATTTTATATATCCTGTGGCGATGTAGTGTTTGTATATAATGTGTGGTGATGTAGTATTTGTATGTTTCCGGTTTAGCTGAAGAGCACGTCTCTTTCTTTTGTCCGCTCTGGTATATCTGCAATATTCTAATGTTCCACTTAATTTAGCCCAAAAACTACATGTGCTTCAGACAAAAAAGCACAAAAACATGTTACATCAACCACATAGCTGATTATTTTCAGGACTATTTATATGGTGGTGATTCCGATCATTTTCTAATAAATGTTAAATGAATCCTTCCATGGCATGGTCAAATCAGACATTCCATGTGAAGATTATCAAACGTTCATGGAGATACATACCCCCCCACCTCTCCAAAATAGAGCCATAATCCATAGAGAGAAAAGCTATAACTGTAAGGTAAAACTATAGCTATAACATAACTATGATGTCACCATCAGTGAAATGACTATTCTGTCTCTGAATTGAATTGCTAAAATGCTAGGAAATGCTGTCATAGAGCTAGGGTTCACCAATGATCAGTAACCAAGTTTATTTAACGTCACGTATGCATTAATACCTGTAATTATTTTAATGAATGTAATGAGAAGAGAAATTGTGTACAAATAGTAATAGTATTATCATTATAATTCTATAGATCCGAGCACAGAAGCAATGGAGTTGCAGTAAATGGCTGTAATAACGTTTGGCTGGCTAATTCTGTGAATTGATTTGTTATTTCTCAGGTGGTTAAGGTTGAAAACAGAATCCCTTTTCTTTATTACAGAGCTTCCGTACGGCTGGGAGAAAATCGATGACCCGATTTATGGCAGTTACTATGTTGAGTAAGTTTCATACCCCTGTATTAATTATGGTAATTTATTTTCTGGTGTACTGCAATACTGTTCTTTATTGATGATGTTCTTCTCTCAGCCTTGGGCTCTGCTGTAGAGCTCCTGAGTGTTGGGCTCTGCTGTAGAGCTCCTGAACATTGGGCTCTGCTGTAGAGCTCCTGAACATTGGGCTCTGCTGTAGTGCTGCTCCTGAACTCGTCATCATATACAGTGCCCCTTTTTTTATCATTTTTTTATTTACTATTTTTGCTGCTTTTCCCCCATTTTTCCCCCACCTTTTAGTATCCAATTCCCTCTCTCTTTTTCCGTGCCAATTATCCCTCCCTCATATGAGAACTCTCTGCTGTAGTCCGGCCAGTAGCGAGCGCTGCACTGCCTCCTTCGAGCCAGTGCCCGCCTAGGCCGAAGCCTGTCACAGACGCACAACCACTCATATATGCAGCGAGTCTTTCCTTTGCCTTTCAATCCCTCCCCCCAGGGGCGGACTGCCAATTGCCATCTCCTAGTGGCACTCCCGGTCAGAGCCGAAACTGGCGCGACCGGTGGAATCGTACCCCGGTCGCCGTGGCTAGCGTTGAATGCTCTTACCGCGAGACCACGCGGGAGGCCACAGTGCCCCTTTAAAGTCTACACCCTGTCTCAAAAATGTCACCTTTTGTTTCCTTACAGCCTGAAATTAAAATATATGAAATCAGACATTTTCCACCTTTATTTACACATTTTATCCTGCAACTTCCAAGTAAAAAACAGAACATTATAATTTCTGAACATTAGTTAAAAATAAAAAACTAGAATAACTTCTAGCACCCTTTGCTTGATTTACAGCTGTCTGCAAGTCTGTTTGGATATGTCTCTACCAGCTTTGCACACCTACATTGGGCAACGTTTGCCCATTCTTCCTTACAGAACTGTTCAAGCTCAGTTTGATTGCGTGGGGACCGTCGATGGACTGCGCTCTTCAAGTCATTCCACAGGTTTTCAATAGGATTTAGTTCAGAGCTCTGACTAGGCCACTATAGGGACATTCACCTTTTAGTTTTTTTGCCACTCCACTGTTGCTTTAGCTGTGTGCTTTGAGTCATTGTCATGCAACCTCCTTCCCACTTTCAACCTTCTTGGGCAGCAGGTTTTCCTCAAGATTTTTGGTATATTTTGCTCCATCCATTTTCCCTTCTATCCTGAAAAGTGCCCCAGTCCCCATAACAGAATGCTTTACAGTAGGGATGGTGTTCTTTGGTTGATGTGCTGTATTTGTTTTTTGCCAAATGTAACATTTTGCATTTAGGCCAAAAAATTGTAGGCCTATCTTGGTTTCATCTGACCATGACACTTTTTGCCACATGGCTTCAGAATCCTCAGAGTGTTTTTTTTGCATACCTTAAACGGGGGTTTCTCCAACTTTATTCCAGTGGTTATATATCCAATGGTTGGTTCTGTATGGTGGGATGCACTACCCAACAGTGGAATCCTCTAGGAACTGAGTTTATTCTGAAGTAATCAGAATCACTACAGAATCATAGCCCTGACCAGAAACCCTGTATGCAGTGCATCTGTTTCATGTTTTTAACATGGCAATGTTGTAACAATGTTCACTTGCATTGTCTCTGACAAGTAAATACATAAACAAATAAATACAATTGAACACAGGTGGAGGCCAATTAGCTTGGTGTGTGATCTGGAAGGTGATTGGTTACTCCTGAGCTAGCTTGTTTTTAATTTTTAATTAATGTTCAGAAATTTTGAGATTTACAAAAACATTTAGTATTTAGTATGTTTTAATTTCAGGCTGTAAGGCAACAAAGGGTGATGTTTTTGAGACGGGGTGTAGACTTTAAAGGGGAACTGTATGTGCCATGCCTGTATATTCTCATACAGAGGTGGAGAGTGCGTGTTTGTGCGTAGTCGCATGTCTATACCCCCGTCCGGGGAGTTTTTTTTAAAGCTTGTGTATCCGGTGACTCATGTCTTTACAAATTTCAGATTCTCTTCATCACTAGCAGGGAAATTTTAATTAACGCAGACAATTTATGCTGGAAGTAAATGCACACAAGGACCCAATTTATACCCCGCACTTGAATCTTGAGAGCATGGCACTTAAGAGCAGGATGTTTAATAGCCCCCAATGGTGTGGTTCTGATTCAGAGCTTTCTGGATGAGGAGTGTGAGCTGGAGGCTCAGTGTTCGTGGGCTAATTTTGTGTTCTTTTTCACAGCCACATAAACAGGAGGACCCAGTTTGAGAACCCGGTTCTGGAGGCGAAGAGGCATCTCCAGCAGCAGCAGCAGATGCAGAGTCAAGGCCTGTCCTCTCTGCCCCTCCCCTCCTTGTACAGAGGTAACTATGCAGATCCCTGCCCACTACCAATACAGCCACCCCCACTGGACAAGAACCATGCCTACTATCTAAAGAGCCTTGCCCATGGCCTAAAGAGCCCCGCCCACTTTCTATATTGCCTGCCCATTGCCTATATAGCCATGCCCACTGCCGAAAGAGCCCTGCCCACTGTCTATATAGCCCTGCCCACTGCCTAAAGAGTGAAGCCTACTGCCAATAGAGCCACCCCAACTGGACAAGAGTCATGCCTACTATCTAAAGAGCCCTGCCTACTGTCTATATAACACCTCCCATGGCCTAAAGAGCCCTGCCCACTGTCTATATACCCATGCCCACTGCCTAAAGAGATTGCCAGATGTATGTATATCCCCAGGCACTAGAAAAAAGAGGGACTGACCATGGACAAATATTTCCCGACACACTGTACTTGTAAGCCCACCCTGCATGCTACATACAGAATACCCCTCCTTCCTCAGACATTAATCTTTTCTCTATTGTCTGCAAGCCTACATTACATGTGCAGTAAATTACAGCTGTGCATACGTTCCTGATTCTTCTGTATTAGTGCTGTGAGTTTAACTAATAACCCAGTGACGCAAACAGGGGAGTGTGGCGCCCTCTGCTGTAGGGTGGTGTCACACTCGTTCCCAGGGTCTTTCTCCTGTGTTGCACTACTGTCAGCCAATGAGTGAGGGTCTCTCTCCTGTGTGACACTGCTGCCAGCCAATGAGTGAGGGTCTCTCTCCTGTGTGACACTGCTGCCAGCCAATGAGTGAGGGTCTCTCTCCTTTGTGACAGTCGAGGAGGGCTGCTCCTCAGCGACGTTACCTAGACCCAAACTGGCTCACTTGGGCCCCGCCCCCGAGCGATCCCGCAGCCTCACCGACCTATCAGAGTTCCCCGAAGACAGGGCAGGAGTGTTCGGCCTGCATGGTACGTTTCCCCCACAGACAAACGCCCCCCGCCTGGTGGGGCAGAAGCATAAGTACGCGTTAGCACCAGCTGCTTTGACTTGCCTTCCTCTGGCCTCGCCCCCTGTTTGTAGCCCCGCCTCCCCTCCCCCCTCCCCCGTCAGTAGGCAGGACTGGGGAGGTCTGGCTGTTCCTCCTGCTGTCTGAGTTTCTGCATGTTCACCCTACAGCAGGACACGCCACCCGCATATCTGACTGGCTTCCATGCTGCACGTCCTGAAAAAGAGCTGAGAAAGAGCCTCCTCAAATGCACAAACATCTGTCTGAATTGATGAAGAGAGATCGGAGGCAATCTGGGGACCAATACGGCCTGAGCGTTTCCCAAATTGATTTCTCACCGAGGGAAAATTAAATTGACAGCTGCTAAGACTTGGCAGCTGCTAGTTTTACCATTTCAGTTTTTTGACGAAAACTGTCAAAGCCAAAGTCTTCCCTTTTGTTGAAGAAACGGTAGTGAAGTGATGTCACCACGCCCTGAGAGAGCAGAGATGCTGTGTCTCGGCTGCAGAGTGTTAGATATCCCCCTGCTTCTCCTCCGCGAGACAGCTGAAATCCACATGACTGCAGCGTGTGTTCATTTCTTATTTATGTGTTATATTTATTTATTTTTGCTCCAGCTCGGAGTGCGGTAACTAAATTAAGCGGCAAACGGGCACTACCTCTCATACACAGGTACATGGGTGGGGGGGGGGGGAAGCAAAACCTACCTGGAGCAAAAACATTTACCGCTAACCCCGTCCACATCCCTCTGTGTGCTGGCCTCCCATTGGCTCTGCTGCTGCTGTGTGTCGCGTCTGCCTGTGAACGCTCGAACGTTTTGCGCCTTCACAGTAGGCCCGGTCTGGTTGAGTGGCGATGATGATGATGATGATGAAGGAAGGTGATGGTGATGATGATGATGGTGGCCACCGCTCTACTGCTGAAAGTAAAAGAGATTCCTGGTTTAAACAGCGTCCCCTATGACCCCCCCCACAGAGAAGCCCCTGTTCACACGGGATGCCACGCAGCTGAAGGGCTCCTTCCTCTCCACCGCTCTGCAGAAGAGCACAATGGGATTCGGCTTCACCATCATCGGGGGTGACGAGCCCGACGAGTTCCTGCAGGTGAAGAGCGTCATCCCCGAGGGACCAGCCGCTCAGGACGGCAAGATGGACACAGGTAAACCCCGCCCGCTCACTCACCTGTCTGCCCCGCCCTTCTCTACCTCTGTCCCACATTCCTCTCTGCCCCATCCCTCAAACTCAGAGACCTAGATTGGAAATGTGGCTACAACGCCATAGTTAACGATCATATCCTCTTGTTTTTCTTATTATTATTAATAATAGAACACCCACCACACATGCTTAAATGTGGATGCTAGGAGCATTAGTAGCAGTAGCAGTGGCAGTGGCAGTGGCAGTGGCAGTGGTAGTAGTAGTAGTAGTAGTAGTAGTAGTAGTAGTAGTAGTAGTAGTAGCAGTAGTAGTGAGCGTGGGCCACTGGCACAGACTTTCAAGCAGTGTGTCAGTTGAAGTCACATTGGGGCAGTCCACATCTCAACTGTACTTTCTCTGTAATTGTGTCCCAGCTGGATAGTCTCTCAGTCTCTCCCTGTGTCTCAGTGCTCTTGCCAAGGTCGCTGTGTGTATGTGGGTTTGTGTGTGTGTGTGTGTGTGTGCCATCTGTCTGTGTTGGCACGTTAATCTTAATGGCCATTTATGACACTGTAGCTGTGGGTCTGGTGGAGTGGGACTGCAGCACTAATACACCACATTTACAGCACTAAGCCACACACAAACCCCTCTCTCTCTCTCTCTCTCTCTCTTTCTTAGACACACAAACATACACATACTCTCTCTCTCCTCTCTTACACACACACACACACACACACACACACAAACATACACATACTCTCTCTCCCTCCCTCTCTTACACACACACACACACACACACACACACCCACATCGCTCTCTCTCTCTCTCTCTCTCTCTCACACACACACACACACATTCTCTCTCTCACACACACACACACACTTTTCTCTCTCTCACACACACACACACTCTTTCTCTCTCTCTCTCCCACACACACTCGTTCTCACACACACACACACACACACACACACACACACACACACACACACATTCAGACACATGCACACACACATTCTCTCACACACATACACTCACACACACACACACACATAAACTCACACAATGTCTCACACACTCAAACACACACACACACACATGCACACATACACTCACACACACATAACATACACACTCACTGATTCTTGGCTTCCTCTGATCAGTGTTGTTTTGCCAGAGGACTTCATTAGTGTGAGAGAAGAGCTAAATAAATAAACTCGCTCTGAAAATAAATCACAATATAAATGAAACCTTCATCAATGGCAGAGCTGACAGAGACATCTGGCTGTTATTCCACCTCTGCCCTGAGCTACATTAGATCCCTCCAGCCCTTTCTCCCTCAAGGAGAGCTGGAAATGTGCCATTATCTGAGATTGACAGACTATTGGATTCCTGGTATATGCACATCATTTTATATATATATATGAGGACCATATATATGTATATATGTGACAAAAATACAAGATTCACCGCGACACAAGGCTGAAAAATTACTTATACTTTATTAAGCTAAAAAGCTAAAAACGAGCGGTGAATCTTGTATTTTTATCTACGTTTTTCCTGCCATGACCTGCACCATGGACTGACAGAGCTGTGCACAGGGCATCCACTTGCTTTTGATATGTATATATGTATATACACTGCCGGTCAAAAGTTTTAGAACACCCCCATTTTCCAGTTTTTACTGAATCCTCACCCAAGAGGCCACACAACTGGTCCAGGCCCTGGTGATCTCACATCTGGACTACTGCAATTCATTGCTGGCAGGCCTACCGGCCTGTGCCATCAAGCCGTTGCAACTGAACGGCCTTCCGCAATCGGTCAGGACCGCGGAATCACTTGTGATCTTCCGCAAGAGACTCAAAACCTACCTTTTCAGACTCCACTACCACTGAATTCTGTACATCTAGCCACTGAGAATCTGTGGAAAGATTTGAAAATTGCTGTACACCAATGGTCTCCATCCAACCTGATGGAGCTTGGGCAATTTTGTAAAGAAGAATGGGTGAAAATGTCAGTGTCCAGATGTGCAAAGCTGGTAGAGACTTACCCACATTCACAGCTGGAATTTCATTACTAACTTCCAAGTCAATGGGGGTGAATACTTATTGGATCAATTATTGTCTGTTTTTTTTATTTGTAATTAATTAAGAAAAAGATTCATACATGTTTTTTATTTGACATTATATAGAGTATTTTGTGTTGATCTGTGGCAAGAAATCCCAATTAAATCCTTTTTTTTAAATTTGTTTCAGATTTTCTCCCATTTTCTCCCAATTTAGTAGCCAATTACACCCTCTATTTTTCATGTTAATCCCCCCATGCTCCGAGATGGCACTCGCCAAGCTGTCAACCGTAACTCCGGTACGGACCAGAGTCACTCCTGTACGCAACAAACTTCCTGTCGGCTTCCCTTCCCCCTCCCTGGGCCAGACAGCCAATTTCCGCCCCCTCGTGGCACTCCCAGCCAGAGCTGACTTGGAATCAAACCTCGGTCTCAGTGGCCAGCATTGTAACCATTAGACCACCCGGGAGGCCCCAATTAGATCCATTTTGATTCCATGAAGTAAGAAAACAAAATGTGAAAAATGCCAAAGGGGGTGAATATATTTTATACCCACTATATATGCAGTATATATATATAGCAAAGCATAAATAAATATTTTTCATGTTACAACATTAGAAATCAATAATATTAACTAATGGGAAGCAATACAACCTCTACTTTTCCACAAAGAAAGATAAAATAATGTTGAATAATGCATTAGTTCCCGTTAATTAATGATCAAATAATGTTGAGTAATGCATTAGTTCCTGTTAGTTAATGAAACCTTAACAAGCGGGGGAGTTTGTGGGAAACAATACAACCTCATTATACGCCCTGAACGAAGGTCAAGAACAACATTACTTAATGCTTCGTTAACATATTTATTAATGTCATAGTTATCATGAAAAAATTTATAGGTAACTGCTGAAATAAAGGAAACTCCAACATAGTGTCTTAATAGGGCGTTGGGCCACCACGAGCCACCAGAACAGCATCTGTGTATCTTGGCATAGATTCTGCAAGTATCTGGAACTCTATTGGAGGGATACAACACCACTCTTCCACGAGAAATTCCATAATTTTGTATTTGTTGGTGGTGGTGGAAAATGCTGTCGCAGGCGTTGCTCCAGAATCTCCCAGAAAGTGTTAAATTAGGGTTGAGATCTGGTGACTGAGATGGCCAGGGCATATGGTTTACATCGATTTCATGCTCGTCAAACCATTCAGTGACCACTCGTGCCCTGTGGATGGGGCATTGTCAACCTGGAAGAGACCACTCCCATCTGGATAGAAATGCTTCACCATAGAATGAAGGTGATCACTCAGAATGGCTTTGTATTTATTCCATGCCAGGAAAGTGCACCCCACACTATAACAGAGCTGCAGAGATCTTCATTTACATATTTCAAGTGTTTCCTGTTTCCTTTATTTTGGCAGTTACCTGTATGTATGCTTTGTTGCGTATTGGTAAACGATCTAAACATTAACAGTATGTTAGTTAACAGAACATTATTGTAAAGTGTTACCCAATGTGTTGTACAAACCAGAGCAGAACGTGTGTGTGTGTGTGTGTGTGTGTGTGTGTGTGTGTGTGTGTGTGTGTGTGTGTGTGTGTGTGTGTGTGCGTGCATGTGTGTGTGTGTATTGTATATGTGTCTGAGTGCATGTACAATGTGTGTGTGTAGGTGTGTGTCTGTGTGTGTTATATATATATGTGTGTGCGTGCATGTGTGTGTGTGTGTGTGTGTGTGTGTGTGTGTGTGTGTGTGTGTGTGTTTGTGTAAATGCATGCACATGTGTGCCATGTAATGAGTGAGTGTGGGTAGGTTTGCCCTCTGTGAGAACGATTCTCTGGAACATTCTGGGCATTGGGGGTCATGGAGCGGTGATTGCATTGTGAGAGTGAGTGAAGCCATCACTCAGGCTCCAAGTGAACGTCAGCTTCATTTAGAGTAATGAATGAAAGTTCAGACGCTCCAGGGTGCCATGATGACTGTCAAAAGCCTCCCTCTCATTAAACACTTAAAGGCTGTTTCAGGAGTGCAGCTGCGTTCCTCTGCCCTTCCATGCGAGCTGCAAAGCTTTCTGGGAGATTTATCATGTTTCTTGGCTGCCCACCTGGTTTTGGTTCTTTTGAGGACTTATTGTGGCTGACAGCAGAAGTGAAAGGACTCAGAGAAGAGAGAGCTGTGCTTAACACTGAGCAGAGATGGTATAGGCTTTCACCACAAGTGCAGGCTGGGCCCTATAGAGTGGCTCAGTCAGTAAAGGCTCTCACCATGAGTGCAACTGCACATTGTAGTTGCCGGTTTGAACCTCAGCTGCAGCTTATTCATCAGCCAAACAAGTTTACAGTGGGTGAACATAACTGGCCTCGTCTCACCAGGGGTAGTGTGGGTTTAAGTCCACCAAGGCTCCACAGGTTATCACTGCATTAGTCCCACCCAAAAACATGCCCCTCTCTCTGTCTGTCTGTCCTGCCTCTAGTTCTGCTGCCGTGCTGAACGCTCCTGTGTGTCTTCGACAGGTGATGTCATTGTCTACATCAATGACGTTTGTGTCTTGGGGACAACCCACGCCGACGTGGTCAAGCTGTTCCAGTCAGTGCCGATCGGGCAGAGCGTGACCCTGGTACTGTGCCGGGGGTACCCCCTGCCCTTCGATCCCGAGGACCCGGGGAGCAGTGGGGTACCCCCTCCGATGGGCCTGGGGGAGCACCCCCTGCTGGTAAACGGGCGAAGCAACTACGACAACTACATGGAGTACGTTTCCCGGACGGCACGCTTCGTGCAGGAACATGGCGACCAGCTCCCTGCCCCGCCCCTGCCCCACCCAGGCGATACCCACCTGGACGGCACCCTGCCAACCCCCGCCCCCCACGAGGACAGCGTCTCCATGGCGTCATCGGGCGCGACACAGGCGGAGCTGATGACGGTCACCATGGTGAAGGGGGTGGACGGGTTTGGGTTCACCATCGCGGACAGCCCCACGGGGCAGCGGGTGAAGCAGGTCCTGGAGCCCCAGGGCTGCCCGGGGCTGAACGAGGGAGACCTCATCCTGGAGATCAACCAGCAGAGCGCCCAGGGCCTCAGCCACACCCAGGTGGTGGACCTGCTGAAGGAGTGCGCCGTGGGGGCTGACACTGCCCTGCTCATTCAGAGGGGCGGAGCAGGTAAGGGCCGCCGCCCACCTACATCGCTGTCTCTCACACCCCCTTTACCTGAGGCAGGTGAGTCTACTCTGAGACCACTGTGACCCATCTTACAGTTTCAGCTTCCTGCAGACAATAGGACAGTTTCCTGCTGCGTGTTGCTAACTTAACTAAGTTTACTTTTGGCGCACGGCCTGCTGAAAACTTGTGGAGACTGCAAAAGTCCTTATATCTTGGCAATGAAATCAAATCTATCATCTTCAATGGACAAGATATTTTTATCTTATACTGTGTGTTGTGATGAATGTGTTGCAGTATTTATAGGAGTGCATACGTTGATATTAATCCAAAAGATGACTCAGTGATCGCATCTGGCCATATTTAGTTTGAAATATTAAAATAAGTTGCACAGCTGTTAATTTGTTATTAATTGGCTAAAACCTGATTAATGTAACTATTGAGAGCACCTTCGATCGCAATTCACCACTAGAAGTTGTTTTATAGGTCGAATGTAGACATTACAGACTTGATGTGGATTTGATCACACACACACTGTCACACACACACACACACACACACACACACACACACAAACTCATATACACCCACACATACACACTCGCACGTACAGACACACACACACGTATTCACACACACACACACATATTCACACACTCACACACACTCATATGCACAAACAAACACCCACACACTCACACACACAGACACACACACATGCATTCACACACACACACACACATTCGCACACACTGAAACAACATCAGTGTGGGGAATGAGCCCTGGGCTCAAGTTGATCAAAGCTTGTCAGGGTCTGGTCAATGTGCGGTAGCAGTTAAAAAAGCCAACAGGATGCTGGGATACATAGCCAAGAGTATTGAGTTCAAATCGAAGGAGATCATACGCACCCTATACAATGCCCTTGTTAGGCCACACTTGGAATATTGTGTGCAGTTCTGGGGACCGCACTACAAAAAAGATATAGATGCGCTGGAAAAGGTCCAAAGACGGGCAACCAGACTGATTTCAGGCATAAAAGACAAGTGTTATGAGGAAAGGCTAGAGATGCTTGGACTGTTCAAGCTTAGTAAAAGGAGACTTAGGGGAGATTTGATTGAGGCTTTTAAATGTATTAAAGGAATTAACAAAGTGAATTACAGGAAATTATTCAAGTTGAGTTCCGTTAGCAGAACGAGGGGGCATAAATGGAAACTGACAAAGGGTAAATTTCACACGGACACTAGGAAATATTTTTTCACACAGAGAGTGATCAATGCGTGGAATAGCTTGCCTGGACATGTAGTGGAGGCTGAGACACTAGGGGTATTCAAGGCCAGGCTCGATCCAGTGTTAGACACTCTAGCCTTTGGGTAAACTAAGCATTGTGAGCAGATTAGTGGTAGGAATGGACGAGCAGTGTTGGGCTGAATGGCCTGTTCTCGTCTTCCCCTTATGTTATGTTATGTTATGTTATCTTCACTGGCAGGATGCTAAACTCAAAACTCCCCTGGGCACGCATGTTTTTACCATCCCTGCAGTCCAACACATATCCAACTGTGCTGGAATCGCTGTTTGCTCCTGTGTGTTTTAAACACTTGGAGGTGCTGTGGAAAACAGGATGTGACATTAGCTTGACATGTCTGACCCGCAGATTGTTCGTATTTATTAGTTGTAGTGTGTATTACGGAGCATCTAGGTCGTTTCCTCAATGGCTGGAGAAAAGAAAAAAATGTCAAATGTCAAATAAAACTAGAAAAGAAGACAAACTTTAGTTGGCTTGCCTCAGGCAACCTTTAAAAGCATATAAAGTGTAGCATGGAGAGTGATATTGGTTACATAGCTATAACAGTTTGAATAGTTATGATGGAATAATTGGAACTATGCAGCAGAGGTAACGTTAGTAAATCTAAATGAGGAATTCAGAGCTGGCAGGAGCAAAGATGGGTCTTCTATGGCAGCATACAGTCCAAGACAGTTCTGTGGTGGGCAAGGGGAATGCACATGGGTGACTGGAAGTCCCAATTAAATCTGGACAGATTCTCAAGCATACGTCCCGCATCTCAACAGATGTACGATTGGGACACTGTTCATTCAGAGTTTCAGAGATGAGCGTTTGTCAACAGATGTACGATCGGGACATTGTTTGTCCCGATAATTCGACTGGTGTGAAATTTTGAGTGCTGGGAGGAAAAAAACTGTATCATAAGATGTGAAACTTACTTTTTGCCAACAACACTTTGTGTCTCTGAGGGGTGTTATGTACAGAACTTGAGCTTTTGTCAATTCAATGCATGGGGGACTAGCTATGTAGTTTTTATTTTATTAATTTAATGCCACGCACTAAATAATTCATAAATCTGCTTTTTAAAAGTGGTTTGTTGAATAAATTAATTTGATTATGTTGGAATATACTGTACTTTAGTTTGGGGGGGGGAACTATGCTGCTCTAGTTCCACTAAGGGGCGCTAGACTTTGTGTGCTTCAGTGCTGAACACCAAGCCTAGCCCCCTGGCACTATAGAGCATGGAAGGGAGGATGAAAGGGGGATGGTTTCCTGTTTCCTGTGGGAATGTTCATCTGCACCCCTTTCTTGCCTGTGTGTGTGAGCTAGCGTGGGATCGAGTCCGTGGCTGTAAGTGTGTTCACATGTAAACGCTGTCCCATGCAAAGTGGCAGCTGGTTTTCATTTAAGCATGTCGCATCAAGCGGCCGATCCATTCACACTGCCACAGCGCGCCCGCAATAACGCCGCTGTCTGACATCCTGTTGGAAACAGAGAACAAAAAGTGTCCAACGTTGAAAAATCATTCACGTGAGCTTCAGAAGTGTCAAGTCTAAAAACAAAAATGAGAAACTCCAAAAGGTTTCATATCTGAACTCCAAGTTACCGACTTGCTTGGCCACTCCCTCCACTTATACAGGAAATGAGTGAAAATATGGCAAAATCTTCAATAGTTAATGGTTACTAGTTAATGATTATTATTTATCAATAACCTTTGTAGTCCAGGAGTGATGAGGACTAGACTTTGTATCCCACTGGTCAGGTGTGAGGTTTGTAGTCCAGGGGTCATGTATTTGTTTTATAGTCCAGTGGTCAAGTCTGAGTTTTGTAGTCCAGGAGTGGGCAGGAGTTGGCTTTGTAGCCCAGTGGTCAGGTTTGGGTTTTGTAGATCAGATGTAACATTAATGTGCATAAAATAACATTCTGCTCCAATGATCATTGGCACCATGTGGTTTGCTCCAGCAGAATCGGTACACAACTCGTAATTTTAACTCAAAACATCTTGAAGTGCAAAGATGTATTTAAGCTTGTCACATACAGCATTTAGCTGAGCCATTAGCCACACTAATAGGACTGTCACTGTTCCATTTAAGTGATGCTCCAGACTCAAACCAATAATGAAACATCCCTCACTCAGACATAGTCCCAGTGTCTGTGGTGCTCTCCCCCGTCCTGCTTTATCAAACCTGAAGGACTGGCAAACATCTCATCTGCTGTCTTCCGCTTTTCCCCCCCCCTTTGTTTCAGATTTTTCAAAAGCAGGTTCTTTTCTCTCAATTTAGTAGCCAATTATACCCTCTATTTTTTCGATTTCCCTCCCAACACGAACTCACCACCCATCTCTAGGCAAGCTAATTCTCAGAGGGCAGTGAACTCCGCGCTTCCTTCGAGACAGAATTCACCCACCCACATTCTACAGACACCCTTACACGCTTCTCAGCATATTTGTGCCGGCTCACCCTCCCCCTGGGGCGGACAGCCAAACGCCGCCCCCGGTTCGGGACTCCCCACTAGGGCCGGTCTGGTACATGTCTTCCGCTTTTGAACAATCATCCATTATTTTCAGTATGTATCCTCTCAGAGGGCGTTCATTAGTAGTAGGAGTAGTAGCACCTCATGCGTTGGTTATCACACCCTCCACACCATCAAGATAATGGGAGGAGAGAGAGAAAAAAACCGCTGATTACTTTCAGGATTGAGTTCATTTGCACATAACCATCACCCTGATTATTTCCAGATGGCAGTGTGGAAAGATCAGCCACGCGACTGCTTTCATTAGGCCATGAACGCCCCAGACATGTCTGTCACCATTTACACACACAGATGCACGTTAGACTCCATCTGGTGGCATCATTGTGTAAGTGCGGCTGCGCATGGTAAAGGTTTGACAGTGTAATTAAAGCCTCATACCCCCCTAGCCCCAACTCTCCAATACTGTGTTAAGACCGTGCGGTCGCATGGTTCTGGTGGAACACTATAGCTCTCCTTTCCTGCGTTGAGACCGTGTGGTCACCGGATTCTGGTGGAACATTTAGGACCTCACTGTTATTTCAGAATGGTTCCCTCTGGCCTACTACAGTAGTGTCTGAATGGTGTATGAATGGGGTTGTTAGGTTTTGTGTTCGTACAAGGTCATTCTTATGATGAGTGTAGGATTTGCATCATCATTACGGTGTGTGCGTCTGTCTGTGTGTGTGTGTGTGTGTGTGTGTGTGTGTGTGTGTGTGTGTGTGTGTTTGAGAAAGAGTGCTAGTGAGTGTGCGTATGCTTGTATGTGTGCCTGTGTATATGCCTGTGAGTGACTGTGTGCATCTGTGTGTGTGTGTGTGTGCGTATGTGTGTGAGAGAGAGAGAGAGAGTATGAGTGAGTGCATGCATCTTTGTGTGTGTGTGTGTGTGTGTGTGTGTGTGTGTGTGTATGAGAGAGAGAGAGAGAGAAAGAGAGTATGAGTGAGTGTGCATATGATGTCATGTGTGCCTGCGTATATGCCTGTGTGTGCATGTGTGTGAGTGAGCACGTGTGTGCATTGTGTTTAAGGTCATTAGAGAGGTCTGTGTGGGGTGCATGTGAGGTCATTGCTGTCTATGACTCATTGCTGTCTGTGAAACTGCTGTCATTATAACATTATAATGTTTTCATTTGACATGCAGGTGGCTGCTGCTCTATTCTGGCTGAAAGAGTGGTTATCTCGACTCTCTTCAGGGCTAATTGGCCAGTGCACTGCCGACAACCTCACTAGAGGATGTCTTCTAACGGCTTCCATGATAATCACAGACAGATAAACTCAGCAGTGAAAATCGGTTCTGTAAATTAGCTTCATGAATGGAATTTTTACTGTTCCTCTCACCCACATAAACAGCGAGAGGGGGAGAGAGACAGACAGAGAGAGCAACAATTAACTGTCCATTAGTGAGGGAGAGAATTGGATCATGGTTCAGTTACTATGTAGTAACAGGGAGTGTGTACAGGTGTAGTTTGGGTGTATACCGCAGTGTGTACATGTGTAGTTTGGGTGTATATGGCAGTGTGTACATGTGTAGTTTGGGTGTATATGGCAGTGTGTACATGTGTAGTTTGGGTGTATATGGCAGTGTATACAGGTGTAGTTTGGGTGTATATGGCAGTGTGTACAGGTGTAGTTTGGGTGTATATGGCAGTGTGTACATGTGTAGTTTGGGTGTATATGGCAGTGTATACAGGTGTAGTTTGGGTGTATACAGGTGTAGTTTGGGTGTATATGGCAGTGTATACAGGTGTAGTTTGGGTGTATACCGCAGTGTGTACAGGTGTTCTGGTGTATCTCTGGATCTATGCCATGCCTCACAATGGCCTTCCTCTCAATCTCTCTGTCACTCTCTCTCAATCTGTCTTTCTCTTTTCCTCCATCTTTCTCATCTTTCTCTCAAATCTCCCTCTCCCTCCCTCTCTCCCCCTCTCCCTCAATTTATTTAAATTACATTTTCACTCCCTCCTCCCCTCACTATCTCTCTCCCTACCCCCGTTCTGCCCTCCTCTCTCTCCCTGGTTATTGTGGTTCCTCATGGGGGCAGGATTATAGATAATTACTAGGGGCGGGGGGGGCAGAAGGAGGTGTTTGAGTCGATGAGCTTCCCCAAATAGCAACAGGATTATTCACTGCGGCGTGAGAAAGGATGTGTATTTCACGGGCCAGAAAGAGGCCGTCTACCGCAGGCATCCAGCCAAGAGCCAACTGAGCACACTCCACGTTCGCTACCCTGTCCCATGATGCACCTCTTAACACAGCTCTGTAGACCTGAGCCAATCAAACGCAACCCACGGCAGTCCCCTTGTACTGGGATCGCTAACCATGGTCGTGGAGAGCCACTTGGCCTGCTGGTGTTTCTATTTCTCAGCACTTAATTGAACAGTTAAAGTGGCTGATTACACAGTTAACTCACCTCACCTGGTTTGTTGGGTCTGAATTGGTCAGGGTCAGAGTTGGGGACCCCTGCCATGTGAAACCCTAGCTTTATTTATAGGGAATGTTTGTAACACTATGGAACAGTTATATGCTGGGCAGGTAGATCAGAATTGGAATCTGGGGTCATCTCAGAGCCCACTGTCTGCTGTGACTGAAACACAACATATTATTTCAACGCTGCCCAAGAGGTTGTTATTGAAATTGCGTTGCATATTAAATGAATGTGGCATTGAATGAACACTGAGCCAGCAAGGCTGCCTTCATGCAGCAGAAGGGAGCGTCTTGCAGGGCGAACTCCTCTGTGTCCCACAATGCACTTTCATTGAGTTATGAAAGATGTGCTCACGGCGTTATCCAAATTTCCATTTAAACATGCAACGCTTTCCCATTATATGGCCTTTGGCAGTAGCCTGGCTGAGTGCTTGGAAGTACAGCGTAGCTCTGGAAGTACAGCGTAGCTCTGGAAGTACAGCGTAGCGCTGAATGGAAAGCAGTGCTTCAGGGGAGGCGGTTTGTGTTTGAGTGACAGCCCAGGATCTCTCACCCAGATTTTTGTCCCAGTGAAAGTGATGTGTTAATCGTTATGGCTACAGACTTTAATATGCCGGCAGGAGCCCTGCTATTACAGGCGAGCCACTCTTGAAATGAGGCTTGCAGGTAGTGTGCAGTGATTGAGGGGGGGGCAGTAAGTGTGCTAGGGGGCTCTCTGCTGGGGGCACGCTGTGTGGGATGTTCTCAGCCTGATTAATAACGCTAACAGGGTCACTCTGAGACAGGAGACCGTGGCAGAAGCACTGCACTGGATAATCAGCCTAACAGCCCTGCATGCTGAAAGACACACACACACACACACACACATATGAATCAAATATACACATACTCACACACACATACATGAATCAAATACACACATGCACACACACACACAGACACACACACATGCATGGACACTGACACACAGACACACACACGCACACAAACAAACACACACTTACACACACACACACACACATATGCACACACACAGAGATGCACAGAAACACACACACACATCCATGGACACTAACACACACACACATACACACACACTCAGAGACACACAGAAACACACATGCACATGCATGGACACAGACACACACACAGACACTCAGAGACACACAGAAACACACAGGTGGTTCTCTGTGGCTCAGTTGGTAGAGCACGGTGTTGGCAACACTTAGGTTGTGGGTTCAATTCCCACTGGGACTACATATACTGAAAAATGTATGCCTTCACTACTGTAAGTCGCTTTGGATAAAAGCGTCTGCTAAATGGCATATATTATTATTATATATTACATGCACATGCATGGACACAGACATACACACACACACTCAGAGACACACAGAAATGCACATGCACATGCATGGACACACACACACACACACACACACTGCAGCTCTCGGACAGCTGGATAAATTGAGATTTAAAGGCAGTCTCCCTTCATTGGTCCCTCTCCAGCTGAGTATAAGGGAGATGCATGAGCACATTAAGGCTTTTCCTCGTGTCTGTTCACATCATCAGCGAACTCATTCAGAGGCTTGTTTATGTAAGAGTATGCACAAATACAGTAATGTACATCTTTAGAAATAACAGTTGCCTAACGGGATAAACATATATCACCATATATATTTTGCAGTGATGTTACATTACAGTGTAAATACTATGTGATGTAGTTGAAAGCAGCCGTAAACGGTGTAGAGTTCAGCACACCCCCCCCCCCATCAGTGCACACAGTCTGACTGTCAGACTGTTCCCTCAGTGTCTGCAACTGCTTCAGCACTAAGGACAGCACAGCATCAGACTCAGCACCACGGAGAGCGCATTGCACGACATTCAGCAGCAGGAACAGAGCAGCATCAGGTTCAGCACCTTGGACAGTGCAGTGCACGCCATCATTGGCCGTCTCTCCCCGAGTTTACATTTACATTTTACATTTTAAGCATTTGGCAGATGCTCTTATCCAGAGCGACTTAGAAGATGTTCATTAATACATGGTAAGAGCAATCATAGTTTGCGCACAAGATCAGTGCAGTAATACAGCAATAGACATCATTGTAGGCAGCTGCATACCATACCTGTAACACTGGGAAGGAAAGGGTTAGTCATTTTTTTTATTTTGAGGAGTAAGCAGGGATACATATACAAAAAGTATTGAACAAGTAGGCAGTGGTAATGACAATTGGCTAGATGTACAGAATTCAGTGGTAGTGCAGTCTGAAAAGGTGGGGTTTGAGTCTCTTGCGGAAGATCGGAAGATCGCAAGTCCTGACCGATTGCGGAAGGTCCTGACCAGGACAGAGAAGAGGCGAGACCGTGAAGGTCGTTCAGTCACCACAGAGCAGAGGGGTGGCAGATGACTGGAGAGAAGTTCCTCTAAGGCCAGACCAGTGATTTGAACGGCTGCCGGGCGCCCGGAGGGATGGTAGAAGTGGTGGGTTTCATGAGTTTCTCACACATTTATCTTCATGGAGAGCTTTGACGTCTCCCCAGAGCCAAAGCCCCATTACCCACTTAGTGGTCAGCATAACTGGACTGGAGACGGCAGTACCAGCACCACTGTCCACGCCTAGCAAGCCTCTTGAGATCCGGCAACACCGCAGGCGCCGTAGAGAGCTCTGCACAACGCCACTGGAGCGCTGTCAATGTAGGAGGCAACGGCACCCCTGGACTACTGCTTCTCTGCAACACACTGCCTCACTGCAGTTAGCATTAGCATCCAGAGCCATTTAACAGTTAGCATTAGCACCCGGAGCTGTTCACAGACAGCCCAGGTCACTCACTGACCAGTGCTATCTTCACCTCTTGAGGAAAAGTCACCAAGCAATGCCCAAACCAAACAGAGCATCTCTTATGTTTGCCTGTTGTTCTGGCCTTATATTTTACCTGGACATGTATTTGTCCAATCTCCTCTTTGGAATGCATGGTATCATTGGAGTCAGTGATTTATCTGAATTTAGCTGTGACAAGGGGGAAGTGAATTTGAAGTGTGTATTTTTCTTTCCTTTTGGGAGTCATACAACTCGAACTGCAGCTCTTGTTTACACTATTTTACATGTTTGCAGTCATGTAACCGAGATCCCAAAAGTTAATGTTGAGTTGGAACTCCACACACACACACACACTGCTTTATTTGGCGAGTGGGAAATAGGTTTGCCAAATCTGTGTGCCATGAAGGAATTAGTTGTTTTTTTTTCTGCATCCCTCTGTTTTTGTCAAACATTTGTGGCTATTTTTATGACAGAATGCTGGCACATGTACAGTATGTATGTCTCAATGTACTGCAAAAAACTTGGCCCGCATTGTTCAGTACTGAAAAACAGCTTGAAAAAGCTTTGACAGGTGAACGGTAACCGTCCATACTCCAACCGTCCACGACTCGCTTTTTGACTCCACGAAAGGGCTTAAATACACAGCAGTGACCTTATTTTTCTTCTTTTTCATTATTCACCCAATTTAGTTTTCCAGCCTGCTTTGGCTCCACTTAGTGCTGATTGGGGGGCATGTTTACGGTGTAATTGTAACGTTGAGGAAATTGCAGCGGAAACATTGAGCATAATGCATGCAGTCACCCGCTAATCTAATCCCCTGCATTTGCATACGATCACTTGTTGCTGGAGGGTTTCCGTGGCAGCACATGAAAGACAAGATGAATGAAACAGAATCAGGAAGACAGGGGAGTGCTGTTGCGTTTTTTTAGCAAGAGCGACGTTGGAAACAGTTTGAGGCGCAAATTTCTCAAATGAACTCTTTTGATGTTTGCAAGCTTTGTTTTCCTCTGAAAGGTTCAGAGAGGTGCGTTTGGACCGCGAGAGTTCTGGGACGTTTGCTGTAATTGTGTTCTGCAGATGAGCATTGTCGCCTTTTAATAGGCTTCCGCTGTTTAGTAAAAGAAGCGTAGCGTCACACAGGGCTTCGGCGTGCCAGCGACCGATTTAAAAATGCGAGCGAACGTGCGTTGCATTGGGACGTTACGTTAAATGTCACGCGAGAGACAAAACCTGCTGCTTACATTTAACGCTTCTTTTCTGTTTAGAAAAAAATCCCAGTTACTTTTGTGAAGAGTTGGAAAAAGCATTTGATCTTCTGTTCAACGCTGCCAAACAGAAACGTGTTTGTACGTATTTCTCACAGCTCAGGTGGTCTCAGACTTGCGTGCTAAATAACCCTCAATAACCATTCAAACAGAACAAAATGTGTTCTCACGGTTTATTTGCGATGTTTGCCTTTGACTGCACCCCTTGATAGGATTCCTAATTTACTCAAGCGTTGCCTTTTCCCCCAGTTACCGTTAGATTTAGACCTGTGGGGGTGCTGATAGTGTGGTGCGCTCTGAGATTGGTGCGGATTCCAGGTTCCAGGTGCCCTCTGCGTATATCCGCATTCTATAAAATATTCAATAAAAGGCCAGGCAGCAAGCCTACGGCTCCTGATGTAATTGTGCTGAAAACAAATGCAACGGGTGAGTTCATTAACGCGTGAGTTCATTAACGGCTGTGTTGCAGCTCATCTCAAAAAGTTTAATTTTCGAAAAAATAGTACATTTAAAAAATAGAATCGATCACTACAGTTGAGATTCTAGAAGTTCCTGAGGTATTTCTGTTGTATTGTGCCCAGTATCCATGCTGTTTTTATAGAGAGTAACTGCACAGTTTTATCTATGGCAGAGGCGAGAGACCAGTTGTTACGTTCCACGTGTATGTGTGCTTTTGTCTTCTGTTTCCGTGTTCCGTAGGAGTGCCATCCGCCATTCCATTCGCCTTCCCTACTGTCAATCATTTCTGTGTCCTGGTCCCGCCTCCACCAATCACCTGCCCTTCTATAAAAACCCCATGACTGCTCCTGCAAGATCCCTTTTGCCCCTTTTGCTGTTTGTTTGCTGAACGTGAGAGACAGAGAGTGTGTGACCTTTGAAAGTTTGGAAGTGAAAGTGTATGGTTAAGTTTGTTTGTTCCCACTTAGGCCTTGGGATAGGTAAGAGGGAGGCCTCCATACATTTTCATCGATAGGTCAATCCTGTGTATAGAGACATTAGGAAAGGGGTGGTTGCCATCTGTGTACCTTTGTTTACGGGTAGCTAGTGTAGATTAGATAGGTAGACTTTTATTTCGTATAAAGGTTTAGATAGTCAGCCTATCTTAGTTTTTGTTTGTAGCTAGCCTGTTCTGTTTTACTAAGTTCATTTCTTTGGCAACACCCGTGTCCCTTGGCCTTGTGTCTTTGTGTTTGTATTTCCCCTTTGTAAATAGCCTCACTATTGTCTTTAAATATATCTATATAAATACCGACTGCACCTTCCCCTCTTGCCTTGTCATTATTATTTACCCTCATTTTTCGTTCATGACCCGATCCAAATTTAACTCTTATGTTACGGTCTCCCCCGTACCCCTAAAAACCGTCGGGGTCGTAACACCAGTGAATACTTCTGCTGTTTTATATCTAGTAACCATGCTGAGGTGAGTGTGCAAGGAGGTGATACTGTATCATCTCTCTTTGGCTCCAGTCTGATGTTCTGGCCATGTTCTACAATCAGCATTGTAATCAACCCCCTCCAGGTCTGCAGCATAATTTGAAGACTTTCAAAATGAGCCTGGTTACTGACTGTCTGCTTGTAAGTTTGATGAAGGGATACACTTCAGCAAATTTAAGTATGGAGCTGTGTATCTGTGCAGATATAAGGTTTAAGTGTGGGGCGGGGTGGGGGTTGGGCGTTGTATGTGATTATGTGATGTGTCACGTGATCAAAAACAGGGCGTGAACAGACCAGGAAGGGAGTGAACAAAAGAGGGAGTGAACAGACCGGGCTGGTCGTCCAGACAGACCCCGCCCCCTGCACTCCCTATGACCTCAGTCTCCTCTCAGTGAAAGGCGAGCTGCTGTGCAGTGCATGGCCTCATGTTTCCCAGTTTCATGGCATCTCAGAGGGGCCCCAGGACTGATGGGGAGGGGATGGGGAGGGCACTCCTCCAGGAGAAGGCAGGATATCTTCCGGTTTGTCTTTGGCCTGTAAATGTCTTTATACTCATCTGTGCTCAGCCTGGCTCCTCCCCCAGCTCTAATCAGCATACACACACAGAGTACTTTTGTGCTGTGACAGGTTCCCTGTTCTCTAGGCTAAACATTTTCATTTTTTCTTATAATTACAGGTCAGTTTTCACCTTGGAAGACCCCTAAACAGGTAAACATTCATTGTTTCCCAAATGTAAGCTGTATGACCTTACACTAACCCACATTTAGTAAACCCCACTGCAGACACACTTTGCTGCTTGTATATTCTAGCTGCCCTGTATAATGTCTCTATACATCACACGTTAACCATAGCCTATGTTGCTGGCTTGTTATAGCTGTTCTGTATATATGTGTTAACCACAGTGTGCTGCTGGTGTGTTGTAGTTATAGCTACTCTATAAAGCATTTATTAAGCATATTTCTGTTTTGGAAAAAAAAAGAGAAATGGACAACTGGTGTGTCCAAAAGTAAAGGTACCAGGGTAAATAGAGACATGTATGTAAGGAGACTTCATCCTTTCCGTCGTATCATCCCACAGAAAGAGCAGAAGAAGATCACAGATATTTTATTCATTCTTTATTAACTTAGCAGAAGCCCTTATCCATATTTGATTTAAAATAATGATATGGGGTGTGGATAATTGTGTTTTTGGGGAAAAATATTACTTGTACAAAATCTTTTTCTCTGAGAAATTGTATTAGTATAAATTAATATAATTTCCCAATTTTTTTAGCATACACTATATCTTATTAACTTACCTGTATTGTTTATTATATAGAACCTACTTTGCTACAGCTTTCTTTATAAAAGGTGTCAATAGTTTTGTAGTTGATTGTATACAATTACTGTATGTAAATACAGCCTAAACACCGACTCACATACACACGGATACACGCACATGGTCTCTCTGTGTAAGAGGGAGTCTGCTCCACTCGTGGTTATGAAACGAGGTGTCACAGTGAAGCCACAGGTGTTTTGTTTTGCAGTGTAGTGATTGGCGGTGTTGATTTCCTGCCCTGGATCAATGGCAATAGAGAGAAAAACACAGTACCCTGAATACTGTGAAGCTGCCATTACCACACAGATCAATTCCAGACATGCCTAGATCATCACAGATCAATTCCAGACACGCCTAGATCATCACATATCAATTCCAGACATGGCTAAATCAACACAGATCAGTTCCAGATATTGCTAGATCCACTCACGCACTGTGCTTTAGCTACATTCTTCTAGTGCTCATTTAGTTCTGTCTTATAGAGAATATTACTGATCTCAGAGGAGCACAGGATGTGTGTGTGTGTGTGTGTGTGTGCGTGTGTATGAGTGTGTGTGTGTGTGTTTGTGTGCATGTGTGAATGTGTGAGTGCGTGTGCGTGTGTGTGTGTGTGTGTGTGTGCATGTGTGAGTGCGTGTGTGCACGTGTGTGTGTGTGTGTGTGTGTGTGTGTGTGCACGTGTGTGTGTGTGTGAGTGTGTCCCTGTCCCAAACCCCAGCTTCCCTTTGGGAGAGTCAGCCTTACAGAAGAGCTCTGTCTGGGGTCCCTCGCTTCCCCCAGACTCACAGCAAGCAGAAGAGCGCCCCCTGGCTGGAGGGTGGGATGGGGCAGTACCTGTATAACTGCCCATGTCTATACAGGTGCTGGAGCAGTGGGACCTTCAGGGGAGCCCCCAAACAAGCCTGTCAGCTCCCGTGCTCCCCCACAGTGCCCCCTACCCAGCTCACCTGCTTCACAGGGCCTCCGTCCCCGACTCAGCCGAGGGCTTCGACCTGAGCAAGCCCGACCCATACGACCTCTATGAGAAGTCCCGGGCTATCTATGAGAGCCGGCGTGAGTACCACCCAACCCCCGCCTCACACTGTGAGACTGTGTACAGAACTACACTGTGTACTGGTCCTATTCAAACTGAGTCACACAGAACTACGCAGTGTACTGGTCCTATTCAAACTGAGTCACACAGAACTACAGTGTACTGGTCCTATTCAAACTGAGTCACACAGAACTACACAGTGTACTGGTCCTATTCAAACTGAGTCACACAGAACTACACAGTGTACTGGTCCTATTCAAACTGAGTTACTGTATACCAGGGGTCACTAACAGGCGGACCGCGGTCCGGGTCCGGACCCAGAAGCCGTCCTATCCGGACCGCGTCCAAAAACCGATAAATTATTGAGAATTACTACATTTTGACGGAGCATTTCAATTTTAACCAGCGCAGCTTTTCTAGCATTTACGGCACTGGTTTATCATTGCACCAGGCGCAAAATTCCGAGGAGCGCAAAATTTAAGCACCCCCCCGTCGACAGAAAATGGGGCGCCGTTACGTGCCTCGCACCACCGGACCTTGGCTTGAGGCCATTTTATCTAACTGGACCTCTTTGAATTTTACTTGAAGACCCCTGCTGTATACAGTCCAACACGTAACATGACCAAACATGTGATTATTAGTGAGCAGTCTATGTTGGCCAGGGATAGATACATTAGAATTGCTCACCAACTGGTTCTATGGCAACCTGCACTAAGGGCCTACTTGGATGTTTTTTGGGGCAATTCTGGAGCATTACTTTTGGCCCTTTGGGGTATTGGGCCAACATTGGGCCAACTGTGTCCTGAACAGACAAACACTGTGGTTTTCACAACATTATACGAAATGTGTGCATACATACAGTTTACTTGCTGCTCATTACTGTAAGATAGTATCTCATCAAATCGGGTAAAAAAATAATTATATATTGTGACACATTTATGTTAATCAACATCAATTTATAGTTTTAGATTTGGCATTGGTCTTGATGTAAACAGTCTTGTGGTGATACTGTGTAGGTGTGTAGTTGTTTCCAAGGTGAGATCTCTGAGGTGTAGATGTGTTTTTATATGACTCTGTCCACTCACTCTGCTGGTGTCTGAGTATGACTCTCTCCTCCCAGCTGTTTACTGACTCACTCACGTGGTTATGCATGAAGGGTCCATCACCATGGAGAACAGGCATCTTAAAACGGAGAGAAGGCTGAATTTGCAAATGGCACATTAAATCTGTCCAATGCCAATATCGTGGCTCATAAATTATAACAGGGAAGTGCTCTGCGTTGAGCCCGCGGCCCGGTAACCTACTATATTTTGGAAATCAGCTTTTAAATTAAGAGCATGCCTTACAGCGTGATGAGTACAGACCATAATAATAAAGATGGATTTTGGCATGTGACCTCATTTGGAAAAGTCCCCACCCCCACCCCACTCATCAACATTCAGTGGGAATGGCACTGCTACTGTAGGCACTGTGCTGGAGAGATGCACGTCTTTACTGCTGCAGACTGAGGAGACTGTGGCGGGCGGTGTCGTGTGTGGGCTGTGTGGCACAGACCGTCTCCTGTCTTCTTCCTCTGCCTGTCTTCTGTTCCATCCCATAACGTTCCTCATTGATGGTAGAATGATTTCCTGAGAAAGCCACAAAATACAACGCCGAGATGAGACTGACCATCTAAAATGTTCTGAAGCACTGCAGTGCAATGACAGGAGACAGCCCTTTGTGCATGGATCACACAACCATTTGAAAATAATAATGCAATCTGTCCCCAACCCTGGAAATAATTTTAGTGACGCAGAAGGTTTGTTCCAGTGGATTCTTTCAGTGGCCTAATTACAGCTCAGGAGAAACGGCTGTCCAGATAATGAACAAACTCATGTGACGAGTAATCATCATGTGTCTGCGGTGAGATCGCTGGGGTGTAGATGTGTCTGAGGTCATCATAATCATCATCTCTCTGAGGTGTACTTCTTTTAGAGACTTCAGGTGCTGCCTCCTCTCACACGTATTGTGATGAGCTTATTCTATTTTTCTTTACAGATAAATTCTCATTTTGCTGAATAGTGCTGAGTGGAATATTGGCTCCTCTCTCTAAGGAGCAGCTGCAGAGATGTGTGTGGTGTCTTGAGTGTTACTGTGCAACATTACAGCAGCAGAGATGTGTGTGGTGTCTTTTGAGTTGAGTGTTACTGTTCAACTTTACAGCTGCAGGCGTGTATGAACGTTTTACGTTTCATATCTAGCAGACGCTCTTCTCCAGAGCGGGGTACACAGTTAGCATTTCTTTACATACAATCCATTTATACAGCTGGTTATTTACTGAAGCAATTTAGGTTACATTGCCCCACCTGGGAATCAAACCTGCAACCTCTGAGCCCAGCTCCCTAACCATTATACTACACTTCCGCCCTGTTCTATGTTACAGCTGCAGACATGCATGGTCCGTTTAAGTGTGACTGTTCATGGTGCTTCCTCCATTTCTCCATTTAGAACCAGGCCCACCAAATACTGTCACAACAGTTGGTTCTGCTGGCAAGTACACCTGCACGTGCCATGGTCATGTTTCCTGACAAATCACTCCTAAGTTTGTGTAACATTTCTTTAACGTTAGTTATTTCATGAGCATGTATTCCTGACAAATCACTCCTACGTTTGTGCAACGTTTGTGCAATGTTGGTTCATGAGCATGTTTCCTGATCATCACTGTGTCCTTTTTTTGTCTGTTTTCTGGTTGCTCGGTTTTGTATCCCTTTGCCATTTGTATCAAACACTTTGAGGGTGTTCTTTGCATGTGTCTGGTGTGTAGTGTCCGTCTGTCTGGGTTATGGTTGTCTAACGCACATGTCACTGTAACACTGCATGATTATCAGAACGCATAACATCTGAACCAGCTGTACGAGGGATTCTGTCTGGGTTCGGATTGTGCTTACGTACCTGAAGACAGGTGCTTTCTGTAAAGCTCGCGGCTGCCCACATTGGCACTCTCTTTTTAAGTATGATATCTCTACTTGACATGCCCTTATGTTAAGAGTATGGAAGGGTCTATGCATCCGAGGGACCACCGTGTGAACCGCGGTTGGACCGCAGTCGCCCGCTCCTCACATGGTTCTGTTTTAACCCCCAGCCCCAGGGCTGGAGTACCAAGAGCTGGAGGTGCACCTGCTCCGGCAGAAGTCCGGGTTTGGGTTTCGGATCCTGGGGGGAGACGAGGCTGGCCAGCCTGTGAGTCTGGAGACTTGTGACAAGGCTCGTATGGGACGGGTTTGAATCCCGTCATTTTATTCACTAATCCCTCGCATAACACTCACTAGGGGTGGGTTCGACTCCCTGACTATTTCACGCACTAATCTCCCTCACAACATTCATAGGGGACGGGTTTGAATCCCACTATCTTACTCACTAATCTCTCCCATGACGCAGATTTTTGATGGCGTTGAGTCGCGCTATTTTACACACTAATCCCCCACACAGCGTTCAGGTGGGATGGGTTTGAATCCTGTCATTTTACACACTAATCGCCCGCACACACTGAGCAGCTGCATCCTGGGAGAAGCTGTAACCCTTGCACGGGGAGCCAGAGAGCACGGTGAATAAATCTCACACACATCCCCTCTGTGATCTGTGAAACACAGAGCAAAATAATGACAATTACCACATAATAATGATATACATTGTACCCATTGTTCTCTCCATTAATGGCGGGGTATTAGTTCTTGGGTCCTCTCTCCGCTCACAGTTTCTATTCTAGAGTGTAGGTTATGGACGGTCCCTCCACACTTGACCCATGACCCCTGACCCCTGACCCTGCAGGCTGTGCTAACTGCAGTTTCCACAAACAGATCCTGATCGGAGCGATCATCGAGAAGAGTCCAGCAGATCGGGACGGGCGACTCCGGCCAGGGGACGAGCTGGTCTCGGTGGACAGAATCCCAGTAGCAGGACAGACGCACAGATATGTCATCGACCTGATGCATGCAGCCGCCCGCAACGGCCAGGTCACCATGACTGTGAGGAGGAGAGTCCAGCCCACAGGTGAGCAGGCAGAGCTCCGATTATGCTGCGGAACTGATACAGGAGCATTTACCCGTGTAATGTGAAACAGGCATGGTTTGTGTTTTAAGGCCGATATTCTGTCAGACTAGGGCACTGTGTGGCGTGTAAGAACATGCTGCTCTCTCTGAACTTGCTGTGCTCGCTTGGTGAAGGAGACGCAGGTGTGGAACCGCCAGCACACCGGATAAGACACAGGATCTGTGGGCAACTCAGCAACCCCTTTCTGAAGCCTGTGATCTGATCTGGCCCCTCATGGAGTTGTGCTTAATGAGATCAGCACTGTAGGGGGTTATGTGAGCATGCTCAGGAGACGTCTAATCAGGGTGTATGATGGGGGGAGGGTGTCAGTGATGATCGCTCACCTTTGACTACCCCACTCCCACACTCACCTGCCATAGGGCTGGCCTGTGGTTTGATATCGGGGGGAGGGGTGGATTTATCTGCCATGAAAGTGCAGTCGTGCCTGACTCCTCCCCCTCTCTGTGATTGGCCGTCTGCACAGCTCTGATGAAATGTTTCTCATCAGCTGAGGGATGTGAGAGAGCTCTGTGTTTTAGTGTCTGTTAAAGGTTTGCTAATTGCTGCGGTGCAGTGAGGCTCAGGCAGACTGGACGAGAGCGATGTTTCTACCTCTGCCTGTCAGGTGTCTCTTTTCATTTGTGCTACAGAGTGCCTTACCCAAGGGCACTTGTCCGGCTTGCATTGTACTTGCATACAAATAAACTGCTGCTCTCCTATACAGAGAGATGCTGGCCAAGGGCAATTGAGGTGAATAGAGTTTAATTAAGGACTTGATGTAAAGTGCCCTGTCCAACAGACGCCTCACTCAAGAGCATTTGACGTTACTGGATAAAGGGCTCTGTGGAATAGGAGCAATTCTTACGCTGTTCGGCTCTAGAGTTAGGGTTAGGTGCTCAGCTGGGTCATGAGATGGCACACACAAAAAAGATAACTTACTGAATGTAACACACTTCCAATTGACTTTCTCTAAACACTGCACCTGTTCTGGTTACCAGTGTACATGTAGTTGCTTTGACAAATGTAAAAAAAATTTTTTTTTAAAAGCTAACAAAAACCATTTAATTCCATATTTCGAACATATGCCAGGCTACATTTTGAGGCAGGGTCACAGACTATGCAGTTGCTCATTAAGTGCACCATCTCTAACCACTCCCCCCACATCCCCACCCTGTGACATGTCCTCTTTGTCGCCCCCTGCAGGGGAGATGTGTCCGGAGAATGGGCGGAGCCCTGGCTCTGTGTCCACGCAGCACAGCTCTCCCAGAAGCGACTTTGCATCGGGCACGTTTCCCAGCAACCCCAGCGCCACCCTGCCCCCTGCCTTAGGCTCCTCCCCCCCAGAGGGGCTTGTGTCCCACAGCTTGCAGACCAGTGATGTCATCATCCACCGCAAAGAGAATGAAGGCTTCGGGTTTGTCATCATCAGCTCGTTAAACCGGCCAGACACCAGCTCCACTATCAGTGAGTGTTCACTACACCCCTAACAGACACCAGTTCCACTATCAGAGATTGTTAACTACACCCCTACCAGACACCTGCCTTTGAATGACTCTTTGAGGACCTGGCAGCTGTTGGTTTTCAGACTCATTCCTTGCACAGTAACAGAGACGCAGGTATGAAAGGAGAGATTCTGCATTTTTACAGCAGCTGTCCAAGGCTCAGATGTCAGAGAAACCTGTGTGACTTTAAATGTGGAGCAAAAATGATTGTCTCAATTATGTACATACAGTATGAATCAGTCTGTCAGGTCTTAGGTAGACTGGAGTGTAATTTATGAATCAGTCTGTCAGGTAATTTATTATAGTAAACACATTTATTGTACCCGACACAAAAGGTCATTTGCTCACTGTTTATTGTGTGTGTGCATTGCATCCGTGTGTGTGTGTGTGTGTGCGTGCTCGCTGTGTTTCTGCCCAGCTGTGCCCCATAAGATCGGCCGCATCATCGAGGGCAGCCCGGCGGACCGCTGCAGGAAGCTGAAGGTGGGGGACCGGATCCTGGCAGTGAACAACCAGTCCATCATCAGCATGCCCCACGCCGACATTGTCAAGCTCATCAAGGATGCGGGGCTCAGCGTCACTCTGCACATCATCCCACAGGAAGGTGAGACCAGAGCAGCTGCCTCGCACTGAGAGAACCCCCCTTAAAGGGGAATATGTGTGACCCCCCCTTAAAGGGGAGTGTGTGAGACTGCTCCCTTAAAGGGGAATGTGTGAGACTGCTCCCTTAAAGGGGAATGTGTGAGACCCCTCCTTAAAGGGGAATGTGTGAGACCACGCCCTTAAAGGGGAATGTGTGAGACCCCCCTCTTAAAGGGGAATGTGAAAGACTGCTCCCTTAAAGGGGAATGTGTGAGACCCCTCCTTAAAAGGGAATGTGTGAGACCACACCCCTTAGAGGGGAATGTGTGAGACCCCGCCTTTAAAGGGGAATGTGAAAGACTGCTCCCTTAAAGGGGAATGTGTGAGACCCCTCCTTAAAAGGGGATGTGTGAGACTGCTCCCTTAAAGGAGAATATGTGAGACCATGCCCTTAAAGGGGGATGTGTGAGACTGCTCACTTAAAGGAGAATATGTGAGACCATGCCCTTAAAGGGGGATGTGTGAGACTGCTCACTTAAAGGGGAATGTGTTTTAGGCTCTTTGTAAAGTCAGATCTCTGTTTCTCTGTTCTATAAAGGGGGAATCTGTCTCCACTGTGTGAATTTGACACTGTTGATCCTTTCTGTTTGTCTGTCTGGCGCAGAGCTGAGCAGCCCCCCCTCGGCCCCCGGCTCAGAGAAACAGAGTCCCATGGCACAGCCGAGTCCCATGGCACAGCCGAGCACCGTGACCCAACCCAGCCCTGTAGCACAGCCTAGCACAGGGGCACAGTCTGGCACAGGAGCACAGCCCAGCACTGCCACTGAGCAAAGCCCTGTCAGCTCGGTTCCTGCGCCCGCCCCCGGCCCCGCCACCGGCCCAGGCCCCGGCCCCGCCCCGCCCAGCCACCCCAGATCTATGCCCACGATAGCAGGTAAAGCAACCTGCACACCTCCATCAGCCAACCAGGAAGCTCCAGTATATAGTGGGATATTCTTTGGCAGGTCACAGTGAGAGGCAGGCATCATGAAGATCACACACAGCTTTCAAGTCCCCCGTTTCGGCTTTCTAGTCCCCCGTTTCTGCAGGTCGTTAGCAGGCCAGGGGGTTAAAGGTCAAACACCTATTTTAAATCATTTCGATGCTGTTGTTATCATAAAAGTATCATATGAAAGAATAGTTTTACTGAACATTGGTGAAAACAGATAATTATCTTAATATAGTCCACAATCTGCAGGAATTGTACTGGTGTGTAAAGGGTTCAAGTATTTGTAATAAAGTAAAGGCCCAGGTCTGGTGGTTAGTTTTCACTTTCTGACAGGGGCTGAATGCAGTGCCTGAGAGACAGGAGGATAAGAGGGCTGCCCCCTCATGATCTCCTGCTCTGGTGGAGTGCTGAGTTATGTACATCTGTCCTGTCTTACTTTCACTGGAAATATTCTATGCAGCACAGCTTGGGGGAATGTCAATCTGCATTTTTTTATGTTTTGCTAATTTGGGAACCTTCTGAGCCTCCAGCTGTTTGGATTTATACACTTTGAATGACTGGTGTTCAAATGAATTCTCAGTCACCAAGATGAAATAATTTGTCTCATCTCTTGCTTTGATCTTGAAGGCCCTCGCACCATATATACAGGGCTCCGTTTTTATTCACACCCTTGATAAAGATGAACAAAAGATATTGTAAAAAATAATCTATATAAGTAAGGTATATTTTATGCACAAAATTACAAACCTACATTACTAATACAATTGTTCAGAAAAACATCTTTTGTTTTATTAATAATATTTTTGGGGGTCACATTTATTCATACCCCTAACTATTATTTTAAATGTAATCCAACAATATACAACTTATTTGAAGTTCATTGGAAGGTTATAGAACTATACAGTGGCCTACAATGGTATCCTGTTTGCCTAGGGCAGGGGTATTCAAATCCAGGCCTCGTGGTCCGCAGTGTCTGCAGGTATTTGCTCCAACCATGCACTACGCCACCTGATTTCACTAATTAGCTTGCTTCCTGGACCAAGGAGGTAAACTAATTATTTGAAATCAGGTGGTGTAGTGCGTGGCTGGAGCAAATACCTGCAGACACTGCAGACCACGAGGCCTGCATTTGAATACCCCCTGCCCTAGGGTATAAAAAGGAGGGAACGCACATTTGAAATACTGTGGTCAGCCATCTTCATGGTGAAAGGCAAAGAACACCCTGAAAATATCAGATAAAAGGTTATTGACCTCTACAGATCAGGAGATGGCTACAAAAAGCAAAGAAATTAAGGATACGACTTTCCACTGCTGTGTCAATTATTAGGAAGTTTAAGGCCACTGCAACAGTGGCCAACCTACCAGGTAGAGGATGTCTATCTTGCCCCCACGTGTAGTGAGACGGATGGTTCGAGAGGCAAAAATAAATCCCAGGGGGACAGTTCAAGATCTCCAAATCAACCTGGCATCTTGGGGTTACAAGGTGTCTAAAGTTACCATTCGACCACGCCTTCATGACAATGGCCTTATGGCAGAGTTGCAAGAAGGAAGCCTCTTTATAAGACAATTCACAGAAAAAGGCGTCTTGAATTTGTCAGACTGCATCTGAACTACAATTGGAACCGTATCTTGTGGCCGAATCAAACTCTTTGGACATGCACATCAGCATTATGTTTGGCGCCCAAAGAATGCAAGTAATGTTGAAAAGCATTATTCTGCTTTTTCAGAATATACATTATTTTAATTGAAGGGAACACTTTTACAGAGAGCAGTACAGTAGATTCTATAGTGTAGATGAGCCCCATGGTCTGCATCCTGTTAAGGCACTGTTCTAGTGTGTGGATGAGCCCCATGGTCTGCATCCTGTTAAGGTAATGTTCTAGTGTCTGGATGAGCCCCACGGTCTGCATCCTGTTAAGGCACTGTTCTAGTGTCTGGATGAGCCCCACAGTCTGCATCCTGTTAAGACATTGTTCTAGTGTGTGGATGAGCCCCACAGTCTGGTATTGAATCCAGACCGTGCCAGTGCCAACTGTGGCCAGCAGTTACGCATAATTGGAGGTAAGACTGCGGTGTGAAAAGAAGCGGCAGCTGACATCACGTGTTTCAGAGGAGAGCTTGGTTGTCTACAATCTCCCGAATTGACAGAGGAGGTTGCAGCGAGACGCGGTTTAGAATGCTAAGCATTACAATTTGGGAGAAAAAGGGGGAAAAAGCATTAAAAAAAAGAAAAATCATTTCTCACCACAGAACTGTCAAAGTTCCTCTCGAACCCTGTGCTGGGACATCCTGTGGCAGGCTCTTCCTTTAATCTGCATTGTTTGTTAGCTACAGGTCAGAGGTGAAAGCAAGGCAGGACGTGAAACCGGACATTCGACAGCCACCGTTCACCGATTACCGGCAGCCCCCAGTGGATTACAGACACCCCCCTGTGGCGGATTACCGACAACCCCCTACTCTAGACTACAGACACCCCCCTCTGCTGGACTACAGACAACACTCCCCCGATGCGCGCCAGTTCCCAATCCCAGACTACAGGCAGCCACAGGTAACAAAACCTACAGACAGCTACACATAACAAATCCATGTCTAATCCCAGACTACAGGCAGCTACAGCAAAACTGCTTCCTATACTAATAACAGCTACAGATAATACATTTCTACCAATATCATACTACTGGCAGGTATACAGACTACTCTAGGTAAAAACCCTTCTTATAATCCTAGATGGCAGGCAGCTACAGGTAACAGGTTTGTATGCATGCTAGCGTTTGAGCCTTGTGTAGCCGTGCACATTCGCCTGTGTGTGTGCTGGTCTCCTTAGGATTTTGACTACTTCACGGTGGATCTGGAGAAGAGCCCGAAGGGCTTCGGGTTCAGTATCCGTGGCGGGAGGGAATACAAGATGGACCTATTCATCCTGCGCCTGGCGGAGGACGGCCCAGCCATCCGCAACGGCAGAATGAGGGTGCGCAAGACATCACTTCCTGTCACAGAATAACAAAAACTCCCGACAGGAAGTCTTGCTCTCCCAGCATGCTCCGCTCCTCACTTAACAGAGATTGAGGTTGGGGTGGTCGGTTCCATTTCACTCTAGTCAATTTGGGAAATTGAACTAAAAATTCAATACATTAGTTGAAAAGTCTTCATAGAATTGTATGACCATTTTTCAATCCACAAATTGTATTGCAGTTCATTTCCTGAATTGACTGAATTAAAATGTAATTGACCCCCTAGCTTGATGGAGATTAATGAGATATTAGTCACTTTTATTAGGTGCATTTAGGTCTATAATTCTGTTCCTATGCATAGTCCTAATGATGGGCTTAGCTGGGCAAGTGAGGGGGCCACGCCCCCCCACACACACACACAATTTTGAGAGAGCAATAAATTGTCCCCCTCCATAATTTCTGTCCTAAAAAGGTTTTGCACATTTGTCCACAGCATGAAGGGTTAAGGACACAGGAGTTTAAAAAGGCCAACAGAAGGGGCCTCGTATGGTGTAGCGGTAAGGGCGTTCGTCCGGAATACAGGTTGCCTAATGCAGCCGGGGTTCAAACCTCTCTCCTCTCTTCAATAATAAATCTACCGCTCTCCACACCCAAGACGTTAAAGCCTGATTCCTAATCACCTACAGAGGACAGTCACAGTGTTCAAGAAAAAGTGTGAAAATACTCACAAACTATGCCTTCCAAAGGTTTAGAGAAGGATTGACCTCTCTCTGCTCCCAGAGTGTTGGGCTTCTGTTTCACTTGATAACCTCTTATTTACAACCTATGCTCAGTGTCGTCTCCATCTCTGAGGGGGTGAACACCCACAGCTTTGTTGTGTGATCGCTTGTGGTGTGGATTTAGATTGAGTCATTCAGCTGAAAAGCTGCTGCTTCTCAAAACATTTTGTTGCAGATTTTTTCACCCTGTTTTTATCCCAATTTGGTGGCCAATTCTACCCTCTACTAATTCATTACATTTAACATTTTAAGCATTTAGCAGACGCTCTTATCCAGAGCAACTTACAAGATTTGCATAAATACATGGTAGGAACAGTCATAGTTTGCACAAGAGATCAGCGCAGTAATACAGCGATGGACATCATTGCAGGCAGCTGCGTACCATACCTGTGACACTGGGAAGGAAAAGGTTAGTAACTTTTTTTTTACATTTATTTTAATTTTTTTATTAAATGGAGTAAGCAGGGGTATATAGTGTTGCGCAAGTAGGCAGTGGTGATAACAATTAGCTAGATGTACAGAATTCAGTGGTAGTGGAGTCTGAAAAGGTGGGTTTTGAGTCTCTTGCGGAAGTGAACAAGTGATTCCGCGGTCCTGACCGATTGCGGAAGGTCGTTCCACCAGTCCACCAAGGGGTCAGGACAGAGAAGAGACGAGACCGTGAGGAGTGGCTGCCAGGTGCCCAGAGGGATGGGGCAGTCAGTTTGCCAGAGGAGGCAGAGCGGAGGGGTCTGGCTGGGGTGTAGGGAGTGATGAGTGACTGGAGGTATGGGGGAGCAGTACCTCTAGCCGCTTGAAAAGCAAGCACCAGTGATTTGAATCTGATGCGTGGTGCGATGGGGAGCCAGTGCAGAGAGGAGAGTAGAGGGGTGGCGTGGGTGAACTTCGGCTGGTTGAACACCAGACGAGCGGCAGCATTCTGGACTAGTTGCAGTGGCTTGATGGCACAGGCTGGTAGACCTGCCAGCAAGGAATTGCAGTAGTCCAGATGTGAGATCACCAGGGCCTGAACCAGGAGTTGTGTGGCCTCTTGGGTGAGGAACGGTCGGATCCTCCGGATGTTGTGGAGGGAGAATCGGCAGGTCCGAGTGATCGCTGCAATGTGGCCCGAGAAGTACAGCTGGTTGTCCAGGGTCACTCCAAAACTCCTGGCAGACTGGGACAGAGACACTATGGAGCCTTCCATGGTGATTGACCCATCAATCATCGGGGAGCCCTTCGCTGGGAGGAAGAGCAGCTCTTCCCCAGGTTCAGCTTCAGGTGGTGGGTGGACATCCATGTGGAGATGTCAGCCAGGCATGCAGAGATCTGTGCCGGGACCAGAAACTACCCAGGGACCGGCAGCGACGTGGGCGGGCAAACCGCCTCCTTCGAGACGGACTCCGCCAAGCCGGCGACCGTGATTCCGATACCCACTAGGAAGCCTTCTGTACACGCGGCGAGACAGTGCCGGCATCCCTCCTCCCTACCCTGAGGCAGTCAGCCAATCACCACCCCCTGAGCGGGACTCCTGGCACTGCCAAGGAATTTGCACTCCGGGGCGTGTGCCCTTAATGTTACGCCACCCCGGGGCCAAAAAACAGCTGCTTCTAACATAAAACTAAGATGAAACGAACTTAATATTCACTGATCTGTCTCACTTCTATATTATCTATTCTCCATATCTCTCACCCCCCCGCCCTAAGTAGGGAGTTGTTTATCTGTAATGAGCCAGTCCATGATATTGCCTCTGGAAGAGCCGGTGAAGCTACGTACACGTTTCATTTCATTTTAGGCATTTAGCAGATGCCCTTACAGTTTAACATTTTTCTTCACATGCAATCCATTTATATGGCTGGATATTTTACTGAAGCAATTCAGGTTAAGTACCTTCGCTCGGGGGTACAGTGTCCGTGCCAAAACTGGGAATCGAACCCACGACCTTTGAGTTACGAGCCCGGCTCATTACACGTTATACTACACCGCCGCCCTTCCATGTTTCAAGTGCACCCACCGATTCTGTTCCAAACATAGGTGAGTGTATGTCAGAGATGGAGGAAGGGTAGGAACGAGTCTTCCCTCGCTCCAGCATGCGCCTGTCTCAGGACAGAAGGAGTCCCTCAGTAATCCTGGCTTTAACCCATATCTGCCTAATGCATTATTCTGTATAAACATGGGGTGTGCCTAGCCACATGCACACCCTTCAGTCTAACACTTCCCTCTTGGAAATGGAAAGAGAAAAAGGCAACTTATCAGGCAACTTTATTTTGATGTATCATTAGTCACAAAAAAGTGCAATTGAAAAAATTATCTTTGAAAATTTTGATTTATAAAATACATAATTTGTGGAGAAATATGTATGTCCGTTTTAACAAATTAGTGTTATTATATCACGTATAAAAAGATACATTCTTACAATCTTACATTTATTTGAAAAACATCATGTAGAAATTTGCGTGAAGAGTTATAAATGATGAAATCTGATTCTTCAAATAGTTTGTATTTGATCACATCATTTATAATAATACATTGTGAGGTCGCAATGCAAGCAAGGGATTCCCATACCACTTTAGTGACTTCGTTTGTGTCTTGTAACAGGCTTTTTTTGTCAGCGAAGGATGTGTTTGTTTGTTAAAGATATAATAGACTTTGCACCTCAACACCCATTTCAAAATTTCTGCTACATGATTTTCCGTAGATCGGTGTTTGCACAGTCTGAAGTCACCAGTGAATGAACTACGGAAATTCCAATCGCGGATGTCTAGATGGAAAAATCGTGACGGACGCTGTAAAGGAATACTGATTCGTCATTGAAACTGAAGTAAACTTTGTACTGAGAGAAAGGTGTCAACCAAAAGCAAAAGGCAGTGAGGTTTGTATTTAACGTGGTTCAATTTAAGGCAAAAAATATTTATTATTTATTTGGGCGAGGATAGTTTTATGTGTGCCTTCCAAAGTTTTTGACGTTGCTGTTTTACAGAAAAACTGTATGGCAACACATTCCAATCCTCAATATACATATTTTCCAGTTTGTATGTAAAAATATGACAAGTTGTAGATCCACATGACGAGGTGATTATCTGTATTGTACACTTTTATATGCAATCACTGTTCCATGAAATGAGTGCTGGGTTTGCAGGACGAGTGCTGAGTGTGCATGTTGAATGACCCCAGTGAGTATCTGATGCTTAATGGCCAATATGTCCTGTTCCTAACTTCCACTCTGATTAGTGTAATAATGCTTAATGGCTTGCCCTTTGTCATCCATTGTAGCCGGCTGTTCAGACTCATTCAGACCCGTTCAGACTCATTCAGACCTGTTCAGACTCATTCAGACCCGTTAAGACTCATTCAGAACTGTTCACACTCATTCAGACCCGTTCAGACTCATTCAGACCTGTTCAGACTCATTCAGACCCGTTCAGACTCATTCAGAACTGTTCAGACTCATTCAGACCTGTTCAGACTCATTCAGACCTGTTCAGACTCATTCAGACCTGTTCAGACTCATTCAGAACTGTTCAGACTCATTCAGACCTGTTCAGACTCATTCAGACCTGTTCAGATTCATTCAGACTTGTTCAGACTCATTCAGACACACTCTCATGCGTTTGTGCTCCTCCCATTCTTCATCAGGGGAGGGGTCTTGCTGTCACTTACTTCCTGTCCCCCTTCCTCTCCTCTCACCCACCCCATTAATATCACCAGTTTTCCATTACCAGTTTAATTAGAGGTCACACTGTCTGACTTTCCATCAGCCAAATAATTATAGATTGCGCTCTTGTCAATTTTCCATCATCCTTCTAATGAGAGATCAAATCATCTGCAATTTCCCATCAGCCAATAGCATACTGATCCCCGACCTCTACTCTTTATTTATTTTTTAAACAACCTTTTCCAGAGTTCCATGGGTTAGTGTGAAGGCAGTCCCATATTGGCCCATTATGAGGGCAAGGAGCAGATGGAGGTGCCTGATGGGCTGCTCAGTGTCTTACCTGGATTAGCGTGAGCTGTTGTTTGTGTCTTTCTCCAAATTTCGTGGCCAATTGTACTCTCTTGATCCAATTACCCTCCCCACGAGCCCGACACCTGCAACTACGTTGTGACGAGAGCGAGCAAACCGCCTCCTTCGAGACGGAACCAACCAAGAATCTGATACACGCAGGGAATCTTTCTGTGCCTGTGATGGCTACCCTCCCCCTGGGACTCCCAGCTAGAGCCGGGCAACCTGCACTCCGGGGTGGGCAGTGGGCAACCTGCAAGTGCTTTTACCAGTTGAGTTACCCGGGGGCCCCTTGTGTGTGTGTTTTTTAAATTTGTTTCTAATTTTATCCCGTTTTTCTCACAATTTGGTTTCCGATTATACCCTCAATTTATTTTCAATTCACCCTCCCCCATGAGCCCGCCGGGCGTTCTCCGGGTCGAGCCAATTTTCCTGGGCCAGCAGATCCACCTCCTCCGAGACAGAACCAATTTTTGTACAGGGACGCCCTTCCACTCCTCGATGAACTCATGCCAGCTCACCCACCCCCTCCCCCTGGGGCGGACAGCCAAATGCCGCCCCCGATGAGGGCTAACAGCCAGGGCCGGTCTGGCACAGACAGGTTTCAAACCACGTCCATGATAGGCAGCTCACACTCGTATCGGACCAGCCAAAATATGGGTGCATTAGACCGCTACGCTATCCACCAGCCCCGTGTGTGTTATTACTGGCCATCACACAGCACGCAGACAGACTCTCCACAGCATTGTCTCTCGCAGCAGTCTAAACCTAGTGGACTAAAACGGTCTTCACGTCCAAACGCGTTCCATCATTTTTGCAATACGATCAAAAGAAAACTAGATTAAATAATTTATGGTCACCCCAATTTAACATCACTTTGTTACATGACTAATACCTGAAAAAATGTTAGGTTTTGGAGGTATTAGGCATGTCTTTGGAATTTGATGAAAGGTCACAGATGCATTGTGGGACGCCTTTCTGAATTATCACAGAAATTGCACGTTTATTTTTAAACATTTAAAAAAAGTATAATTACCTGTTTATTTTCTACAAATCAATTTTGCTGCTCTAGTTACACACATCACTTCCTGTTGAACAGTATTCACTGTTAGTTATACCATAATAAAATAAATTACCATAATTTGATTCCCAGGTGGGGCAATGCCATTGTGCAAGGCACCTGTTCTGAATTGCTCCGGTAAATATCCAGCTGTATAAATGGATTGTAATGTACAAAAATGTAAACTGTGTAAGTCGCTCTGGATAAGATTGTCTAATATGTCTCCGGATAAGAGTGTCCAATATTGTCCTGTCTCCATGACGCCCGTCCTGCCTCTGAGACAGTCTTTCTGATGCCTGTCCCGTTTCTGTGATGATAGTCCTGTCTCCGTGACGCCTGCTTTCTCTGCGCCGTGCCACAGGTGGGGGACCAAATCATCGAGATCAACGGGGAGGGCACGAGGGACATGAGCCATGCCCGCGCCATCGAGCTCATCAAGTCCGGCGGCCGCAGGGTGCGGCTGTTGCTGAAGAGGGGTACAGGCCAGGTCCCTGAATATGGTGGGTCTCCCCCCCAAATCCTACCTACCCTCCCCCCCCACACACACACTCTTCTTAGGGAGCCCAGATACAGGCAGACTGACCAATTAACTCACGTCCTACTTCTCTCTTTGATACCCTGCTGCGGTATTGACCTCCCCGTGAGCTACAGAGAGCTGCAGCTGCAGTGGACTGCCTCATGTAACAGCGCATTCTTTATAAATACACTACCGTTCAAAAGTTTGGGGTCACCTGCTGGAAACTATTTTTATCTCATAATTGACAATGCTTTACACCGTATACATTTCTGTAAATACTTTAAAATGACAAAAACACATGTAACAATGAACAAAATGAACATCAAAGAAATGTTCAAGAAAATTATATTGAAAATTGAATCTTGGATACCTCAAAATAGTCACCCTTTGGCGTGAGAATAGCCTCACAAACAGTGGCCATTCGGTTAATAAGTTTTAGCAGGAAATCACCCGACATGTTTTCCCAGCTATCCTGCAGCAATACCCAGAGAAACTTGTGGGTTGCTTTGCTTTGACTCTTCCTTTCCAGTTTGTCCCATACAAGTTCTATGGGATTGAGGTCTGGACACTGGGCAGGCCAGGTCTTTAGTTTGAGTTGTTGTTCACATTCCTCCTTCACCAGATAGTTCTTGCACAACTTCAAGGTGTGTTTCGGGTCGTTATCTTGCTGAAGAATGAAGGAGTGCCCGATTAGCCATAGTCCAGATGGAAGGTGACCCCAAACTTTTGAACGGTAGTGTATGTATATATATAAATGTAGGTTTTTCCCCCCTTTCTTCCCATCACAGTTTAGTATATACCCTCCGGGCACCCCTAATTTGCCTTAGTGCAAAGGTGTCAACATACAACCAAACGATAACAAGAGCTTAGAAAAAATAAAAAATAAAAATCGTGTAATAAAAATACAATACAATACAATACAGAGCCCCCACACCCACACTTCCTCTACGCTGATTTGACAGTGTCCATTTCGACCGAGGCTCGTACTGCTGTGCTGTAGGTCATGTAGCGGATGCCATAAGCAGGACCGTGCATGCAGATAATCCGTCAGTGTTTAGCATTAGCCGAATGTACTGTATATTGGAACCATGTTGTTGTTTTTTATCAGTGGAAGGAAACCAGATTGGGTTTATCCCGCTGTCACAGGGGCAGTGCACTGCATGTTCAGCCGTCGAGTCAACCTGCTTCCTAACAACCTCTTTCTCTCCTCTGAGAAATCAATAATCAATGGCGCAGAGTGCAGTCTGCTCTGTTTATATTAATGTTCCACATCTATTTTACACTCATATAGAACCTTGCTCTGTTTCTAGAATGTGTGTCCTGTCAGTAGTCAGTTGTGTCAACAATAACTATTCTTCCTGACTAACAGTAGAATATCTGTGTGTGTGTGTGTGTGTGTGTGCGATTGGCTGTGGGTTAACTCTAAAGATTGGTCTAACAGTAGAGTATCTGTGCGTGTGATTGGCTGTGGGTTAACACTAATGATTGGTCTAACAGTAGAGTATCTGTGTGTGTGATTGGCTGTGGGTTAACTCTAATGATTGGTCTAGGCTGTTCCTCCGCTTCCTTTAGGAATGGTTCCTTCCAGCCTCTCCATGTGCATGAAAAGTGACAAGCATGGCTCCCCATATTTCTTCATAATGGGCCACTCTAAAGACACGGTTTGTAACTGCATGCATTCTTACCACTTTAATTCCCATTCTTCTGGGTGTGCTGCAGTTTCCTCTTGGAGTGGGTGTGTGGAGGATGTGGTGTTGGGGTTTGTGCGGGGGGTTGTGTGGGTTGTGTTCAGGGGTGTGGGTGTGGGTGTGGGTGTGGGTGGGGTGGTGGGGTGTTGTGTGGGGGTGTGGTGTTTGGGGTGTGGTGTTTGGTGTTTGGGGAGTTGTGTGGTGTTGTGGTGTGTGGAGGGGGTTGTGGGTGGTGGGGCATGTGGTGTTTGGGGTGTGGTGGGGTGGGTTGGGGCAGTGTTTGGGGTGTGTTGAGGTGTGTGGGGATAGTGTAGAGTTGGCTTGTCTCTGACTGGTTTCTCAGGTTTGTTAAAATAGGATGAATAGGGTAAATAAGCCACACTGTGATGGATCCACCTCACAGTCAAACTGGAGGTAACAAAGCTATGTGCAATGGCCTGGTTCACCCCTGTCGAATCAAACTCACACTTCCTGTACATTGTCTCCTCCTCCATTTGTTCATTATGATGTCACTATGACATCACTATTTGGGGGGTTATTTTCACACAATCTCCAGCAGCCTGACTTCAACCTCCCATTTCAACTGTATTCAAAATAATGATCCGCCTTTGATTTGGTTGATTTTTACTAGACATGTTATGAGACAACATAGATATTCAATTGATAGCATAGTCATATTGTAAACTGCACTCTTACGCAATAGCCTTCTGTCTCTATAGTTGCAAACTGGTTTCTCTGGTAGATTAGTCTCCTGCACATGTATGTATATGCTACTGTAAAAAGGATTGTGCCATGCATGTACAGTGACAGGGCTATAATGGGAAGCACCATGTACTCCAGCAGAGAGCTATCGAGATGATGGCAGCGTATTTGGAGTTGGCTTGCGGACCTCAGAGGATGTTATGTTTTAAAATTAGAGTGAGCGTTTTACTGAGAGATCTCAGCAGCTGGTCTCTCCAAGTCCCGCATGACATAGAGCAGATATCATAAGAACAAAAGAATACATAATGACGAGAACATCCACCCATTAACCATCGACCCATACTGACCTGTTTTTTCGCTCTTCTGGTCAAAGTCCCCAGCCCGGGACTTTGGCCAGGTCTCAGCAGAGGTAAAAAAAATAATAATAATTAAAACGGTAATACTCGTTGAGTTGGGGTGAATTCCATTTCCATTCACCCAATTCAGGAAATGAATTGAAATTAAATTTGTTTGAATGGAAAAAAAAAAAACATTAGAAGAACATTATGAGTGTATTCAAATCATGAATTGTAGGTTCATTTCCCGAAGCAACTGAATTGAAACAGAGTTGACCCCCGACACTGCCCCCCTCCTCAGAGAGTGAGCGATGTGCTGTAGCTCCAGAGCCCTATAAAACCCAGGAGCCCTGATATCATCGCTCTTAATCCATCAGACACGGTGAGCCACACTTCCTCCCTCGCAGGCCCACACACCGCTGTGCCTGTCTCCTCTGGAGGGAGGTTTAAGATTCCCTGTCTGGGGGAGAGAGGGGAGCTTCTGGATGTGTGTGTGTATATGTGTGCGTGTGTGTGCGTGTACATGTGTGTGTGAGAGTGTGTGCGTGTGTGTGAGTGTTTGATTGTGTGTGTATATAGTGTCTGTGAGTGTGTATGTGTGTGTGTGTGTGTGTGTGTGAGTGTGTGTGTGTGTGTGAGACAGTATGTGACAATGCGACATGGTGGCACTGTGGTGGTTTTAGGATTTTTATTTCAGGGCTCTCTTTTTGCTCAAGACACCCTTGGTCTGTTCTGTGAGAAATCTCTGAGCCTCACTTCAGCAGCTCCTTAATCTCAGCCTCAATTTGGCTTCGCTGGCGGTATGGTAGCCACAGTGCAAAATGTTGTAGAACGCACGTCTGACGTTGTCCTTTGTTGCTGCTGTTTCTCCACTTTTATAGTATTTTGTTGAAGTTGATTTAATATATAAATATGCCATTTAGCAGACGCTTTTATCCAAAGCGACTTACAGCAGTAAATGCATACATTTTTCAGTATATGTGGTCCCAATGGGAATTGAACCCACAACCTAAGCATTGCCAACGCCATGCTCTACCAACTGAGCCACAGAGAACCACCTGAATTTAATGACTTTGTTGTCCGCACACGACCACGCCGTGGAATCACACCAGTGAAACAGCGTATGAAATTGTGTATCCGTTTCAATTGAAAACAGGCTCAGAGCCATCTCACCTCACTAAGGATTTGTAAACATCCTGTAATATTAAGGATTTGTCAACTCCAACTCCCACAATGAGCCCTCAAGGGCTTATGGCATCGCATTGGAATTGGGCCAAGTCCCTCCCCTTGTATCGCAGCCGATTCGTGAATTAAAGCCAGAATTGACTTCATAATAAATTATTCATGCATTTAATGTATAACGATCCGTTGAGTATATTGTGTTTCAAATTGGCACCAGAAGTGACTCATACATACCTTGGAATGTGTTAGAATGATGCACATGCATACATGGTAAATGTTTATTCCCCCACTGGCGATAGAATATCATTGACAAAATGTATCACAAATCGTCTAATTACTTGATAAACATGTGCGTGAGGATAAGGATTGCGTTCCAGTATTAAACTCTTGTGTAGTAGTGCAAGCAGTCTGACTGAAGGTGGTGATTGATGAGACTTTGAAGTATACATGTGAGATCTGAGAAGCTAATTCTCTGCCTTTACTGTTATATCCTGCTGTTTCTCACAGTAACACCACTCGCAGCTAGACAAGTAGAAAGTGTGTAGGCAGTGTGGAATAGTCTGTGCTGTATGGGGTTAGTGTCAGTGTACGCAGGTACTCATCGCCCTTCCTCAGGTGATTGGCAGTCTCTGGTAGAGCATCTTGGATAGCTTTGTTAACTTTTCTGGCCAAGGCTTCCTGCAATTTCATTGGTGCCAGCAGATTTCTGAGGGTGGATTTGATTGGCTGGGGCGGTTTATCATTTCATGCACGCACACCTGTGTTCAATCCCGCCCCACTTTGACTTCTTCTTGTCCATCCGTATTGCTCTTCCCAGCTTCGGTGAATGATAACAATCTTGTGCGTCACTAATAGGGAGGCTTCAAAATATTTTTTACAGTCTACCATCGCACAGGTTTGCAGTCTTCATTGCATCCCTGCTTTGAATCCACTGCAATGCCTGCTGTTTCGATTCAAGAAATTCTCACCTGCCAGACGGGATATGGGAAGAGTTTGATCCGTCAAGCCTAGCCTACGATATGCGGTTTGTGTTCAAAGAAGTGATGGCCAGAGAATTCTTTAATTTTGGTTGCATGCTCTTTTATTTTCCAGTATGGGGGAACATGTTTTAGTACTTTAGTGTGTAGGCTACATTATTTACCGAAGCACCTCCAGAGAATGATCTGGCTTTGAATCGCTGCTTCCAATTGGAGCCCCGTGAGATTGTGATTGGTCAGAAGTAGTAACTATCCATTAGTTCATTAGCAAAGCACATCACCGGAGTTAAACCACATCACAGTGAGAAACTAGTCAAGCTTGTAGCTATGAGCCTGACCAGTGAGACTAATCAGCATCATCATTAAAAAAACACATAACTTTGGGGCCCCTGGGTGGATTAATGGTAAAGGCACTTGCTTGGAGTGCAGGTTGCCCACTGCGGCGCCTTTGGCCAGGAGTCCTGTTCGAGGTGGTGATTGGCTGTCAGCCCTGAGGGGGGGAGGGAAGCCGGCACGCGCTCGCCGCGTATAATAGCGGCTCTGTGTGTACCGGAGTCACAGTTGACGGCTTGGAGAGTTCCGTCTTGGAGGAGGCGGCTCATCGCCTTTGTCACTGCTGGTCCCAGAGCTATGGCAGTGAGCTCACAGCACAAGGGGAGGGTTAGTTGGCATGCAAAGAAGATACAATTGGCTACTAAATTGGGAGGACAATGTAGGAAGATACAGTGCTGCTTGAAAGTTTGTGAACCCTCCAGACATGGTCATTGTTTTTGTAAAAAAAACAAAAAAAACCTTATTAAATGTATATCCAAACACCAATTTGTAAAGCAGACTTTCCAAATAATGGACACAAACAAAAAAAAAAAAAGATGTATTTTCATTATTTATTCAACAAAAGTGGTTTATCTCACAAAAACTGAAAATTTGACATGTGCAAAAGTATGTGAACCCTTTTAGTTAGTAGCTTGTGGCACCTCCTTTTGCAGCCATTACTTCAACCAAACGTCTTCTGTAACCACTGACCAGTCTCTCGCATCTGCTGTTGGGGATTTTTGCCCACTCCTCCTTGCAGAACTCAGCCAGTTGAGAGAGGTTGGAGGGACATCTGGCATGTACCGCCCGCTTCAGGTCTAGCCACAACATTTCTATAGGATTGAGGTCTGGACTTTGACTAGGCCATTCCAGAGTACGAATCCTCTTTCTGTTAAGCCATTCCTTGGTAGTTTTGCTGGTATGCTTTGGGTCATTGTCTTGTTGCAGAACCCATTTTCGGCCCAGCTTCAACTCCCTGACTGATGGCAGGAGATTCTGATTAAGAATTTGTTGATAGGCATGAGAATTCATGTTTCCCTGGATAATATGGAGTCGTCCAGGTCCGGAGGCAGAAAAGCTGCCCCAGACTTTCACATTTCCACCACCATACTTCACTGTTGGGAGGAGGTTCTTTTCTTGGTATGCAGTGTTGGCTTTTCTCCAAACATAGCGGTTTTGATTGTGACCAAATAATTCTATCTTGGACTCATCTGTCCAGAGAATGGACTTCCAATAGGCCTCTGGTTTGTCCAAGTGTTCTCTGGCAAAGTTGAAACGGGCAGCTTTGTTCTTTCTTGAGAGCAGAGGCTTCTTTCTAGCAACCCTCCATGAATGTCATGTCTATTCAATTTTCGTCTGATTGTAGACGCATGTACATTTACCCCAGATGCTGCCAGAGAGGTCTGCAACTCTCTAGAGGTGATGTGTGGGTTGGCCTTTACCTGATTTATTATTCTTCTGGTGCTTCTTGGTGATAGTTTTGATGGGCGTCCACTTCTAGGCAGAGTTGCAGTCATGTTGAATGCCCTCCATTTGTAAATGATTTGTCTTACAGTGGATGGATGGAACTGGAATCTTTTGGAGATGGTCTTATAGCTTTCCCCAGACTGATGGGCTGTCAGTACCTTCTTCCTGATGTCCTCGGATATCTCCTTTCCTCTCGGCATTGTTGATCTGTTTAGGTACACCTTGGCACTACAGTGGTTTGGTTGGTTTTCTCTCTCTTTTAATCTGTGTTGCCCAACCCTTTTCCTAAGGATGTCTCATTTGATTGGTCTGCTTAATTGATTAATTAAGCACCCAAATGTTTTTCACCTGAATCTATTACCTACTTGATTTTACCAATGCAGCTGGGGGTTCACTTACTTTTGCACATACACTAATTCCATGTTTCATGTAGTTTTTTGGCTACTCACACAATTCCCTCTAAACAAGTACATGCAATTGATAAACATAAACCTGACATTTCATATATAGAAAACTGGTGATGATAAAATAAGAAAATCATGGTAAAACAACGGAAAACTCTAAACTGCTCAAGGGGTTCACATACTTTCAAGCAGCACTGTATATATATATTTTTTTTAAGTTACTTCTCCCATGCTCTTAGTTGTTAAGTTGTTTGAATGGGGCCAGAAACGGCGCTGCAGTTGGGGTCCTCGGGTGGTGTAGCAGTAAAGGCATTAGTCCGGAATGCAAGTTGCCCACTGTGCCCGTGGTTTGAAAGCCAGCTGCACCAGCCCGGCATTTGGCCAAGAGCACCAATTGGCTGACCACCGCAGAGAGAAGGGGGAGGGAAAGGCGTCCCTGTAAGGGAAAAACTGTCTGGACTCCAAGGACGAGATGGCGGGCTCGTGGGGGAGGGTAAAATTGAAAGAAATTGGTGTAAAATATCTGAAACAATTTTTTTTTCTCCGAAATAAACAGGGCCTCCCGGGTGGTCTAGCAGTTACAATGTTCAACGCTGTCCACTGTGACCGGAGTCGGCTCTGGCCGGGAGTGCCACTAGGAGGCGGCAATTGGCTGTCTGCCCGAGGGAGGGGGGAAGGAAACCAACATTAGTTCGCTGCATACAGGAGTGGCTCTGGAGTACCGGAGTTACATTTGACAGCTTGGCGAGTGCCGCCTCGGAGGAAACGATACTTCGCCTTTGCCGGTCACAGAGCTATGGCAGCAAACTCATAATATGAGGGGGGGATTGATTGATGAAAAAGTGCTGATTGATGAAAGAGGGTGTAATTGGCTACTAAATTGCGAGAAAATGGGAGAAAATCTGAATTAAATTCTTTAAAAATATATATATTTTTATAAACGGCACTGCAGACAGAGACCAGGACTGTGGGACTGAGTTCCAGGCTGTAACGGTGTCGAGAGAGGCCCTGAACCATGCTAGCCCATGCTCTAAAGCTGCCATAAGCAACGTAGGACAGGCCAGTTACCTGCAGGACTACGCTCAGTTACTGTGATATGGATTCTACAGTATTTTTTTTTAGCTGTAATATGCACTACTGGGAAGCCTGCTGTGTGTGTGTGATGGGTGTTGTGTTGGAGACAGGTGCTGACCTGGGTCAGATACATATTTGGAACCCTTTAAGCCTTAGAGTGTTGGCAAAATTTTGAAAGACAACATTTTGAATTTTTCAGGGAAACTAACCACGTTACTAACCTAAACATACCATCGCATGACCTGAATATTGTCCAGAATATTGGTGAAAATCAAAATTATTTTAAAATTGTTGGTAATCTGCAGGAATTTTACTGATGTCTTTGTGCGTTACAAACATTTATCTGTCCCAGGTCAGGATGGGTGACCGGTGGAGGGTAGCGGGTAGCAGGTGGCAGGTAACAGGTGACGATGCTCACTAACCCTGTTCCTATTTCTCAGTAGACAGCTCCGCCCCCTGGGATGCTCGCCTTGCAGCCTCCCCAGGCCTGCCGGAAGTAGCCCTGCCCTCCGAACCTCTTCTGACCACGCCTTCACCTTCATCTCATCCTCCGGCACTGCCCCCTGAACCCACCCACCCACTCCCGACACAAGAGCGTGCCCACAGCCCCGCCCAGGACCTGCTCGTTTCGGGGGGGCGGCGATCGGCCAGGCAGGGCGGGAGTGGGCGGAGCCGACACCGGCGGGGAGGGGGCGGGGCAGCAGGGGGCAGGGGTGAGCCGCCCGGGGATTCAGAACCCCCCAAGTCTGCCAGGGGGAGGTCCGAGGAGACAGCGGGGGCAGGAGAGAGCAGCACCAGCTCCTGCAGGGAGAGGAGGGAAGTGCCGCGGTCCCCGAAAGGCACCTCTGAGGTCTCCAGCCTGAACGGGGGCAGTGCCCACGGCAGCGATCGTCACGGCACCGAGAGCAGCCGGGGATCCCCGGAGAAGCCCCTCCCCCCGGCAACCAGGAACACCAGGAAGGCCCCCATGTCCCCCGGCCCCTGGAAGGTTCCTGGCTCCCACAAGCTGCCCGGCGCGCTGCGGTCTGGAGCCTCCACTGTGAGCAGATAACACTATAATCCCCACCACCAGAGGGCAGCACTGTGCACCGTGCCCTTCTGCCCCGACACCTCACCGCCCGCCACCCCGCCAGCACATGCAAGCGGAATACTCTATTCATTTTTGTTTTTTTAATCATTTTTTTAATTTTTAATTTATATTCTATTTTAAATTATTTTAAAGATATTACACCCACCACCTTAAAAAGACAAACTGGATGCATCCACAGAAAATAGAAAGAAGAAAAAACTAAAAACAACAACAGCGTGTGTAGCGTGATGGGGGGGTCTTTCTGAGACATTCAGCCCAAACAGAGGAACTTTTTCTCCCCTGTTTCCAGGAGCTCTGATCATTCACCCACCGGCTACTTTGACGGCCAATCAGCAATCCATCAGCCAATAAAACTTTAAAATATCGCTGGTGTTATGGCGAGGTTGGTCGCCACTGCTTTTTTTTTTTCATGGAACGGAATCTATTTTCTGAAGAGCGGCAATGCTGGAGGGAGTTGACATAAACATTTGTCTCCAAGCGATTCATTGCAAACTGAAACCATGTACAAAAGAGAATATTCATCAACAAACTCTGCCTTAAATCTGTACTGAGATAGCACTGACGTGGAAGATATCTCTATTCATGATTCCTATGATTATATAGATACATAGATATATTATATAAATATGATAAAAGTATGTAAATATGATCATCTGAAAATATAACTGGCTAGGTGGGCTAATGGTAGTTCTGAGACATACAAGTTAGATCAGCAGCAGCTACATAACAGAACACATCAATCACTAAATCATCCACATCGACATTGTGTCTCTTCTGTGATTAAACTTCAGGTCAGTGTGGCTTCATCTTATCAAAACTCAACAAACAGAAAAAAAAAAGATTTAACTTGTGCGAGTGTTGCTCAAGGTCTTCGGTCTGTGGTGCAGGAGACACGTTCTCTCTCTCTGTCATGTTACATAAGCCAAACCACTGTGGTGGAGGTTTGTCTCTCATTGGCTGGAATGGAGAGGAGGATTCTGGGAAGTTGGTGAGGCGGAGTGCCTTACAATGTGGTCTCACGCGACCATCACATGAAAGTCACAGTGCTCCAGATCTGGAGGTTGGGGTCTGTTGATTTTGCGGAACTGACACGTACACACAGATACACCCAGGCTGCTATTCAGTCAGTGCTGGGAAGCTACAGCAGTAGTGTGGTGAACACTAATTCTGTTCCTGATAGGCTGTTATATGTGTTTTTTAGCCACTCCGCTTTGTTTGTATTTTGTCCTTTTTAGACATATCTCCTCATGAGATCAAGTTGCACCAAAAAAATATATATATTATCGTTTTGAATATCGTTGTGTTTTGACAGACATTGTTTAATTTTCTACTTTTTTTTGTATTTGCCATGCCTCTTTATCGATGAGCGGTGGAAATATAGATATTATGCGTGAATGTGGATTCACATCGTCACGTGTTGGTGGGGTGAGAGCAGCTGGTTACAGCTGCCAAATGGAATGGAACCACAGGTAAGTTTCCTGCAGGTCCGTGCTGTCAGGGAGAGCTGGACGCCACAGAACTGATCACATGACACCACGGTGCAGCAAGAGCTCCCTAGCTCCCCCCTCTGGTCAAATGTCACTGGCAAACATAGTGCGGTTTTTACACCCTGAAATGAAGCAGAATTGTCCTACCCGGTTACCTTTTGATGAGCGAGTTTTCTGAGAGTTCTAGTTCTAATTCACAGTGTTCTATTCTGGAATTTTACAGTTCTTTGAGGATGCCATTAGCAGCCCTTTATGATGTAATCAATTCGAATCAACTAGAATGTTACGTAGTGTTCTAGAATAAACATCATAGTGCAACAGCTACTCCCTCAAAGGGTTAACATGGCCCTTACATGACATGCCTGTGTGTAGCAGAAAACATGAGGAGGGAGAAGTCTAGTGGTCTCTGTGTGTCAGTAGCCCCCAGTGCATGATGAGAAATGTTTGCGTAACATTACCTTGGTACATATAACAGCAGTGGAACCGTGATGTTATGACTCCCTCTGTGCCATTACGGCATTTCTGCATTAGCTGGGCCATCTCTGGTGCCTTTTCCAAATGGTGATGATTGTGGGTACTGTTCTTTTGCCAAACACTGGTTGACCCTTGCAAGGTTATCTAACAGTATTCTGCTAGTGCTGTCTGTCAGGCTCACAGAGGAGGGGGAAGAGGAACAAAATGTTCTCAAACACATGAAATTACTCACAACAATATGTGAGGGACCATCCATTGCGTGCGTTCTCTGCACTTGCATCAGGGTTAGAAACTTCAACCGATGCGTTCATCATGCGGTATGGACATGAAGTAGTTTTACATCCCAAAGAAACACACATCTTGTTTTGACACTTTTACCTCTAATTAATGATTCAAACATGTATTTTTTAATGAAGTTATTTCCGTTGCTTGAATTTAAATATGTTGCCATTACCTACAATATCCAATTAACTACAATTCTGGTGATCCCTTACAATAAACTTGTAAATGTACTCAAGAATTTCAACCAACCAGTAAGCCTCATCGCATCTTGTCATCTTATGAATAAATAGCATTATTTCAGCTGTAGTTCCATGATAGCTCATTGTACACTAAGACCAGGAAAGTTGAGAATGTAGAAAGAAAGTTATTACGACTGAACATAATATGAATGTCTCCCTAAATAGCATTGCTCCAGAAATGTGTAAGTAATTTTCTGTACGTTGCACTAAATGTGGCATGCAGAGAAGGAAGCTGTCAGAAGAAATGTTTCTCCTTTGAGCATATGAAATTGCCAGATGCATTTAGATTATAATTGGCATACAAGCGTCATTATGTGGGAGTGGCGGAGCCGATAATAAAAATAAAAAGAAAAAAAGTAATCACTTGATTACATCTGATTATTTTAAGCACAATCTCCAGCTGAGGGCCACTGAGAAATGTGCTGTATGGGAGAGGTGATAGGGTGTGGCCAGGCCTCTCTATCCCCCGTCCCCCCATCTAGAAAGTAGAAATCCAGTGTGAGACCACACATTCACATTCTAATCCAGTTTTGGACAAACGCTTCTGTAGTGTAGTGCACGTTCCTTGACTTATTATCGCTCTCATGATTTCTGTGTACAAAAGAGGCAGGGGCCGTCCATATTTATCCTCTGCGCCAAACAGTTCTCGGCTTTCACTATTGGAGCTGTTTTCTGCCAGCTGTAAGTAATTTTATATAAAGTATGAACAAAATTTGTGAAAGATGGCACGTTCATGGACCCCATTCAGATCAATATGACTGTGTGTTAGCTGTGTATTTACCCTGTACAGCTGTATCTCTATAAATATAATTAAATGTATTATTCATAGTCACAAAGACTGTAAGTGAGCAACTATTTTTATGAAATGCAAACACAATGGATATATTAACTTTTGCAGAAATCTTGTTTACTGTATGATACTCAAAAATAATGTCAAATAAAATCTTGACGCTCTCTAAAGTATTCATTTTAGACATGTTGTTCATTAATTTTTTTGCAGTTTTTTTGCTTTTTTTGCATTTGCATGTACAAACCCCACAGGATAAACACGCTGAAGACACACAGTGCCTCACTGTGATGGGAACGTGCTGCTGCATCTCTTTCGGCAGCTGGGAGTTAAAGGTATACCAAGTGATTTGATGTCATCGCTCAGTGGCGGGGCGACTTCCTAAACAAAAGCGCTGGAATGCATACAAACTGCAATCCAACCATTAGCCACACCGGCAATAGTTGTTCCTATCCACCAACTCATTTATGTTAGAAGAATAAAAATAAATAAATAACACTGGCTAGCTGTGTAACCTAAAAGCAAAACAACAACTACAATGAAGCATTGAATACAACATGTACTACAGATGTAGAAAACGTGCAACTGTTAGAGAAGCATTTTAGAAATGGCAAGAGCTGAAAGTGTCTCCAATTAGCACCAATTACCTCTTATTATCACCAATGCCAAGATGGCATCTTTCCTCCTTGACAGGTGAGCAAGGCTGGTTGGCGCTTGCTAGGATAGCTGTCACCTGTGACAAGCCTACCTGGACATTTTTCTGCAGTTGCGAAGGCTATGACCAAGCAGTGGCTGATGGGCACATTTTCCAGTGATCAGGTCTAGTTATAGTAGACTGTATGAGTCTGCAAATGAGTGAATGCCTAAATACCAGTAATGTTATAGGAAATCAATTTTTCAAAATTACAAACCTAGAATCAAACATATTACGCATGAATTTCCTTTCTATAAAAAAATTGCTTGATATTTCTCACTACCACTTATGCACGGTCAACTGACAATGCAAGACTATGGCTCAAAGAACTACAGGCTCCTCTGTTGTCATGTGCTTACTCCACTGTCTTTCGTGCAGTGAAGTTAAATTGCTTAGTATACCTTTAAGATTGAAAAGAGAATAATTTACATCTCTTAAAAATGTCTAAAATGTTGGTAAATTTTATTTATGTATATGCCTTTCTTTTTTTTCTTTTTTTTTTGGGGGTGGGGGGTATGCTTTAGAAGCTATACATATTATTTGGACTGAGCATCTCCTCTACATATGCAGAAATGTGTTCTAATCTGAGGGGATATTTCTCACAGACTGCCACAGTTTCTCTAATATCCTGGATGACATGTGAATGCCCTGTGATGACAGTGGGTGAAAGTTGAGAGGAGTTCTTGGCTCTCAGAGGCAGGTTAAATACCCATCTATTATACCCCCTCTTCCATATGGTGTTTGCTGTTTGCCTTGCATTATCCCGTAAACAAAGTTTGTATGTTTCTTTCAGGTAGTTATTTTTTGTGATGTTGGACTGACTCACCAAGCTCATTCTGGAGTTCCATATTTTAATTTGATGTCGAAATATAATGATCACTTTCCAAATATAAAGATAAAACACTACAAATTGCCTAGTTGTAATTCAAAAGGGTATAAAAACCCCACTTCCAATAAATTATTATAAAGGTGCATCGATGACGGTCTCCAACCTAGATTGTCGGCCTGTGTTTTTTATTCCTGTTATTGAGACGTTACGATGAGGTTTGTGTTATACGCATTCACATTCCAGCCCAGTTGGTGGCGGTATGCATCTCTTTGTTTCAGTTACGTCTGTGCGCACTACCACAGAGTAGCGATTTTCACACGTTGTTTTTAATAAACCGGAAACACAACATTACAGAAAACCTGTCGTTATTGCAAAGACGTGTATTGTAGTAAGAAATAAGCACCAACCACCAAGTATTTTATGGTGTCATATATGGATCTGGCTGGTGTTTGAGAGCGCGTAAATGGGCGACAAGCACCGACATCTCCCGACCTGGATGCTGGGGGGAGATGTGAAGCGAAACAAATCCGAGAGGAGCGTGCAATCGCGCAAAAAGACCAAAAGGGCAAGAGTTGAGAGGTTGGTTCGCAGTCTGTTGCATACTAAACTTTATGAGAGTTTGCGTGCCAAGATGGTAGCGTGGCAGTAGTTGTCAGTAGCTTGAATTAGTTGCTACTCATTTTGATTCTGTATGGCTCAGTAGGTGGCACTGACAACTCTTAGGTTGTAGGTTCGATTCCCATTAGGACCACATATTCTGAAAAATGTATGCAGTCACTACTGTACGTCGCTTTGGATAAACGCGTCTGCTAAATGGCATGTTATGTTACATGTTACTATAACGTCGTTCGTAAGCCGCGAGTGTTTGTGTGTTTGTGTCCAGAGAGATGCTGTACTTCATGAACGAGGCAGAGCTCGTGGACGTGGCACTCTGTGTTGTAACCGAAGGACGTGGAACGGGAATCCACGCGCTGCAGGTTAGCCACCGAAACGAGATGGCACAAATATACCTATTTCCACTACCTTTTGCTTACAGGGAGTCCCCTTAAGGCCATGAAACACTTGGAAATTTTTGGGCAATGTTGTCGGCAACGAGATGAGACACGTGGGCAATGAGCTTTGGCAACGGTCAACAGGAAAATAATCTTGGTTTAACTGGAAAAAAACCTTGATCACTCTCAACCAATCAGAGCATATCTACAGTTGGCAGTAGTGGTGGGCGTTACGGTTCCTTTCAGGGACACGGATCCTTTGACTCAGTTCCCTAAAAGGATTTGTTCACGGATTCGTTCACCAGTTCCTTCGCTGCTATCGTTCAGACTCCCGCGAATGAGAACGAGAGTTATGCAGTGACTGGGTCCGACCCCGTCAGTAAATATTGTTTACCTGAGTCAATCATTCAATTTAAATTACGATTAATTTTAAGAGACCGTGTAAAAAATGGGATAAATAAAAACAATAAAAGCGTAATATCAACAACAATGATAATATTTAATTGGTAACATGGAACAGCCTGAAAATAACAGCCTTTCATGATTAATTTCTCAGATCAGAAGGAAAATCTCCAAATAAAAAAAAATCATAAACAAATACTTGAAAGGCCATACTTAACCTTTCTAAGTACGCTACATATTACCAAATGATAATTCACATGGACTAAAACGTCAATCAATCAATCAATCTTTATTTTTGTATAGCGCCATTTACAAACAGGTTGTCACACAGCGCTTCACAATTGGCATTTTCCAGAGGGAATCAAAAAACCAGAAAACCATTGGAGCCAATGTAGGAAACTGGAAAATTATTCCCTGACCCCTTAAAAGGCGGTCGAGATGAACTCCTGGAAAATTGTGGGATACAGAGAAAAACAACACAAATAGTCCTTGAGGCTCATTAATAAATGTAGCCTCCAGATGTGCCACCTAGGTATTTATGTTGGTGGGGCAGGTAACGGCCGGGAGAAAAGAGGAAAGGTTAAGTTGTGACTGACATTGTGTAGGCTTTACACGGCCTCTGTGGTGGCATTTGACGATGCACCAGGTTTCCAGCATCGTGACAGCCCATTAATAAATAGCCTAGGTATTTATGTTGGTTAACTTCAAGTTGTGACTGACATTGTGTCGGTTTCCTGCATCATAGCCTACATTGTTCACCAATCAACAAAGTTGTGATACATCCATATAGCCTAACATATTATGTTTGAGTAAAAGAGTATAATGATGTGGTTTCATTTCTCGAGTTGAGACTAGACCAAGTTCGCGACTCTGCCTTAAAAGATATTGCGACGTCTCCTTTGGTAAATAGCCTTTCGTTCACGGTTTATTTATTTACTAATTGGGAGTAGGCTATAGGCTAAGTGTTTTTCAGATGTAACTGCTGGGCTAAGCAACCAGTGTAAACCAGTTGCTTTTAATTTTATACTCAGTCTCAGGAGTCGCTGCAGTTTCAACTGTAGTCGCTGTTAGATTAACCAAAGAACATAAGAATACATAATGATGAGAACGGGCCGTTCGGCCCATCTAGGCTCATCATGTCTTAATCTAAAGAGTATCTAGTACTACATCTAGCCTGGACTTGAATAGCCCAAGCGTTTCTGCCTCTACTACCCGACCTGGCAAGCTGTTCCAGGCATTGACAACTCTCTGTGTAAAGAAAAACTTCCTAATATCTGTGCAGAATTTGCCTTTAACTAATTTCCACCTGTGGCCTCTTGTTCTGCTGACCCCACTTATCTTAAAAAATCTTTGGTATTTTACTTTGTTAATCCCTTGTAGGAATTTAAAAACCTCAATCAAATCCCCCCTAAGTCTCCGTTTGCTAAGTTTAAATAGATTGAATGCCTTAAGTCTATCATCATAACCAGGTATCAGTTTAGTTGCCCTTCTTTGGACTTTTTCGAGAGCTTCTATATCTTTCTTGTAGTGCGGTGCCCAGAACTGCACACAGTATTCTAAGTGGGGTCTGACAAGGTATTATATAACATTAATATAACCTCCTTTGATTTATACTCAATACTTTTTGCTATGTATTCCAGCATCCTGTTGGCTTTTTTCACTGCTGTAGCACACTGCTTTGATGCAGATAGGCTTTGATCAACTACAATTCCTAAGTCTTTTTCAAATTGATTGATTTCAAAGGAACGAATCCCACACGGAGGTGAGTCAGTTCCTTTCGTTCACCAAAAGGATTCGTTAAAAAAGAACGACACACCACTAGTTAGCAGAGACATAATGGAGGTAATACCTGTGCTGCTTTCTCCATCGTATCTGCTTAAGCTTTCATTTGCTTGATACATTTGTCCCACAGCTAGTTAGTTAGCTACGTTATGTAGAAAAAACTAAATAAAAGGACAGGGATTGTCTCTTAATTGCGGGGGTAGCTACTGTTAGTTGTTTACGTGCTAGTTTGTTGTATTCGGGGCTGTGTGGTTCAGCGCGCCTTAATCGAAAAATGCAGTATAGTTGGAGCTCGTCAGCGCTTGTCCGGACGGTGTGTCCCTCGAGAGACGAGTGGATCTACGTGTGAAGTGGATAATTAGTTAACAATCACATACGTTTAATTCCATAATAAAGCCATGTTTATTGTTATATTTAACTCACTAAAATGAACGTTAACTTGACTAACCGTTACGTAAAGTCAAATATTAGGTTAGCTAGCTCGCAGGCTAATTAGTTAATTTGTGACAAAAATAACGTTAAATCACTATCTAGCTACGTTCATATGCATAGGTTGTGCATAGCTAAATATCCAATGGTGAATAATGTCAACTAATTACATGAAACTAAAAATACAGAATTGTCCTCCTGCCTTGTCCTGTCACCTTCCATTTTCTTGCTGAATAATACAATAATAATAATAATAATTCTTCGGATCTTTTCGAACGGCAATGACTACTGGGAACGTTAATTACATACAAGTCTGCGACCTTGTCCCAAATTGCATACTTGCGTTCCATCTAGTGCGTGTTCACCCAAACTAAAGTATGCTGCAACATTGCAAGTACACGACGAATTTCCCGGAAGTTCTCTTGGTATACTTGGGAGGACATAAAATCGTAGTATGCATGGATGTACACTTGTATTCCCAGTAGTCATTGCGGTTCTGGCTAAAGGTGAAGAAGGGGATTTATTTATCAATCAGCAAGAAAATGGAAGGTGACAGGACAAGGCGGGAGTACTATTAAAACAATTTTTTATATAGTTTCATGCAATTAGTCGATATTATTCACGATTAGATATTTAGCTATGCACAACCTAAGCATATTGTAGCAAGCGTGCGCGAGGTGATGTATCAAGAAAGAGACAGAGTCCAGTAGTAATGCAAAAATGACCACGCGAGTAGCCACTTTATTAAAAGAAATGATAATTATCCATGCTCCATACACCGCACAACTACGGAGGATGCCCAAAAACCCTGGCTGGAACAAACGGGTCCTTAGAAGGACACGATTAACCATTAAAACGCCTTCCGTAGATGTCATAACAATCAGGAAGTAACAGTCCTCTTCACACATGGTCGAATGAACACTTTTGCCCTGCAGCTCGAGGGACTGCACCAAACACTCTGGGCATAGGCTAATGTTAGCTAGCTGGTCGCGGTGAGTTAGTGTTAGAACCACCGCGACCAGCTAGCTAACACAAACACATAATTACAATAACACATACATAAAAGATTAACAGAACAATTAAGCATTTAACACAGGGGAAACACAAACACACCGCGTTCCCCCATGATGCCCCGCGCACACATTTCAATGAGCGACCCTCCCAGGATCGCTACATAACCTCCTTGCAAGGGGTCAGCCATCCCCGGCGACCCCATTGTCCAGTACATAGTCATTTAAATGTGGCAGCGCATGCTGCCGCCCGGGACCAGGGGCAGATGGCGGTCCCAGTCCCGCTGATGCTGGCTGGTCAAATGGCGAACTGTGTGGCCAATGTTCTATTAAAACGTTCGAGCAGGCCATCGCTCTGGGGGTGAAGGTGCGTGGTCCTGGTCTTGTGCACCCCCAGGACGCTTACACACCTCGCCAAAGACCCGGGACTCAAAGTTCTGCCCCTGGTCACTGTGTAACTCGGCAGGGGCTCTGAACCGGTAGAACATCTCCTCGACCAGTCTCCCCACCGTTGTGCTGGCGCTCTGATCTGGCACCGCGTACACCTCAGGCCACTTGGTGAAACAGTCCATGGCCATGTGGACGTACTTGTTGCCGGAATCAGTGACTGGGAATGGGCCGAGGATGTCAACATCGATTCACTCCATCGGAGCCCCCATCAAGCCCCCATGGAGCAAGTATTGCTGTAGGGGGGCGTGCGACCATTGTGGGGGCCCCTTCTGGGCCGTGCAGGAGTCGCAGCAGTGGACGTACAAGTCCACATCCTGCTGGCAGCCGGGCCAATAGAACCGCCCCCTGAGGCGTCAAAGGGTCTTATTGTCCCCGAAGTGCCCCGAGCCCGTGGCTCCGTGCACTAATTGCAGGACCTGAGTCCGGAGGGCACTGGGCACTAGCAGCTGCAACAGATCGGCCCCTTGGCCATCCAACTGAGAGTGATACGCCCTTGTTTCCGTGTCCAGGGCGGCTACATCCGCCCACTCCGGCCGTTTCCCAGCCGCCAGCCAACTCCGCACATGGATGAGCACCGCGTCGCGCTCCTGCTCCTCCTGGACCTGGTCTGGAGAAAGGGGAAGGCAACCGGCATCCCCATCGACGGCTCGCAGGGTGGCCACCGTCGGGGCCAACTGGGCCCGTGCCTCCTGCCGGGGGCAGTGCTCGCAGCCTGCTGCTGCGCATGGCTGCCGCAACAGGGCATCCGTGTTGCCGTGCTGTTGCCCCGGGCGGTGCCACAGCACAAAATTGTACCCCTGTAACGCTTCCAGCCAGCGCGCCACCTGCCCCTCAGGGTTTTTAAAGTTCAGCAGCCACGTGAGGGAAGCGTGATCGGTCCGCACCAGGAACCGGGCGCCGTGCAGGTAGGCCCGGAAGTGCCGCTTTAGAGATGCAACGTTGGCGCTTTGCTGGGGAGCTCCATTGCTGGCGTGTGAACGCAGTAATTCCAGCTCCGCTTTATTGAAGGATGTTAAAAGCCTGGGCGGCTGCGGATGGCCCAGCGATCACCTGTTCTCCGTCAGAGCGCTTTGCTGGGATAGGACTGCCCCAACGCCCACATTGCTGGCATCCGTGTCGGATGAATTAATGGAGTCCGTGGAAGATCTCCGTCGAAAGAAGGCGGGGTCCAGGAACACCAGCACCGGAGGCGCCGTGATGAGGGCGAAAATTGAAGGATGTTAAAAGCCTGGGCGTAAAAAAAAAAAAAGGGGCCTGGGCGTAGGGGTCGTCCCAGACGTACAGCTGACCGCGGTCAGTCAGGCAGTGAAGCGGCCTGGTGATGGTGGCGAAGTCCTGCACGTACCTGCGGTAGTAGGAGGCAAGGCCCAGGAAGCTTCACAGGTCGCTGACGTTGGTGGGGGGCGGCCAGTCACGGACAGCAGCGATCTTAGCCAGGTCGGTAGCTACGCCGTCAGCGCTCACTGCGTGCCCCAGGAATGCAGTTCCCCTCCGGAGCAACTGGCATTTCTTCGGGTTCAGGCGCAGCCTGGCTTGGCGGATGGCGGCAAAGACTTCCCGCAGGTGGCGAAGGGCCCCCTCGAAGTCGCCGGCGTGGATGAGGAGGTCGTCCAGGTAGACGTGGTCGTCCAGGTCGTCCAGTGGGTTGGTAGCTGTTGAGCGACGGCAGGCGGCCCACTGCACTGCACCGCCTGCAGCCCAGGCTTCCGTCCACCAACCGCCCTGCACAGCTGTCGCCACCACCTGCCCCGCCGACCACTGAAATGGCTCGTCTGTCCACGACTTGTGGCAATGCAGCAGCGACGGTTTGGACCCCTCACAGCAGCAACAGCTGCAGCAGCTGCTCCGGGAGTACGCTGACAGCTTCGCCACCAGGGATGAGGACTGCAAGCACATGGGGCTGGTCCAATACAGCATAGACACTGGCTCTGCCCTGCCCATTCGCTTGTGGCCCGGCTCGCCCTCGCTAAGCGCCAGGCCGCTGAGGAGCAGATCCGGAACATGGCGGCCGCTGGGGTGGGCGGCCCCCGCCGTCCTTGTGAAAAAAAAAGGACAACAGCTGGCGCTTCTGTGTGGACTACCGACGCCTGAATGCGGTGACAAGGAAGGACTCCTACCCTGGGAGTGCAGTGGGCCAGTAGCTGTTGAGCGACGGCAGGTGGTGCGGTGCAGCGGGCCAGTGGCTGTTGGGTGACGGCAGGTAGTGCAGTGCAGTGGGCCGGTGGCTGTTGGCCAACGGCAGGCGGTGCAGTGCAGTGGGCCAGCAGTTGTTGAGCAACAGCAGGCGGTGCGGTGGCTGTTGGATGATGGCAGGCAGTGCAGCGATGGGCGAGGCTGCAGTCTGGCAGTGGGCTTGCTTCTGACGGCGGCCAGACTGGAAGGCTACAGCATGGTCTCCAAACCGGAGCACCGCTTGAGGGCATCCACGCATGCATTCCATCGCATCATCAAGTCCAGGCTGATAATGCATGGGTCGTCAATATCAGCCAGCCAGAACTCGTGCCTCGCTTCCTGGTCACCGAGGCAGACGGGTATCTTCTTTTTCCCCCGCATGCTGGCTCGCTCTCCTGTCATGGTCTGCATCTGCTCATCAGTGGGGGTCCATGCCGCGGACAGTGCACCGGTGGTGCCAGGCAGGATCCCCGGTCGCACCAGGGAAATGGTACACTATCAAGTAGGCACGCTGCGTAGAGGCTTCTCGCTCTTTCACATAGACCTGTGACAGGCTGCCCTGATGCGAACATCGCCAGTCATCCTGTCTCTGTTTGACACTGGTGAAAAATGAGGAAGACAACATAAAGATCTACATAGGTAATTGTTATTGAGCAACCGACCAGCTAAGCTAACGCTAGGTAATAGACAGCAGGCACAGGTACTTAAAAAATGTCATTAGTACTAGCTAGCTAACGCTAAGTATTAGACAGCAGGCACAGGTACTTTTAAAAAATGTTGTTAGTACTAGCTAGCTAACGCTAATTCTAGGTAATAGACTGCAGGCACAGGTACTTAAAAAATTTTCGTTAGTACCCTCATAGTCATGGATATAGGAGGAAGCCTATAGCTTAAACCCCTTGTCCATTTTGCTCATAGGAGCCGTAGATGTCGACTTGCATATCCGATGCACATCGGATATACAAATTTTGGGCAGCTCCTGTAAGCATCTTGTATAGAACAGAGCCATTATCTCGTCTACCGGAAATGGCCAGCACCGTTTGGTAAAACACGGAAGTCCGTTGCACTAATCATTTTTGGGACTCCTATGAGAAAATTACACCACACTTAATAACAGTTGTTTTATTCATTATTCATATAACTATATATATATATAACTATATGAACTGCATGTTTGCTCAGGTTCTCCGCATCATCAACGGAATATGTATATGTACTGGTGGCTAGAAAATATAGGACAATACATAGTTTGCTGCACAGTGATCGCATGGGTTCAACAAACATTTGTGACAAGCGGCTCTAGAAGCTTGAAGCTCTAGAAGCCAAATATACAATTTTCCCCCACAGAGAATCTATATGTCTGATATAAAAAATCTCATTGCACAATGCTCTAGGAATGTTGAGACCATTTTCCAGAGAGCTAATTGGTGAGGGGGTGGCCTTTATATAGGATTGGATTTGTTAGCCAGAACTTAACCTACCATGGCGATGCAACCCGGTTAAAAGTGAGCCACGGTCATGAGACTGAAAACCCAGGTTTAAGCCCAAAGTTAGCTCGCTAACCCACTAATCCTGCTTGCCCCAGGTTTCATGTGATGTTGTTAGCTAGCTAGAAGCTGACTTCATCTTTCAACATTAGCTAGTTATTTAATAACCCTACATTACCGAATAGCTTGCTAGATAGCTAGCTACCAGCTATTTAGCTAGAACATACTTTGATGGGGCTTTAATGTTAGCTAGGTAGCTACCCTCTGTGGGCCAGAGTCTCGGGTTTGATTCATAGACTGTATATCAGTATATTGTGAATGTGTTTATCATATTTACTAAAATAATTTGCCAGAATAGTTGTTCAATATTAAAACTCACCTGAATAAAATGAAATAAGGGCAAGCTCCTCACTCCACTGTAGCTGTATGGCAGCCATAATAACACATGACCAGTATCTGTGCTGTGATTGAACGATTCATAAAAATTGCCCACAGGGTGGCCCTCCTGATCAAATTTCTACAGTTAATAAAAAGTTGCTAATTTTCAATGGAAAACTGTTGGGGCAACAATTGCCAACAATATTGCCCGCCCAGCAACATTGCCCCAAAAATTCCCAAGTGTATCATGGCCTTTATAGACATATAACATAGTTTGATGTGCCACATTGAATATATAGTGGTATATTCTAGAACAGGGCTTCTCAAAGTATGGATAGAACGCCAAATCAATCTGGACCCAGTGTCAAATTAGATGTTATGTAGAAATATTTTTCCTTCTTGTATCTGAAAACGCGCAGCGCGTTGCTAGTGCGATTGAACGTGCAGACATTTGCAGCTGAAATGCATTGCTGACCACAAATCAAAGCATTAACCATCGTTGACCTTCACGAAGCAGCGTGTGTGCGTGCCTGGTGTGGTATAAAAGAGTTGGATCTAGATAGGTAGAATATATTTATTTGTTTGTTTGTTTTTGTTAGGGACATAGCAAAATACATTGTTAAAATGTATTAAACATAAATGCATTGCATTGAGTGTTTATACCCCATTCCCAACACTTGTCCTCATTATAAACCACAGAAAAGTAGCAGCTATATATCAAAAATATAAAAAAGCAAGATAAAACACATACATGAACACATTGCAAAAAGTACATTCACTTTATACAGCAAAATATCTATGAATAAAACAGAACACCAAAAAATATCTAGCTAGCCTAGTATATAACTAAACAACGAATTTACTGCAGCAAATGTTCCCCACCTTCAGAAGGTACATGGCCATTCATGTGCTCACCATGTTTGGTTCCACATATAGGTGAATCTGGATTTTCCACAATGAACATAGTGAAAAACGCATACCGCAGCAGTTTAACCAATGAACACATTAACTCAATGCCTCCGCCTGGTTATCACACCTTTTGTACCCAGGTTCAAAGCATTGGTTACAGGCAAACAGCGCCATTTCTCACACTGATTAAAGCCACCATGCTGCATTGTTGATTGTGTATAGTTTTAGAGAAGTTATGGACTTTCATTGATGTCAGTGCGTTCTGGACCTCTGACTGTGTAAAATTCATATAATTCATCAATTAATAAAAAAGGTTGAGTACCCCTGGTCTAGAATTTCCCATTTTACAGTTCTGACAGACTCAAGGTTGTGATATTAAATTCCACAGTAACCCTTAACTTTTATCGAACAGTAATTTCTCGTTCAGGTATACATTACATTGTACATAAGTCCTTGATTTGTCCTGTTCATGCACATTTTAAAATGATGTATATTCAGGTGGATGGTATGATTTTCTTTTTAATATTTGTTTCCTTGTTTCGCTTGTCAACGTGAGTAAAATCATTCAAAATTAACACTATGTTCATAAGACAGATGCTGAAAAGGAGGCGGAGGCATATCCGGCGAAGACAAATGGTGACTTTGTGAAGATAGAAAAGAAGCGCAAGCTGGAATCGGACACGGTGGAGGAATCGCCAGACTTTGAAGTGCACGAGAGAACGTACGTCCCCGAGACAGACCCGGAAGACGCAGCAGAGGAGGATATCGTGCCCTACGCGTACGCCGCATCGCTGGAACCTGGAGAGGGGGAAGAAAATGCAGCTCCCGCGACATCGGGGACGAGAGGCCAAGGCGTGTCGTGGTTGTCAGGGCGGGACGCTGAGGGGTCGGGTCCTTCCCGCCACGGCGCGAAGCCGGAACCAGACCGCAGGAACTCTTCCCTTGCGGCCTCGGACGATGAAGCTCTCCGCCTTGTGCGGGAAATCTTCTTCACGTGAACCATTGGCATAGAAACCGCTGGACTTGACAGGTGCAGAAATGGACTGCTGTTTGACTTCCCTGTTGAGGATCACCACGCAAAATAGTACAATGACTTCTGGTCACTTTTATTTATTATGAACAGGAAGATTTTGCATTAAAAACTTGTGCCCGTCACTCACCTGGAAGGTGCAGGCACATGAACAGAAGGATTAACTGGAAGCAAACTTGTGTCACCTCTGCAGACTAAGAGCAATTTACCACTGATATGGCTACACAGCTAACTAACACTCAGCTTACTCACTGATATAGAGACTCATCCCACATAATGATACACCCTGGCTTCTGAACACCATTACTGATGAATAAAGTCCGTAATGAAGCACTGAGCCTTGCTGTACGGGAATGGCAGCTCGTTCGTTGCTCTCCTTGTGTATTCAGTTACTGTGTGTCCAGGGATTCTCTCTGTACAATAAGTAGCTACATACAGCAGCCTGCAAGTATTGTAGATGGGTCTGAAAATTAAGATTAATGCGGGCGGGAATCCAGTGTCCCAGTCTATGCTGGTCCTGTTGAGGGCAGGTCTGTGCAGTCTGTGCTGTTCCTATTGAATTTACATTGTGAAGCGGTGAGGTGATTTGCATTTTCCTGTTTCAAATTTTTCTCCCAATTCACCCTCTCGTCATGAGCCCATCACCCGTTCTCTGGGTCAAGCTAATATCCCCAGGCCAGCAATGATCCGCCTCCCTGAGACAGAACTTCACCCACCAGCTCTTTAGGAACGCTCTTTGTGCTTCTCGACGAGCTCACCCTCCTGTCTGATGCAGTCGGGTTCGAACCACGACTGCAATAGGCAGCAAAGCACCCGTCATTGCGAGTGCATTAGACCGCTACGCTATCCGAGGCCCCATTTTCCTGCTCTTTGAAGGTAACCCATGGCCAAGCTATCACTCATTGCTGTCACTGTGGTCGTCATGGCCATTTCAGGGATGTCAGCTCTAATCAGTAGGCATAGGTCTGACAGCTCTCATTTCCTAAGTGAGGGGGTGGATCTTGTTTCTCGGTGATGGGGAAGGAGCTTTGAGGGGATGCATCTTAAAAGTAAGGGGGACAACTACCCATATCCCCATAACCCCCATAAATTATTCTAATAACTGACATTCAATGATTAATCATAAAGAGATTGTTAATCAACGTGGCTATTCCTGGTTAAATTTAAAAAATTAATGTTTTTATTTGATGCAATAAGGGTCAAAAAAGAAAACATAACCTATATAAATGAGTATAGGATATGCCCTTAAGAATGAAATGCTGAAAAGTGTATTTTTCTTTCTCTTCAATCAACCTGCAGTAAAAAAATATATAAAAAAATAATTGTTCAGCATGGTCAACTGGTCTCACCGGCTGAAATCTGAGCAGAAGTCCAGTCTTGTCCACCAGCAACTTCACAGGGTGACCTCACACCGTGCCGATCTTGCCGCACTCCATTGGGCCAATGCCGCGACCGCAGCCATTTCGGCACACGTGCACACGCTCAGGTAGTACGCCGCCGTCAGCCCCGCCGGCCAGAGGTAGCGCCAGGAGGCGCTGATGAATGCAGCAACACCAAGGAGCATGGTGGCGCTGCCGAGGGCCTGAGTGGCCACGCTGAACCGCAGCAAGCTGTCGTCGGCACCAAACGTGCCAAACAGGTACGCCAGCGCGGCGAACAGTGTGAGCGGCAGTGGGGAATACAGGCACAGCACCAGCATGGTGCAGACCGGCCCGCTGCTCGACACCGGGCGGCACTCGAACCCGGCGTTGGGCGGCCGCCGCATGCAGAAACCGTATGGGCTGAGGAGGACGTCCGCAGTGCGCACAAACTCTGCGTCTGACACGATGAGGGCAAAGACCAGCTGGCCGGCAATGGCGAGCTGCAGGGTCACCACGAGCACGGTGAGGCAGCATCCGTCCCGCCAGTCACGCTTCATGGCTCCTGATTGGCTGGAGCCCCCTGGTGGTGTGACGGTGGTCACGACAGGGAGTCACCGGATCTTGGTCTTGGTCTGGTGGAGGAGAGGGACGGAGTACAGTACAGTGTGAAGGTTTTCTGCACAAACGAAAAGGCAGAGAGAACATCATTTCCACACCCTTTCCATGTACTGCTGTGTGGAGACTTCAATGCAGGAACAGTGCCACATTGTATGAACAGCCAAGGTAATAACCATGTATTTGGACAGGCAACCCTACTTCTAATACCTACAGTGATACAGAGAAATAACCCTGACCATGCTGTGCTCATAAATGGTAGGGTATTAGTGTATCTCTGTCGAGCCTTAGGCCTGTACATCCTTAAGGAACAGAGAGGTTTCTGTGGAAGGCTCACTTACTGTTTAGCTCCTGGGGACCATTGTAGCCCTCATTGACATGGACCCCGCCAACATTAGTGCATAAACTGTCAGACCACAGACCCCCTGCCTCCCCCATTTTTAGAGCACTATCAAATCAATGTGTACTTTGTTCAAAAATTGAACACAGAAGCCCTCCAAGCTATATCATCTTAATCAAACATATGGGCTTCATACAGCATGGAAGAATTCTCCATACGGTTTTTCAGGCCAATAAAGCATATTTAATTGAAATGGAGAGAGAGAGATACATTGTAAGTGGTCCTAGGACTAGTCACCCGTGCCTACTACCTCTTAGTGCTGTGGCTTCTGTTACCCATGAAGAACTGATTTAATAGCTTAAAGCAGATTGTGTGCATGAGCCTTAAAGAGAAGATAATGTGTCAACACCATTACAGAGAAGTCACATGGCCATTACAGACTGCTCTTTGCTATAAATGGTAACTCAAATTACCTGTGTTGAAGCCAATTGTTTAGTCACCTGTGATGCTGCCCTCAGTAGTGCAGTGCACACAGATACGCAGGTGTAAGCTCTACAAGTGAATCTGTAGAGATGCCCCTGGTGCACACAGCTAAAGGCCTCTACATGCTCGAATGACAACATGACAGCAACACAACCAGGGCTCTGCAACATCAACGCAACCTTTGCGACCTACACAGAGGGGGTTTCAGAGGGTGTCTCATACGTAGCACAAAAATCTAACTTGCGACCGCAGCGCCACGTAGATGTTGCGCATCATTGATTGGTTGGTTAGTGAATGGAGGCGGAGCTGTCATAGTCATAGCTCATAGCTCACATTTCATCGAGTTAGTAGCTAATGATATAGATTGCTAGCATAATTTGTTCTACATGGTATAAAATGAACCAGCTTCAGAAAGATTGGCTGAATAAGTTCGAAGGTACAGGAATTTCCCTGCTTTCATGAAAACTTTATTGACCTTGTCCAACACATTGACACCTACTAGTGTACAGAAGTGTAAGGACACCATGTTGTATAGGCTGCGCATAGCCTTTGCAGAGGTATATATTGCTGAGTGCTTGCACCATTGCGTGAACTGCAAAGAAGTCGCACAAGTTACGCAGAAGCATGTAGAGGTCTTAAGCAGGTGTAAACTCTACAGGTAAATCTGTAGAGATGCCCCTAGTGCACACAACTAAGATATAAGCTCTACAGGTTAAGTCTGTAGATTTGCCCTTGGTGCTTGACAGTTAAGTATGTGTGAGATGCTCTCATGTTCGTCCCCCAGCGCTTTGTTTCCATTTTAAAGTTCGCTAAATTGGAGCCATAGAGATCATTGCTGCGTTTACAGGAAAGGGAAATCCTCTGGAATTCCCCTGTCACAAATTCCTTCTAGAATTACCCCGTGTTACCGCGGTAACCATTTAAAAGTCCTGGTCTTTCATTTTACAACGTTATCAGTTAGCCAGATAATAATTGAATAGAATTATAGAATAATCTTTTTATGCCAGATCTGGGTCAAATACGTATTTGACCCCGAGAATTTTCCAACTGAACATGTCACTACAATCATATGAAAGCAGAATTCGCTTCCTATGTATAATGATGATCGACATCTTGGAACTACATAACATGAAATTAAGTTAAAAGGCTTAAATGTAAGGCTTGGCTTCCTAACTTTGTTTCAGATTCTTTGGTTCGAAAAGTGATTATGAACGTACAGATATTTCAGGCGTACTAAGGTGCTGAAGAGTGCTTTTCTATGTAGGCTAAATTATTTAAGGCAGAAGGTAGGCTACTAAATAGAACCTTGTGGAAGGTCATATATTACGCTGTTTACTAGACAGATAATATTTAATTTGCTAAATCACTTTTAGAAACAGGAAGCCTAAACTACCGAACAAAGTAAGATCAATCACAAGATAAGATTCACCATTACGGTCTTTCGTTTTGTAACAAAAAAAACAACATTTGGCCTTACCTTACGTGTATTTGTTTTTGTGCAAAAGTCTCAATAAAGAAAATCATAATTGCAACACTAATTAAAAACTTACCGCGTGAACTTTAGTAAAGTAATGCACGTATAAAGACAACATTCACTACAGTCGCTCTTTTTCTACAGGCTGCTAGTGAGAACCTCGGAAGATTGTGCTGTTTAGGTGCGTTGTTCAGGCTTGATCGCTAAATGAGTATGTTTGTGGTTGGCTACTCGTTAACTTCCTGTTGCGGTCAGAGTGCGAAAACGCACTCCTGCAGCTGTACCGAATGTCTCCTCCGCGGCGACTTCAATATACACGTAATTAGGAGTCAGCGAGGGTAGGAGACAAGCAGGCCTTAATTTGTAAAATTAGAGATGCCGGGGCTCAAACCCCCCCAATATTTATTATATAAATAATTACATCTTTGTACCGTTTAACTTTGAACACTCCAGAGTGTAGCTTTTGGTTTTAATAGCTGCATGTTTCAAATTTACATGTTAATCTGTAACACCCTTTAATGACTAAACATTTTCGTTTTGTCATGGAGTTAGGCCTGATATGAAACCGTTACTTCGCTCAAACCTCGCGTATTCGATTTAAACAAAACAACAAAAAACACGGCGTTGCTTGTCAAAAGCAAAAACAATGCGAGGGAAGCGAAGAAAAGTTTTGATTAGTTTGAAGGAATGTTTGCATCCCATTGAAAATGAATGCCTTCGAAACTCAGATACGGGCCAGAAGTTGTTTAACTTCAGTTTCCGCTCTCCCAGCGTATTAACCGTATTAATTTATCGTATAGTACAGTATATAGATGTATATTGAGAGTTTAATCTAATAATTCCATGGTAGTGTCTTCTGAAATTCACTGCACCTTTCAATTTAACCAATAGATGGCGACACCATATTATTTTATTTATGCGTTCTGTGCGCTGGAAAAGGTTCAAATCAAGTGTCAACGCTGTCGAAAATGGGAATTGAATAATCCATTGCCAATAAATAAGCATATTAATGTAAAATAAAATGAAAGCTTTTTCAAATCAAAATGTAATGTTTGTGATACTATCCCCAAAGACTTATGCACAGCAACACTCTTAACACTCAACTGTGACTTCGCTCTGCATGTAGCATGACCAGTCCGCAGCCGCGCTAATCGTTTTAGACCTACCTACATATTAAGTAAAGCAAACAAACCTGAATCGCCGAGTCTGTATTATTTGAAAGAATATAATCATTCTGATGAGAGGGTTATTTAAACTCTTGTGGTGCTGATGCTAGAATGACCCAAATTCCTCCCTGTTATTCCTGCCTGTGATGAAAGATGTGAGTGAACTCCATCTGTGGTATGTGATTCTGTGAGTACACATGAAGGCCCCAGTTTAGTGCCCAATTATACCCTCTATTTATTTAGATTTGCCCCCCCACACACAAACTCCCCACATGGAGTTTGCTCTGAGGGCAGCAAACTCTGCTTCCTTCAAGACAGAATTCGCCCACCCACGTACTGGAGACACCCTTACATGCTTCTCAGCGAGTTCATGCCGGCTCATCCTCCCCCCTCCTCCTGGGGCGGACAGCCAAATGCCGCCCTGGATTGGGGCTCTCCGCCAGGGCCGGTCAGGCACAGTCAGAATGGATTTGATGATGTTATATAAAAAAGAACAAGGAGTAACGAGTGCTTTCAGTTTAACTGCGCTAGGAGAAACCATGGGAAGTTAGACTGCCTAACTTTGTATGCATTTGGCGTCAAAGCACAGCATATCAGTGGGGGTGCTGATCTGACCTTAACCTTCTCTGACACTCCAGTGATAATGCTGGCTGCCCCTGCCTCACTACTGCAAAATAGAGAGTATCCTCATGCTAAATGCCTGACATCATATATAATTTAAGACAATCCTACCATCTTCATTCAATAACATATTGACAAATGGGGGGGGGGCTCTGATGATGATGCACTCACTGCCCCTGATGCTGCCTGCCTGCCTCACTACTGCAAAATACAGACATTATCCTCTTATTAAAAGCCTGAGATAATATAATTTAAGACAATCCTACCATCTTTATTCGATAACAAATTAGTTTGTTAATTTTAAACCAAATTAGTAAGAACATAAGAAGAACATAAGAATACATAGTGATGAGAAGATCTAGGCTCGTCATGTCCTAATCTAAAGAGTATCTAGTACTATATCTAGCCTCTACTACCTGACCTGGCAAGCTGTTCCAGGCATTAACAACTCTCTGTGTAAAGAAAAACTTCCTAATATCTGTGCGGAATTTGCCTTTAACTAATTTCCACCTGTGGCCTCTTGTTCTGCTGACCCCACTTATCTCAAAAAATCTTTAGTATTTCACTTTGTTAATCCCTTTTAGGAATTGAAAAACCTCAATCAAATCCCCCCTAAGTCTCCGTTTGCTAAGCTTAAATAGATTGAGTGCCTTAAGTCTATCATCATAACTTTTACCTTTCATACCAGGTATCAGTTTAGTTGCCCTTCTTTGGACTTTTTCAAGAGCTTCTATATCTGTCTTGTAGTGCGGTGCCCAGAACTGCACACAGAATTCTAAGTGAGGTCTGACAAAGGCATGATATAACATTAATATAACTTCCTTTGATTTATACTCAATACTTTTTGCTATGTATCCCAGCATCCTGTTGGCTTTTTTCACTGCTGTAGCACACTGCTTTGATGCAGTTAGGCTTTGATCAACTACAATTCCTTTTCAAATTGAACACCTACTAACTTTTCTCCTCCCATAAAATACTCCTGTCTAATGTTTTTATTTCCCACATGCATAACTTTACATTTAGCAATATTGAATGTCATCTGCCATGTATCTGCCCATTTTTGGATTTTGTTTAAATCATCTTGGATTACTTTAGTTGATTCCAAACTGTTTGCCAAACCCCCAAGATTAGTATCATCTGCAAATGTAACTATTTTCCTACTAACGTCCATATCAAGATCATTTATGTAAATAAGGAAGAGCAGAGGTCCCAGCACCAAACCCTGTGGGACACCACTTCCCACAGCACCGAGATCAGATATGGCCCCACCTACTGTTACTCTTTGTATTCGCCCTTGCAGCCAATTATGAACCCACTCTGAAACTACTCCTGTAATTCCTACTGAATTAATTTTAGCAATGAGTCTCTCATGTGGCACTTTGCCAAATGCTTTCTGAAAGTCCAAATATATAATATCATAAGTCTGGTTCAGGTCAACACACTTTGTAGCCTCTTCAAAAAAGTCCAGGAGGTTTGTTAGGCATGACCTCCCTTTGAGAAAACCATGTTGGCTCTCCCTTAAAATACTATTATTTTTCAAGAATGATTCCAACTTATCCCTAATAATACATTCCAGCATTTAACATGCGATGCAAGTTAAACTGACAGGCCTATAGTTCCCAGTCAGTAGTCAGTAGTATAGGTCAGTACGGTCCCCCTTCTTATATATTGGAATTATACTACCCTGCTTCCAGTCATCTGGTATTTCTCCAGTGATTATGGATTGAATGAAAATATCTGTCAATGATTTATATATAATTTCCCCAAGTTCTTTGAGTACCCTGGGATATATGCCATCCGGGCCTGCTGCCTTATTTGTCTTAAGTTTGTGTAGTACTTCGACGTCCCTTATCTCAAAGTCGTCCAAAACATTCTGTACCTTGCCTATACATTTAGGCATATTTATAACCTCTTCTCTAGTAAAGCTCTCAACAAAGTAACTGTTTAGTGTGTTAGCAATATCCTTATTATTATAAACCAAAGTTCCTTCCTTATTTTTAATGCACTTAACCTCATCCTTAATGTAACTTTTTCTACTACAATATTGAAAAAACTTATTAGGATTACTTTTTGCATCTTTGGAAATTTTAATTTCAAACCGCCTTTTAGCTGATCTTATTTCCTTTTTAGCCTTAGCCCGCATATTACAATAATCTAACTTATTTCTCTCTGAGTTATCCTTTTTATATACTCTGTACAGTCCCTTCTTTTGCCTCAAAATCTCCCGTAAAGACTTAGTCATCCACTGCGGAGACTGTTTTTTCATCCTATTTTTTCTTACTTTTGGGATGAATTTACACTGTACATCTACAATAACCCTTTTAAATATTGTCAATTTTTCATTCACAGTTCTGCAATCTAGAAGTTTTACCCAATCTATATTACTTAAATTCCTTCTCATTTTATTAAAGTCAGCTCGTCTAAAATAGAAAATTCTAGAGTTAGAGGAGGCTGTCTTAACTTGCCAAAAAATATCAAAAATAACTGCACTGTGGTCACTTGCCCCTACTGGTTCTCCTACCTCTGTGCTGCATATTCTATCAGGATTGTTACACAAAACCAGATCCAGTATTGATTTCCCTCTCGTAGGCTGAGTAACAGACTGTACCAAAAAGCAGTCTTTGACCATATCTAAAAACTCCTCTTCACATTTGCCCTGACCTGTCACTATCTCCCAATTAATAGAGGGGTAATTGAAGTCGCCCATTATTATCGTCTCTCCTTCAGCACAGGTTTGTTTTATGTTACCAAAGAGCGTACTATTTATGTTACTGTCTGAAGCTGAAGGTCTATAGCATACTCCTATATTAAGGCCATTCTCATGATCTCCCAGTTATCTAATCCAGATGTCCTCACAAGAAACTAGTGAGTTTATATCTGGAATTTCCTGCACATTAAGATTGTCTTTCACATAAAGGGCCACTCCCCCTCCTCTTTTATTAGTTCTATCCTTTCTAAACAATTTGTACCCCTCTACATTATATTCATCCCCATCCGCTGCGCCAAGCCATGTCTCAGTAATCCCAACAATGTCATAACCCCCATTCAACATGACAGCCTCCAGTTCCAAAAAAAGATTTTTTTATACTTCTCGCATTTAAACACATGAACTTTGTCCGTTGTCCTTCCCCTCCACACATAACTGTGCCGAACCACCTCTATTCACATTATGATCCAAAAAATCTTTATTAATTATATCCTCAGATTTATTATACTCTGCCCTGGTATCTTCCATCTGGGCAGTCTGTACCTCCCTATCCATAATACTACTACTGCTAATTTCCCTCCCTGCCCCCCCAGTCCCTAGTTTAAATATTCCTCCGCTACCCTGAGCATAAGCTGGCCCAATGCATCTGTACCCCTCCGGTTCAAGTGTAGCCCGTCCCACTTGTACAGGTCACCCCTGTTCCAAAAGGAGTCCCAGTGCCCCATAAACCTGTACCCCTCTTTCCTGCACCAGGTTTGTAGCCATGTGTTAAACCTCCGTAAGTACTTTGATGAAACATTAGAGACAAATAAAGATATAAATTGGCAGTTTAAAGACTTGGTAAACTGCCAAGGTAATGCAAATATTATTCAACATAACAGTAAATACATCTTGTACACTTGCTAATACTAGCCTCACAAATAAATTGTTTACCTTTAAATGTCAATGAATTTCCCTAATTAAGGTGAAAGCTAACACATTCATTTTGCAACATATCAAAATACATATTATGGGCTGTCACCATGTAAGCACATTTTAATCTCCTTTATTTCCTAACAAAGTGTCCTGTATAGTGCACTGCCCGTCCCAAGAAAAAGTCACACACTCTAATATTTCGTTGGACCGCCTTTAGCTTTGATTATGGCACGCATTCGCCATGGCATTGTTTCGATAAGCTTCTGCAATGTCACAACATTTATTTCCGTCCAGAGTTGCATTAATTTTTCGCCAAGATCTTGTATTGATGATGGGAGAGTCAGACCGCTGCGCAAAATCTTCTCCAGCACATCCCAAAGATTCTCAATGCGGTTAAGGTCTGGACTCTGTGGTGGCCAATCCATGTGTGAAAATGATGTCTCATGTTCCCTGAACCAGGGAGCCGGATGAATCGTAGCATTGTCATCTTGGAATATGCCCGTGCCATCAGGGAAGAAAAAAATCCATTGATGGAAAAACCTGGTCATTCGGTATATTCAGGTAGTCAGCTGACCTCATTCTTTGGGCACATAACGTTGCTGAACCTAGACCTGACCAACTGCAGCAACCCCAGATCATAACACTGCCCCCACAGGCTTGTACGGTAGACTAGGCATGATGGGTGCATCACTTCATCCCCCTCTCTTCTTACCCTAATGTGCCCATCACTCTGGAACAGGGTAAATCTGGACTCATCAGACCACATGACCTTCTTCGATTGCTCCAGAGTCCAATCTTTATGCTCCCTAGCAAATTGAAGGCTACACAGCTGTTTAGTCCCAATCCCTTGAGTTCCCTTCACATTGTGCGTATGGAAATGCTCTTACTGTGACGTTCGTGATAAGGACCCAGACGCAGATCAGGAATATGGCAAAAGAGGAGTTTATTGGAAAGCAGGGGTCAAAACCAGGAATCCGATAATGGCAAAGGTACAAAATCACAAGGCAAAATGGAGATCCGGAAAACAGTAATAAGGTCAAAAACGGGCAGGCAGAAAGGCAAACAAACAGAATCGCAAGGCAGGCTCGGGGTAGTCAACAGAAGGGTAGTCTCGGAAAAAAAAATCAATAATCAATGGCTTCGGAAAGGTAGGCTCAGAGAATAAGGATCAATACTGACCCGGGAAAAAACAAGAACACAGAACAGATATACAAGGAACGAACATAAACACTGAACTAATATACAGGCAGGGAAGGAAAACACAATAGGACTCAGGTGTGACTGGGAGGAGAGAGGGGAGGAACACAGGTGAAAACAATGGGAATCGTTAATCTAATAACGAGGGAATTCGCTAATAGAATAACGAGGGGAAACGAAAGACACGGACTGGGAATGACAGACACATAGACAATAAACGACCTGGAAGAACAGGCAGACACGTGCATAGTTAGAAGGGGAGGAATGCATAGAGAGAAGCTGCGTGCGTATGAAAGGGAAAGTGAAAAGCTAATCAGGGATAGGATAATGGGAGAGAGAATGAGCGATAGTAAGAAGCGTGAGATAATTAGTGATTAGTAGTGTTAGTAACTTAATCTAAATCCCTAATGTTAGTAGATTAGTTGGTTAGTACTATATACATCTAACTAATATACAAAGTGCAATCTAGAAAGTAAGAAGGAAGAAAACGAGATAATAAGCGAAGAAGGAAAAAACCCAAACATTTCCCGAAGTGCAAAAGACAAAGACAAGGAGTGGATCTGGAACAGGAACAATAACAGACGGGGAACAGAACGTGAAAGAAACATGACTCGAAGAAAGATAAATAAACAAAGTACAAAAACAAACCGAACAGACACTCAGAACATAACACTTACTTTCACTATTAAACATAGCCGCGAGTTCTACTGTTGATTTTTTATGATATGATTTCACCAAAGATTCCGATCACGATTTTTCCGACCACATTTCTTCCTCGAAGATGATGGTTCACCACTATCCTTCCAGGTTTTAATAATGCGTTGGACAGTTCTTAACCCAATTTTAGTAGTTTCAGCAATCTCCTTAGTTGTTTCCTTTGCTTGATGCAGGCCAATAATTTGACCCTTCTGAAACAGATTAACATCTGTGGAGGACGTCGGTCTCGGCCACGTGGGAGTGGCATGGTTGCCTGTGTTGTTGCATGTGGTAGAGGCCTTTGGAGCAGTGAAACTTTCCGGGGGCAGGTTTGGCACTCTCACAGGGTGTGAGAGTGAACTGTCGCCCGGAAGGGAGCTCCAAAGGCCATAATTGGTTTAATTATTATTTAATTATTTAATTGATGTCAATCAGTCAATTGATATGGAAGTCAATTGGCTGATTGGGTGTCTGTGTGAGAATGTGAGTTGAGTGATTGTGATTGGGTGATTGCCTCACGAGTCCCACCTGAGCCAGGCAGAAACTAAGCCTATTTAAGAGCAGGTGGGGCGAGTGGGGAATCTTGATGTGTGTGTGAGTGCGCGTGCACGTATGTTGTGGAATGGTGAATGTTTGATGGTGAATGGTGAATGGTGAATGGTGAATGGTGAATGGTGAATGGTGAATGGTGAATGGTGAATGGTGAATGGTGAATGGTGAATGGTGAATGGTGAATGGTGAATGGTGAATGGTGAATGTTTGATGGTGAATGGTGAATGGTGAATGGTGAATGGTGAATGGTGAATGTTTGATGTTTGTGGACTAACTGTTTTGCTGACTTCCTGTTTGCCATTTGAATGCGACGGGCGCTGTAGTCGCTGCTGCTCCAAATCTTACTTTTCCCCTGCTGTTTCACTGCCTGCATTTTCAGCATTTTTATACTGGTTTAAACACAAAACTCTTTTCTATTTTTAAAATCTTTTTTGGTTACTCCTGACTAATCAACCTATACGGTAAGCACAAACGATGACTGCTTCCTCTCCCCTCTTTTGCTCTCGTTGTAGCATGTATAGTCTTAGCTCTCCTGCCGATGTTACTGATAATGTCAATTTTACATGCCATAAATGTGAGCTTAATTTAGCATTGGCGGAGAGGATAGTTGAGTTAGAGGCCCGCATCCAGACTCTCAGAGAGATTAAAGATCATGAGTTTTATTCAGTCGTGTGTAGCTACGCCAGTAGCAAGAAACGAAACAATCTAGAGGTTCTTTCAAATGTCTCAGTTAAACGTCGTGCCTGTGATGATTTAACCGAAGGTATGTGATCTACTCTATTAATATAGGCTATGGGGTGTGTATATTGTATATGCACGGTGTGTGGTACAGACTCCTAATGGTGTGACATGTCTCCTTTATTCAACACAGAAGACGTCCCTAGCTCTCAAGAAATCGACGACATCCAAACCACTGACTCTGGAGCCTTGTTTTCAGACGTCTGGATATTAGATCACGTGGACCAGCTGCAACTACAGCGTGCGGAAGAAACGTCATGCATGACGCTGGCTTCTTCGGCAGCTCTTGAGCAGAACGCCCCGGAAGAGGCGTTGGTTGTGAACGAGACCATCAGGCCGGTGACGCATACCATATTAATAGCGTCCAATGATGATGATGATGAATCTGCATTTAACAGGTTAGTACAACCCCCCGAGGTTGTCAATGTACAGACTGGTGTCGAAGAACCGATTGTATACATGGTTACTGACGATGTTATCGAGACCATTGTTAACAGAGCAGTCAACACAACAGTAGCTGGAGTGCTGGATATAGTGACCGCTATCGTAGACAGAACTGCCGTACAAGCAGGGCGTGTGCAACAGGAGTTAAATGATACGTTTTTGAACAGTCAGAATGTGTTGGCCTCTAAGGTGGACAACCTAACTAAAAAGTACACAAGTCTCGCCCCCATTCTGCGCAAGGTTGCCAAAGCATCAGAAATTAAGTGGGATGATTTAGGTGCTGTTTTGAAATGATTAGCCATAGAGAGGCAGACTGGTGGACAGGCAAAGAGACCCCCTTTACATAGGCCACCGTTCGCACAGCGCACTGACCAACAACCTGGTCCTAGCGGCATCAGGAGGTATTACAACCCCACCAGACAGGCTGGCGGGCAGGAAAATAGACCCCCTTTACACAGGCAGCCGTTCGCACTGAGAGCTGACGAACAGCCTGGTCCTAGCGGTGTCAGGAGTAATTACACACCCACCAGAAACCCGGGTAACGCTGGCCAGTCCTCCAGCGACAACAGGCCTAACAAGGACAGAATGCGTTAACAACAAACAAAACAAACATAAGGATGCATGTGGCTGTATTTCCCTCTTGTTATTAATAGCATTTTTATTTTATTAATATCATTTTTATTTTATTAATTATTAATTTGTTTTTTATTTTTATTTTTTATTTTATAGCCAATAATGGAGCCATCTAACAAACGGTGTAGGCGTGATAGTATAGAGCCTAGTAACCGCGTAGCACACTTTAATACGGTATTAGATGACATAAAAGACGTGTTGTGATAACCACGTTAGCCATTGTCATGAAAATTTCAATAGTACACTAAAAGATATTAAAACCATGATGGGGGCCGGTCATAGGGTTGATGATCGGGTGGTCATTGATGCGACGGCTACATTAGATGAGCGAAATATTTCAAAACTTAGACTTGAGGGTGGAGTTGTAGGAAATTACACAGTTACAGCCAGACCACGTTTTAATAGCATAGTATTACAAGCCCCATTTAATTTCAGGACTGCAGCAAGCACCGACATAGCCTCGTATATAGAAGGGGTTCATAATTTATTAGACAACGTAGTCAATGTTTCTAGAACATTGGCTGGGGAGAACGGGGTCCTTAATGTTACCATTAGAGGCGAAAGCCTAACCAGCAATGTCAACACCATGTTAAATACCTCTAATGGTTATGACACAGATCTCTTGCTGCGGTCGTTTTTGAGAGTGTTACAGAGTAACGAGCAGGTTATGATCGATGAAGGTCTCGAACTACAGGTGTCAATAGCACGGTGCATGTCAGGCGGCGTACGTAGAAGATTAGCAACACTCGCCCACGATGAAATAATTAGGAAAAAGAAATTAAATCTGTACTGCCCCACCAACACATCAAACAACTTGTGTTTTTCGATCTGTCTGGCACGCCATCTTTATCAGCAATCACCTGACCACGTGTTAGTCTTTAGCGGCTGACATATAAGCGCAGGCCGGGTATTCGGCCGATCAGAAAATAGGTTTTGACAGCGTTTCAGCATTCGAGAATGTCACAGGTCTGAAAATTGTAGTTTTTTACAGGACACCAAACCACATGTTAGAGACATTTTTGACCCACGACACACCAGACAAAAACGGTCTTTCTATACTTACATGATTCGCACTATTACTTAATTAGAAAAATGAATGATTTCCTTGTTACCACCTATTTTTGTGCGTTTTGTTATAAAGGTTATAACAATGATAGACACCATAAGTGTGCATATTGCTGTAACATCTGTAATGACCCCCTTTGTCATAAACACCCCAAAAAGACCAAGTATCGCTCAGATTGCATGCGGGTTTGTCAATCAGATTACTGCTTTACTAAACACAAAATGCTTAAACCCACCCAATCAGGCGTGTTAGTACCAGCACCCTGTGATGCTGTAAAATTTTGTAACAACACAACAACAAAGAAACACAAGTGTATCACAGGCAGATGTGTACACTGTGGTGAAGTTTTAACCCCAGATGCAAAACACACATGTTTTATACAACCTACAAAACCGAAAGAGCATAGCGATAAACTAATATTCTATGACTTTGAAACCCGATTTGAGAAAGGGAGGCACATGGCCAATTTCGTTTATGCTATCACCTATGGGGGCGAGGAGTTTTATGCTGAAGGTGTGAATTGTGTTGAAAGCCTCGTAAAACATTTCAGAAACACAAAGTATGAAAATTTCACATGGATAGCTCACAACGCAGCAGGTTTTGACCATCACATCCTAGTATCTGACCAGTATAGGGCTCTCTCATAAAATAACTATGACAGGTGCATGTATTATCTTTATGTTTGATGAACTATTCAACCAGAGATTTATTGATAGTTTCAGTTTTCTGCCCATGGCTTTAGCTAAAACACCCGCAGCATTTAATCTATCAACAGCCGCTAAAGGATTTTTCCCGCATCGTTTCAATACCACAGCAAACAACGATTATGTCGGCACATACCCTTCTAAACATTACTACGGATACGAATACATGACAGACAAGGCCAGGAAAGAATTTGACGTATGGTACGTCGGTGTTAAAAATGAGGAGTTCAACTTCCAAAAAGAGCTATTTGATTATGGCAGAAATGATGTGGTTCTCCTGAAAGAGGCGTGTTTAAAATACCGAGCAGAATTCATAACATGTACAGGTATAGACCCTTTCACACAAACCACCCTAGCATCGTGTTGTATGGCGGTATACAAATCAAAATTTATACCAAAAGACACAATAGCCCACACATATGACGGTGCTTACATTAATCAACACAAAGCATTTTCAAACGTGTCGATTGAATGGTTGGAGTTTGTTAATTCAACACGTGGGGTTGCTGTAGAGCATGCATTAAACACCGGCGAGAAAGCTGTAGGTCATTTCTACCTTGATGGTTATTATGAGGATGACAATGCCCGGGTGGCGTTAGAGTTTAAAGGGTGCATGCATCACGGCCACGACTGTTCATTCAACCCCCATGACACACATCCTTTGTCTGGAACCCTGTACGAGGTCCTAAGAGCACGGTTCGATGACAAGGTAGACAGGCTCAAAAATGTTTATGGACTCGATGTGATTGTTATGTGGGAATGTCAGTGGAAGCATGAAAAACACAGCAATCAGCAGGTTATTGATTTTATGGCATCATATGTTAAGCCCGGACGTTTAAACCCTAGGGATGCGCTCTTTGGCGGTCGTACAAATGCATACAAGCTTTACCACAAGATCAGTGATGGGGAGAAAATTCAATATCTTGATTTTACTAGTTTATACCCCTACTGTCAATCACGTAAATCATACCCCGTTGGACATCCGCAGGTTATATCGCAAAATTTCGAACCCTTGGAAAATTATTATGGCCTTATCAACGCAACAGTACTGCCACCTAGGGGATTGCTGCATCCTGTGTTACCATTCAGGTGCCACGGCAAGTTGATGTTTCCTTTATGCTGCGCATGTGCACAACAGGAAAATCAGTCAGGCGTGTGTGCACACACTGACGCTGAGAGATCCGTCTCAGGTACATGGGTGAGTCTCGAATTGTTAAGCTTTAGAATTCGGGTACGTTGTAACTAAGGTGGATGAGGTCTGGCATTTTCCAGACAGATCTGTCACACTGTTTTCAGAGTATGTCAAAACATTTTTACAACATAAACAGGAGGCTAGCGGTTATCCCTCACATGTTGTAACCGAGGACGACAAACAAGGGTATATCACAGACTATTTTGAACATGAAGGTATTACCCTTGACCCATCAAATTTATTTTAATCCAGCGCGAAGGGCCATTAATAAACTTATTTTAAATTCTTTGTGGGGTAGATTTTCAATGAGGGAAAATTTACCCAACACATCAATGGTGTCAGAGCCTGGTGATTTTGCTCGATACATTTTTTCGGCCGATATAGAGGTGACACACTTCTCTTTTGTGTCAGACACAGTAGCCATGGTTCAGTGGCGACACCCCGAAGGTGTTGTAGGGACTACACGCGACATAAACATATTCATAGGGGCCTTCACAACAGCGCATGCGCGCCTCGAGCTATATGCTCTGATGAACACATTAGGACCCCGGTTGTTGTATAGTGATAGACAGTGTTGTGTTTGTGACCGCAGAGGGTGATAAGGAGCCAGAACTCGGCCCATATTTGGGGAACCTCACCAGTGAGGTCTCTCATGACGACTACATAACCGAATTCTGTTCCGGGGGCCCCAAGACTTATGGTTATAGGACATTCAAGGGAACGTGTTGTATGAAAGCTAAAGGGATCACTTTAAACGCCGAAGCCTCTAAAGTGATCAATTTGAAATCATTGATTGAACTGGTCGACCATTTTGTGATACATGGGGACTCCACACGTCATGTTATCGCGCGATCAGAGACCATAAATCGTGTTAAAAAAGCTCTCACTAAAAAACACCCCACTTGCCCTCTGAGGTCCGTGCTAAGCTTTGAGATGGTTTTTGATTTTGGCATGGTCTGATATTTATCTCAATTTCATCAACTTAACACACACTTACTCCAAAGTGTTTGATATTTTTATTTGAAGGACAATCACAGCTACATTTGTATGCCATCAATAGTTTGCAGCTTGTAAATAGATCTACAAACACACAAGTTAAAAATAGTAAATTTTTCTGCTGTCACAAAAGTTGTGAAAGCACACACTAAACTATAGTGACGAATTGTTTTGCCAATGTGCGTTTGTTCATCGAGGTCTTGGTTATGTAAGGGTGTGAAAATATTTTAGCACATCTGAGATCTAAATAGCTAAAAACCTGTTTTTATCAGAACTGGTCATTTATTTCAGGCTGTGGGAGGGCTAAATGCTAAATACCTGAATATTCATTATTCATTGTCCACACCTCTAAGATCTGTCAGATGGGCCATCTCTCTCTCAAAGGCCATCAGAGTAGGCAAGTCAGTGAGCCATGCAGAAGACAGAAAGAAAAAAAAAATGCTTTTTTCATTTTGGAAGATTTATTTAAAACGGAACACAAACTACAGTAGGATATACAGGGGAATGCCACATATTACAAGTCATACAGCCTAACAATAATGCACATAATATCCTCCTGAGACCCAAGGAAAGAAAGGGTCTTCCAATTAAACTTTTTTTGTGATTTCATGCCTCTTTAGAGTTAAAACAACAACTCACAATTTAGATTTTAAATGGCTAAGCAATATTTGAGTTACCATTTCTCCTTTCACGACAAGCGCTTCTTGTGGCAGCAGCCATTTTGGCTCTTCAGGAAGAGGTTTATGTTAGAATATGTTTAGCGTCACAAGTCGCGGAATTCATATATTTGAATATTCATGAGTATTTGAAAACAAGCTAAATAAAATAAATATCAGCATAGACTGTTGCTGGCAGATTGCAAGCGTAAACACAGACAAGATGCTACATACGTTTTTTAAATTCTAAATTTAAAATGCTGTCTCGCTTCATCTGAATCCTCTTCAGTATCACGACATGACGAGTTGTTGTCCTCGTCACTTTCCATCAATGCTCTCAAACACTGCAGCGCAGAAAATCTTTCCATCTTGAATAAAATTGTATGTCTGTATAAAATCTTGCTTCAAATTGTCGGCACAGTTTGTGTTGTTTACGCCAGCGTTTTCACACATGGCCCCACGCCCCTCCCCACACACCTCCCCAAAACTAGCACCTAGTTACCATGTCAATAGAAGGGGGACGTTACTAAAAGGTAAAAAACAGAGTAAGAGGTTTACTTTTGGTCTAATTAACCTAATTTAAAAAATCCCATTTGATTTGCCAGTGCTCAAATCGGAAAGTCGCGATTCTAAGGTTTCTGTCAATGTTTTTGTCGCGTGTGTATGATAAAGTATCGTGAAGTTAGAAATAGTAATATACTTTTATTGCTGCTGGGAGCGTCACCGCTCCCGTCGACCTCAGGGGGTTAAAGTAGTTTATAACAAGCGTGTTTTATTACCAGACTACACAACTCTGCCTTACGGTTACTGAACATGGAAATAAATAATCCGGGGGTGAAAGAGGCGTCAGGGTTTGACTACCGGTTACAGCACCCGTTCTCTTGCGTGATAAGTGGACCATCTAACTCTGGGAAAACGTATTTTGTAAAAAACCTACTAGCTAATGCGGACCGGGTGATTTCTGATCAAATTGAAAATATAGTTTATATCTACGACTGTTGGCAGCCATTATATGATGAGTTGTTAAAAATAAGAGATCACATTTGTTGATGGTATACCCGAAAGACTGGATGACGATAACCTATTACCTGTGTCTAAAACGAGTGTATTAATTATTGATGATGTTATGAAAGACGCTAGTAACAGCCAGCAGGTTGAGAAAGTATTTACACAATACGTTAATTGTAATCTCAGTGCAATCTATCAGGGTAAGGCCAGCCATACAATCAGTCTGAATACTAATTATCTGATATTGTTTAAGAACCCCCGTGACAATAACCAAATTAATGTGTTGGCTAGACAAATGTACCCCGGTAATACAAGATATTTTATGGAATCTTTCAAAGATGCTACAGGCGAACCATTCGGTTATCTGCTGGTTGATTATAAAGCAAAGACCCCTGATACATTCCGGCTCAGAACAGATCTGCTTTCACCGTATCAAGTTGTGTATATTCAGAAAAAAAGAAATAACTGTTGAAATACCGACATGTCTGCTAGGGTCATGCGTAATCTGCCGCTTATGCAACTTCTTTTAAACGCAAAACCTATACAAAGAAGACTTATTCTGCAAACTGCTTCAAAATAACTGATCCTGTCGCTGTGTGAAGTTGCTTTTAATATCCTCAGGAGTGATACCGCTCACAAAGCCCCAATATAAAAAGTTGGCTAAGAAAAAGGCTTATATCAAGAGCATAGCTGATAAAAAGATAGCTTTGGCTAGAAAGAAGCGTGCTATTAATCAAAGAGGTGGATTCCTTCTACCGCTACTATCAGTGGCCGTACCGTTTCTAACAAGCTTACTGTCGGGACAACGTTAGGTTTATGGTTATGGAACACACAGAGAAAATGTTTTTAGTACCACAAAGTCCGGTGGATAGATTAAGAGATAACAGGACCCTATACCTTTAAGACAAAGTGTTGAGAATGACCTGGATGCATCTATAAGAACTGTTCTGAATAGAACCGATTTGGGTGTCCATGAGAAGGCAGCTCAATATTCGTCGTTGCTGCAAAGATATCTGGCATTGATTAAGCAGGGTTCTATCGAGACTACCACATTAAACCTGTCATTACCTATGGACATCGTTAAGAATACTGCTCCGGCAGACGTTGACCATGGGGGGTTTGCTGATTCAGATGGTGTTGTTGCGGACATTTTGAAAAATATTTCTGCTAGAAGTAAGAAAAATGCGCAATATATTTTAGAGAAAATGATTCAATCAAAAGATATAGCATCGTGGGCTGATACTGGGGAGTTTATTTTAAATGGGGTCGTTGTTCAGAATACCCATATCTTTGACTTGATTAAAAACGTCACAGCACCACACAATATTGCCTCCGGGAGAAGGCCCCATGGCTGGCATGCGTTTCTGAGGGCTATTGCAGCGCTGAACATACCCCTATCTACTGTGCCAAACAAACATGTTAAAGGCGAGATTAATGCTTTTAAACACAGCCGTAGACCTACAGCCTCGGGTAACACAACGCCTGTGAGAAGGCCTAGTCCTACAGACAGCACAGACACATTCATATCACCGGCTGTTGTGTCACCCCGCTCTAAAAAATTGTGTTTAGCTCCTAAATGGTCCGGTTATTAATTTTGTTTAATTTTGTTTTATTTTATTTGTCTTTTGGAAAAAAAAAATGTGTTGTGAAATGAAAATGTGCCAGGCCTACTTGAAAAACATGTTTGAAAAGGTGTGAAAATGTGTTGTGTATCATTGTTTGAAAATGTTAATAAACGAATTATTGTTTTTGTATGAGAATTTCATCTTCTGCTTGTGTTATTTACTTATCAGGGGGGTATACAGACATGGTTTATCTTGTCTTAGCATACGTTATTTTAGAGTGAAACCAGTACAACACTTGATAAATGATGTGTATATTTTATTATAACCAGGCATACATTTCACCCGTCTGCACATGTTGTATACAGTTAAAAACCATTAGAGCTACATACACATGGTTGTAATTTTCTCACAAAACGTGCTACCATGGAGTCGTTTAAAAAGGTCATTTGAATATTTATCCATTACAGACTCATAACTCATACCTTTAGACATATGGTAAATAAAGAATAGACAATGTTCGCCGCAGGTGACCGATGTAAAGTCTTGAACTTGTCTACCTGAATATTGCAACAATGAACATGTTCTTCTTAAAAATTGATAAATCGATTTAGGAAACATATCATCGCGGGGGTTATGGCCGAAGCTGTCGAAAAAACACGCCGTGTTGTCTTTGGTTATGAAAACGGCTAACCAATGCTCGCCAGGTAAATTAGATGGATGAGTGTTAATGATCACAGATGCGGGCAGTAATCATACAGGACCCGGGGTTAGTTGGTCGCTAGGTAATACACCAAGAATATGTGTTTGCAGAGATTTTCTCCATAACGGCCGTTAGCTCCATAGTATTCATTCTAACCCTATTTTCTTACTATTCTGAATCACTGATCAGGAACCTGTAATTCCTAATAATAGTCCACAAGAACCGGTCTACGATTAGATATTTCAATCAGGCTATCAAACACCGCATAGACAATGAGATTTATAGTTCTTGGTAGGGGATTTCTGAATCTAAGTTCCAGCCGGAGATGTCCTGATTTGATTAGAGATAGGTGTTGTCCGAGTTCCTCGTTGGGGGTCAGATTAAACGCATAAAGGGTGTAACCATTCATAAATTCATCTATCAATAGACATCGCTTGATTCTTTAAATGACGTCCAGATGACATCACCATTTGGTAATACTCTCGAACTGACGACCTCTCGAGGAAGTTTGGCTGCAGCGGCTTGGATGGATATTGAACGCCGTCAAGATGTAGTGCGAGGTACTCCAAGTCATAATGCTTGAACGTGAACGGGTTCTTATTAAAAACCCCTGTAAACGCGTCATTATCGACCATGCATATCACTATAGATTTTGGCAATGTGCCGAGAAATAGATTCTCGTGATTAGACACACGTGAACTGACCGGTATGGAAACAATTTTAAGAGTCATGCGGTCTATCGGGTATTTTGCAGTTGCTGTGAGTAGGGCCTCCGCATGGCCTAGCCTAACAGCCGGTGAGAGCGTAACCTTTTTGACAAACGGTGCTGCCGAGACAATTTGTATTTTGTAGGCTACGGCATCATCACGGATTAGACAAAAGTCATCCTTGCTCCTGGTCATCCGGATTTTAATATCAACCCCGTTTAACATCAACTTCTCTTGAAAACAAAATGTCACTATGAATAGGGGAGAGCAGCTCTACCACAGCACTCCCCGCCGTGTATGTACACCTTTTCCTTAACCCCATATTATCGCCGTCAGGGATTCTGACATCAGTGTGGCCTGCCGTGTCTTTGTAAAACAGACCGGCTGTGAAGTTTGATTCCAGGACTTGTTTATCATAGTTCATTAAACACTCGATTATGCCGCGGTAGGGGTAAGTATTGGAGCTTTGTGAGATCAGACGGTCCCCTAAAGAGACATCTACCTGAGAAAATAGCGTAGCAGCAGGGTAGTTAATAACCCCCACAAGGGCTCCTGCTGGTATATTTCCGCCATCTGGTGCAACAATATTCATACGTAAATATAATGTGTTATTTAAATCAAGATAATCATCCCCGGATGCTGGTATATTGAACTCTATAGGTCCGTTAGCAGTTATAGCTGATAATGGTGGAATTTCCACATAGGTACACTTTTCTATAGCCGTTTGGGTTAACGGTACTGTGAATAAATCTAATTCTGATTTTATACACTCTTCGCTCAATCCATGTAATAAGGACATTTTAGAATATGAATCCTTTGCGGCCCGAAACAGGTCTGCCAACAACGTGTTTACGCTTCGTCCTTCTTTTACGTACTGTTGTGGTCCTACGTACGGTACGTCTTTTCTTGCCTACAGAACCAATCCTGTTTCCTGGGGGCCGTTTCCGGGTCTTGCGCGTCATCACCAGCAACCCGTTTCCCTCCTGATCAACGTTACTATGACCTTCTGTAGACATGACGTTGCTGATGACGTCCCCTACTATGTTTTTGGCCCCGTGCTTAAGATATGGCTTGGCTATATTAAAACCTCTTTTTAATAGAGGCACTGCAAAACGGAAAAAGCCCCTAAAAAGGCCCCCCAAACCGGCCCCGTATTGTGCAGCACCGCCGGCATATCCGGGCAGACTACCTCCGGCTTGGTTTTGATAATACGCTATATAGCGCCCTGGATTCTGTGCATAAGAGTTAAACGGCATCATCATGGCGCTATTTATGATTTCACACACTATGTCTTGCAGGTCTGAAATGAAGTTTCGCTACCACTTTACCGTACGTGAATGGTACGTGCAGATTCTGGTCGCTCTTTATCTCGATGACTATGTCATTAATATGAGCGTTGGAGACCGGTGCGTAGTGGGGTTTATCATACCTGATAGTGACCACTTGCCTCTCTTCCCCGGCTATATGTACACAACCCAACATTGGTACATAGTGATCTCCTACGACCTGATATTCAATTATGTCCGTGTATACAAAAAGATTATAGAACCCTGCGTGTAAATCGGCAGGGTTCGGAGCGTAAACCTTGTCTTTTTTATCCTTCGCATTATCCTGTTCAAAATAATGATTAACACCTAAAATTATAGCTAGCTTCCCAACGAACTTTAGAGCAATATCCCTTTTTGTCAGCATGTATATTTAGTTTTTTACCGACACGTATCCAAGAAGTACATACAGAGGGTTCATATGTTTGTTAATCGCTGAGATAATATCCGTAATGGATGTGTAAGTCCCTGATGTTATCGTATATTTTATTTCCTTAGCCGTTTGCTTATCAATGAGCGTAAAAACAGCATCTGATTCCGCTATAGTATGCCATGTTCTTGGATATTGAAATTCGACTAGACCGACCTGCCATGCCCCTTTCAATATCAGCGGTTTCGATCATTTTGTCCGGTAATTCGATATTTCGTTATCAGGATACACCCCCCGTGACGCGTTGGAGGGGAGTGTGATGTAAAACCCCTCACTGGCCATAGCTTCTTAGTGGTTCTAGATGTCTATAACCTCCTCTTCACGAACCCAACTGTTGAACTTAGCAGACCACCCCAACCATTTAACAAGGACCATGAAACCTTTCTTGGCCAGAATTTTTTCGACCTTAAAGGGTTTACTGCCGTCAATATTTATTTTTTGTAATTCCTCTTCATAAAAAGAGCCCTCAATAAGTTCACCGTCATAATATTTTAGTCTATACACCGGCGGGGTCCGGGGGATCCGTGCCGCTATGGTGAAATATTCCCTAGTAAAAGTCTCTTCATAAGCTTTAGCGAATGGTGTTCTAGCCTTCAATATCCGTACAATATCGTTTATATCATATTTAAAGCCTGGCTTGACAACATCCTTCAGACCATACAGTGTTTTAAAAACCTATTTTTCGTTTTCTATACATACTTCTGTCGGGGTTCTTTGTATACTTCTATGAAAACTGTTGTTGTATGATGTAAGCATGTCTTGTACGACCTCTACATATCTGTGTGAGTTGACCGATGTCAAATACCTCCACATCAAACCCTTTAAAGTACGGTTAAAACGCTCAATAACTGAGGCCTTAAGCTCGCTGCCTGTGGAAAAATGGTGAATTTTGTGTCTGGTCAACACCTTCTGAAAATGTTTATTGTAAAACTCTGTACCACGATCCGTATGTAGTTTTCGAGGGACGCGCCCCCTCCATAATATATCTTCAAAAGCTTTTGATACCTCAACCCCTGATTTACTTCTTAACATACGTACCCACGCATATTTACTGAACACATCAATACATGTCAGCATATACTTGTAGTTGTCATTAACCTTTGCGTACATGGACATGTCTACTAGATCAGCCTGAAACTGTTGGTCTATCCCGTAGATGATAACCCTGTTTCTAGGGTAATTAATGCGGGCAGGCACATGTAAAGTGTAGGTCTCCTCCCCTTGTAGCCAGTCGGCCACGTTTTTGTCAGATAAATGAATACCTGTTTTCTTGAACACACCCGTTTTAGGCGGTTTTTACCACCAAACGACCCCCACTAGCGGGGTCGTAATAGACGGCATGCATTTCTTCTGTCATCATAACACAGTCGCTATAAGCACCCGACAAATAATGATTCAGTTTTACTTGTGACAAAACGTTTTATTCCGCCTGAAAAGGACACACGTGGTTCACATTGTATCAATAATGTTTAAAAATCGTATGCACGCATTAACATTCTTACTAATCAGAAAATCTACTAGAATCTCAACAACTACACACACATTTACAATATCGTTTTTAGCCAGCTTCAGCACGCATAAATCTGTAATATATGCACATAGGCTGATTATCATCCCTACATTGAAACTTTTCCGACACATGCCCAGACATTTTAGCAAACTTGTTACAGTCACATGACAAGGTTTGATATCATAAGCACACAGCTGTAATAAATCGTCCCAGACATCACACACATCCCTAGCGGACATCAACACTTTTTTCATCCTATCTAAACGTGCTGCCTCAATAACAGCCCCCGGAGGTCTATTGATAGTAATCACACCACATAATAAAGCAGCTAGCTCTGTCTTCACATATTGTTTATCAATAGGTGCTGACAAACGGATGTTCCCCATGTCAACAGGCCTGTTTTTCGTCGCCCCAGCACTTCACATCTTTGTATACGGATGCTTCACAAACGTGACTGATGAGGTTGTTCCTTATTTCACGCAGTTTCATACAGATGTACGGTTCAGCCACCAGACCAAATAGTAACGCCTCAACACACCTAAGAATTCTCGGGTTCGATGGTCTTAAACCGATGGTTTGCAGAAGGTTTGAAAAAATCGTTGCAAGACCCGGTGTTAACAACCTCTGTGTGATATCCTCTATATTGTTTTCGAAAAAGAATTCCTCTGGTTCGTACAGACACGGGTGGTGTCTCTGGCTTGGATGATCGATCTCACTCCCGTAACAGGCCTCTCTGAGCTTCGCGTTGACAATGTTCTCCAGAAGCATACATGTGGTAACCTTTATAAGTCTCACGCCTAGGGGTGTAAGGAGACCGTCAGATCCTTCGCTTGTAGCTGGTTCAGAAACACCCGTATTAGTTGCTGTAGTAGCCGTGTTGTCCATGTGGTTCAATGGGTGCTGCCAGTGAAGGTATTCCTGGTCGTTGGGTCCTGTAACGTGTGATGAATCAGCGGGGTTGTCCATGGTCCTAGGCTGGTGTAACATCTGTAAAATAATGCATGCTTGACACTTTATAGCTAGAAGTCCTCAGGGGCGGGGCCCTGGATGCTTGTCATACCGCTACTCGCACAGTCATCGCCTTCTGTTGTCAGTAACAATCTCTTTTTGACGCTACTATAGCCACTAACCAACTCCCCACAGTTAAACAGCTCATCAATAGTGCGGAACATGTCATTTACTACGATGGTGTCCTCATCGGCGACTGGTTTGTATTTGTCACGAAAGGCCCTCCAGGAGTCTTTAGCGAACGTCCCAGTTTCATGACACACCCCCTCGACCCCTGGGCCCCAGGGGTGACCACAGGGGTAACCACCGCAGTATAGTTTTACAGATTGACAGTCTTTATGAAACTTGTAACCGGCATAAAAATGCGGTGCGGCTAAGGCGCATTCGTATTCTACAATTGCCGGCTGGTTCAGGTATTGTATTGTTCTGTAATCTTTTCTCTTTCTCGGAGCCAAAGACAAACCTTTCAGCGTGGAGTTTAGAGGCCTTGCTGGTGTTAGAGTCTGTAGATGGACACGCTGAGACATTGTTGGTATGGATTGCACATAGGTTGCCCCCTAGCCTAACAGACAGCAACCTTTATTACCTGGTGGGCCCCACATCACACACCCCACACACCCAGCGCACATTTTAAACATGAACAAACCTTAAAAAACATATGGTGGCCTCCAACAGACATCGCTGTCAATGCTGAGGCATACGTCACACAAAGCCCCATGCCATAAATACTTCCCCCTCCCCACCTTATCAACAGGATATTAAAAAGTAATTAAAAAAGAAATTAACAGGAAATCAAAAAGTAATTAAAAAAGAAATTAAAAACTCTTAAAGAGTGCCTCATATAAACTACTTACGCCGGATGCACTTGTGAGCGCTTCTCCCATCGCACCAGCAGAAGAGCCGACACAGCATGGCCAGTTTGTCACGGTTCGGCGGGGACATAGTTGTCGGCCTAAGCCGGCCGTACACCACCCAACTCACGTTTCAAATTGATTCTCCCCACTCACACTTATTGAGGAAAAAGAGAAAGCTCTTATCATTGGCGATTCCATACTTCGAAACGTGAGAATAGTGTCTCCGGCGACCATAGTCAATTGTATTCCGGGGGCTAGAGCTACCGACATTGAATCAAATTTAAAAGCGCTGGCTAAAAGTAGACGTAGATTTTCCAAAATTGTTATCGACGTCGGCGCTAATGATGTCCGGTTGAGGCAATCGGAGATCACTAAAACAAATTTTGTCTCGTTGTGTAAATTGGCAAACGAGATGTGTCAGGAAGTAACAAAGTAGAAGTGACGAAATCTACAGTAGATTAACGTCGCTAAATCGCTGGGTGACCGAGTGGTGTACATCAAATAGCATAGGGTTTGTTAATAATTGGCCTACGTTTCGGGGAGAGCCTGGTTTACGGAAGAGAGACGGACTCCACCCGAGCTGGAGGGGTGCTCTTCTTTTATCTAATAACATAGCCCATAGTCTGAATCGGCGAAATTGACATTCAAGAGCTACAGCCAGGCAGCAGACAGACGGTCTTAAACAATTGTCTGCAAGTTTCCCTGAGCTCGTGACTAGTTTCCACCCCAGTTCCCACATAACTGAGACTGTCTGTTCCACGTAGAGAAAACCGTAGTCTATTGAAACTCAAACCCTCTCGTGGGATTTCTTTCTAATAATCTGATAAGGATCAACACGAACCATCCTAATGCAAATGCTAAACCTAATTTCGATAGAACTCTCCTTAAAATTGGGTTGCTAAATATACGATCACTAGCTCCTAAAGCTGCCCTTGTGAACGAACTGATCACTGATTATAAACTTGACATTTTAAGTTTGACAGAGACTTGGCTTAGACCTGATGAGTACATAGCATTAAATGAATCTACGCCGGTTGGATACTCTGGTTGTCACAATCCTCGACAGTCAGGCAGAGGTGGTGGCGTGGCTGTTATTTCTGACACTAGACTACGCCTTACTAAGAAATCTATAAACCTATTCTCTTCATTTGAAGTGCTTTCCCTGGGCTCCATACAGACTAATGTAGATAATAGATCTATATTTACTTCATCTTTTATACTAGTTACGATCTACAGACCCCCTGGACCCTATGCTGCTTTCCTCTCAGAGTTTTCTGACTTTTTATCAAACCTAGCAGTTATGGCAGATAAAGTTGTGATTATAGGCGACTTTAATATTCATGTTGATAATGGAAACGATTCTCTCGTGAAGGCTTTTGCTTCTATTCTTGACTCTGTTGGTTTTGTCCAAAATGTGTCTGGGCCGACTCATTGTCATCAACATACACTGGACTTCGCTTTATCCTAGCTTTATCCTATGGTATTAGCATTAGCAATCTAGTTGTCTCTCCTCATAATCCTGTGCTCTCTGACCATTTCCTTATTACGTTTGAAATTCATGCTACCACTGCTATTAGATCAAAACCAGTGTTCTACTTTAGTCGCTCCCTAAATTCCTCTACGATACCTAACTTTGTCAGCCTGTTCCAAGAATCATTTACTGTTAATCAGGATCCCACTAGTCTACAATCTATTGATCAGCTGACGGACAATCTAAATTACACCCTGCGCAACACTCTTGATGTTGTTGCGCCTTTCAAAAAGAAAAAAACTAGCCAAAAGAAGCTTGCACCATGGTATACTGGCCACACACGTGCTCTTAAACAAGCTTCTCGCAAGTTGGAACGGAAGTGGCGATCCACTAAATTAGAAGTATTTTATTCTGCCTGGAAAGACAGTCTGGTACAGTACAAATATGCTCTCTCCTCCGCAAGGTCAACCTATTTGTCTGATCTGATTGAGCATAATAAGAATAATCCAAAATTTATTTTTGATACAGTGGCCAAACTGAGAAAGAACCAGACTGAAACCAATGCTAAGCCTCCGGCAGCCTATAATAGTAATGATTTCATGAACTTTTTCTCTGAGAAGATTGAGAAAATTAGAGATGAAATTACTAAAATGGCACCTTCTGCTGTAGCGGACACTGATCAGAAAGCACAGGCTTACCAGGACAGGGGTCCTATGGCCCCTTTTTAGTGCTCTGGAGTGGACAGAATTTTCTAAATTGGTTATGTCCTCCAAACCATCTACTTGCCAATTAGACCCAATCCCAACAAAACTTGTTAAAGAACTTCTTCCTGTTATGGGGCAATCCATGCTAGACATTATTAATCTGTCTCTTTCATCAGGCTATATGCCAAATTCTCAAAAAGTGGCAGTAATTAAACTGCCTTTTTGTGACTTTTTTTTGGGCCAGGCAGTGTATCAATCTCACACACAACTTCACAATCCTAAATGTCAAGCTAGCTAACGTTAGCCCAGTTCAGTTGAAACATGCAAGATGAGACAAATTCTTTGTACTCACAGTTAGTACAGTTAGAAATTCACCGATAAGATAAGTTATTTCTTCTGGTGCTGTAAATATTCAAAAGTGTTGTGCGTGCATGAAAATTGTAAGTGTTGATTTTATGTTATTGAAGTGTAATGTGATTGTGGCCAAATATTGTGTTAAATGCAGAGTTCATCATTGTTAGTAATAACCACGTTGTTGCTAGCCCGCTATTGCCGCTAGCTCTATTGGAATCTGTATTGTTGCGTGCAAATAGCATTCTAATCATTTGTTCATACAGTATTCAAATCGCTATGTGTTTATGGGGATTGTAATTGCTGCATGCGTGTTATATTGAGTGAAGTATTTTGTTTATTAGCGTGATTTAGGTTACTTGTACGCCTGCGACATTATAGTAGCATGTCACGCTGTTGTAGTGGTATCGCGTGGTAAGCTCGCGAGGCAGTACAGCCGCGAATGCGCAGTTTATACTTCATATTTGGGAAGCTGACATTTCCTATTTTCTACTTACTTAAAAAAAAATTAAGCTGCCTTAATTTGGATATGCATACACATGGGCGAATCTACAATTATTTGCATATATATTATACTGTATCAAATCAAATCAAATTGATTTGTATAGTGCTTTTCACAATTGAATTGTCACAAAACACTTAACAGAGGGGGAACCCAGGCCTAGACCCCCCCAAAAGCAAGCCTAAAGTCAACAGTGACAAGGAAAAACTCCCTGTATGTAGGTGCATATGCATGGGTATATGCATGTAGGGACTGCACATTCCATCATGAAATTATATGTTTGAAATGCAATTTCAGTTAATATAATGTGGTGTCCCCAGGGGTTGGGGTGACACTCACGGACCTTGCAGAGGGCGTAGGCAAGTTAAAGAACACAGAGGAGGCAGTATTCAAAACAAAATGATAATTTATTAAACTAATAATCTTGTTGACAAACACTACACAAAACAAAGGGCGGGGTATTCGGGGGAATACAAACACAAAGTCCGCAATCTTTATCTCGTTGTCAATGTCCGTTCCAATTCCAAATCCAAGTCAGTTCCGCAATCCAGTCCGTAGTCAAAATCCAAAGCAATCCAATTTTCCAAACAAACAAACACATTCCAACACTCTTTCCAAATCCTGGCTGGTCAAAAGACTTCACAGGTACTTACTCTCCAAACTCACACAGCAACTCCTTCCTACTCACGTTCCTACTCCTCGCCAAGTGTGATGGGATTCAGCCCTTTAAATAGGCCTTGAAATGGTCTTCAGCTGTTCGTTAGTCCCATTGCCTTTACTCCGTTCAGGTGTTACTGTGGCCTGCTGGGAAATGTAGTGTTTTCGGCTCCCATTTGTTGAAGGACCCGGCAGCCATTTCCTTGTGCAGCCCCGGGCTGCCACAATAATTTTAAGTGCTTAGCATTCCTCCATCACGTATCCAACCTCCTGACACAATTCTACGACGCACGAGGGAATCCCATGACGTCATTCGGCCTACGTACAGTGACGATACTGTAAAAACAGAAATGCGTAACTCAGTGCAACCTATAAAATCAGAGAACACTCGCTCTGTCCCTCTCTCTGTTCCTGGGTTTTTCCTGCTCTGTTCTGTCCTTCCATCACCAGTACCTCGCGCCACTCTCCCTCACCAGCGCCTAACAAGAAGCCTGTGAAGACACGCGCGAGACACGTCAATATCGGACATTTGAGTGAACACAGAAGCGGCCAGCTCCCTTTATTCAAAACTCAACTCATAATCAACTTTGCGCCCTGGAAAACTACCCAGAGACTTCACGTGAACATTTGTGAGACATACCGCAAAGACATCGGACCCGAAGACATCGCGTCCAGATTCCCACGTCTCCTCCGAACCCGAAACACATGGAACCCCACTGACCGCGGAGCAAATTAAACAACAGTAAGGCTGTAATAATCTGGGCATAGTAAAATTAGCAACGAACTGTTTGTTCTGTACTGACTGTACAAACTGTTGGTACTGTACTGCTGTAATGTATCATAGTTCATGACTGTGTACAATAGATTTTACCATTGTTTTTGTAGCTATCATAGCTGCTCACTGACTGTCTGTGTTAGTGATAAAATACACCGCACACAGACCCAGGTCTTGCATGTATTGTTATCTACTAACCCGGCATTCCGATCTCAAAATACGCAATAACTCCAGTTATTCTGGTGTGCGTAGTATGCGGCATCTTTATTTCACCTTGGTTACAACATAGGTTCAAACTTCCCTCAATCTTGTTTCTCCATCTTGTTTCTTTGTTCTCGATGCCCACGTGGCTGAAGTGTACATGCACATGTGTGCGACCCACGCACATGCTAGAGAACACACACACAAATGTAGGCACGGCCACATGCCTCACTAAGATTGCGCACTAAGCTTCCTACCCTTGAGGTCCAGCTGCCATTAAGACCCGCCTCGGTTGGACTCTGCAGGGCCCTGCACAGGAGCTGAGGCACAACCTTTCAGAGCAGCAGTGCCTTTTTACCTCCACTCCCCCCTCATCTGCTGACCTTTACGGTCAGGTCGAAAGGCTCTGGCAGATGGATGTGCTGCCATGGCGCAGCGAGAAGGCGAGCACCAGATCACGTCAAGAGCAGGAGGCCATAGACTTTCTCAAGGCCAGGACCGTGAGGGTCAAGGTGGACGGTGTCCAACGATATGCAGCCCCCCTTCTGCGGGTCAAAAACATGTCCCGGCTACGACTACCAAAAGAAGCTGTGCTCTCACAGTTAAGAGGCATTGAGAAGAGGCTGGCGAAGGCACCAGATCAAGCACAGACCTACAAAGCCAAAATTCAGAAGCTGAAGCAGGCTGGCTATGCAGTCAAGTTAGCAGCAGATGCTGAGGAGGACACCACCACCAGCTGGTGCATCCCACTCCATATGGTGCAACATAATGGCAAGAACCACGTAGTATTCAATTGTTAATTCCAATTCAAAGGGAACAACCTTAATGAGCTCCTGCTCCCTGGGCCCATACTAGGTCCATCTCTGCCTGCAGTGCTCCTCAGATTCAGAGAACATTATGTTGGCATCAGTGGTGACATCCGCAGGATGTTTCATCAGGTCCAGCTCTCGTGGACAAGCTCCAGAAGGGCGAGCAATTTAACTTTGGTGATCTGTCATCTTCCTGCTGACGCCAGATCGGACAGCGCTAAACACTGGATTGCACAAGGGCAAGCAGACACTCAAGAATCAGCACTTGGGCTTCACTGGCACTGCCAGTCTGACACGCTGTCGTACAAGTTCCACCTTCTCGACTGTCCTGAGGTCACAATGCGCACCATCTATAAGGTACTGGCTAGCCAGTATGAAGAACTGCCAGACCTGCCCCCTGCTAGACTGCGCCTCCACAAGCCTGCATTCTACTCTACTGGAGTAGACAGTTTCGACCCCTATGAGGTTAAAGTGGGTCGCCGGAACGAAAAGAGATGGGGGATTATCTTTAAACGTATGACGACACGTGCAGTCCACCTTGATCTCCTCTGCAGCATAGACGCTGATTCCTACCTGATGGCACTCAGGCGCTTTGTGGCTCGGCGAGGGAAACCATTTGAGTTGTCCGACCGGGGGACAAACTTCAAGGGAGGAGAATGAGAGCTGAAGGAAGCATTTGCTGCCCTCCAACTAGAACTACAGGCCCACCTCGCCAGCCAGCAAATCCAGTTTTTCTTCAATCCACCAAGTGTGCCACACTTTGGTGGTTGTTGGGAGACAGAGATCCGCTCTCCCAAGCAAGCTCTGCGGGTAACCCTGGGTGCCCAATCAGTGGCAGAACAGGTCTTGAGGACGGTCCTCATCGAGATTGAGGGGATCCTCAATTCCAAACCCCTTGGTTGCACCCCCTCAGTTATCGCTGATCCGGACCCAGTAACCTCAAAAGCTCTTCTGATGGGGCAGCTTGACACATCACTCCCACTGTCTACGCAGGACCTGTTGAGTCGGCGTAGATGGAGACACAGTCAGCTGCTAGCAGATCATTTCTGGAAGCACTTTCTGAAATACTACCAGAAATAGCAGACAGAAGCAACAGATCTCCAGGTCAGCACCACAGTCATGATCATAGACCCATAGTTACCGAAGCGCTCTGGTCTGCGGTACGGGTCTCTCAACTCGTCCCTGGAGCAGATGACAGAGTCTGGACCGCGGAAGTTCAAGTTGGACCTATGTGCGTCCAGTGGCCCGGATCATTCGCCTTCCTGAACTGACTGACTAGGATCCCCCTTTGAGGGCTGGGCCCCCTTATTGGAGTTAAGTTGTGCAGATTTCCATAAGAAATATGGGGGCGGCTGTTAAAAAGATACCCCTCACATTCTATCTTTCAATTAAGTTGATCAGTTTTCTATAGGTTATTACAGACGTCAGTCAGCTATCACGGCTATCCAATTACATTACACGTACAGATCATAGTTTGTCCTGCGCACTCACAGTTAGTACTCCTCAATCATAGAGAAGCAAGACGAAACTCACCGATAAGAGAAGTTATTTCTTCTGGTGCTGTAAATATTCAAAAGTGTTGTGCGTGCATGAAAACTGTAAGTGTTGATTTTATATTATTGAAGTGTAATGTGATCAGTGGCAGTTCTGGCTCACTTGGTGCCCTAGGCGAGATCAGTCATACGCCACGCCCCCCAGGCAAGCAAAAACAAGTACCTATGTTGTAACAAGGCACAAGAGACACCCTTTTATTTGAAGAGAAAAAAAAAGATATATATATCTATACGTATATATATAAATACACTGAAAAATATTGCACACAAATATTAAATAGTAAAAATCCAAGATATATACAAATAACTCATTTTAATTGAAAAATAAATACACTACTGGTCAAAACTGAAAAATAATGTACATTTTTTGGCAGTGAGTAGTTTCCTACACCATCAAAAGGCACTGCAGGAAACTCTGACAGGAAGAGGTCAGGGAGACCCAAAGCCACAACAAAATCAGAAGACAAGTTTCTGAGAGTCAACAGCTTGCGTGATAGGCGGCTCACAGGACAACAGCTTCAAACACAGCTTAACACTGGTCGAAGTAAGGAAGTCTCAGTTTAAACTGTGAAGAGAAGACTTTGAGCTGCAGGTTTGACAGGTCGAGTGGCAGTAAGAAAGCCATAGTTATGATGGCAAAATAAGAAAAAGAGGCTTGCCTGGGCCATGAAGCACCGCCAGTGGACTACTGAAGACTGGAAGAAGGTCTTATGGACTGATTAATCAAAATTTGAAATCTTGAAATTTTGAAAGGTTTTTGTAGGCCATCGAGTAGGAGAAAGGATGGTTCCTCAGTGTGTAACACCAACTGTCAATAATAATAATAATAATAATATACGCCATTTAGCAGACGCTTTTATCCAAAGCGACTTACAGTAGTGAATGCATACATTTTCAGTATATGTGGCCCCAGTGGGGATTGAACCCACAACCTAAGCATTGCCAACGCTGTGCTCTACCAACTGAGCCACAGAGAACATCAAACATGGAGGAGGAAGCGTGATGGTCTGGGGCTCTTTTGCTGGATCCAGAGTCGGCGATTTGCACAGAGTGACTGTTAACCCACGTTAATCCATTACTTGTTGCCTTTTTCAGTTTTTGGTAACCTAAACTTTTTATTTTTTTACCTCTGGCAGTTTACCGCTTACCTTTGTACCATTTGAGGTTATTCACTGGACTTGAACTGCTTAAATTCCAGTAAAAACTGGAAAATGGGGGTGTTCTAAAACTTTTCACCAGTAGTGTAGATAAATAAAAATAGCAAGACAATAAATACGAACACTGAAATATATTACACACAAATGTAAAAATTGAAGGTGCACACAAATCCAAAATCCATCCATTGAACACAATTGCAGCTTTTAAATACTGGCTCCCAGCATGTCTGGCTACACCCTGTGGCTGAATGTTCATTGGGCACAATTCACCAAACTTAAGATAGTTTCTGCTGTTTTGCTGCTAGTTTAGCTGGAGTATATGCACGGGGAGAATGTTAACTAGCTAGTAGAACCCGAGCTTCTTGCTGTATTGATGACAGTGCTATCCACTGCACCACCGTGCCGCCTTAAGGTGCCACAAAAAAATCAAAGAACACAATTGCAGTTGGCTGTGTCTGGCTCATTGAATAGCCAGTGTAATGTTTTGGCTAGTTTAGCTAGTATAGCATTAGCTAGTAGTAAGCTCAATTGATGCAGTATCTATTATTACCCCCAAAAAATAGAAAAAGTTCAATTATTTAGCCAGTGTAACTAAATCTAGCATTAACAATAGCATTGATGTTCTTAGATGAGATGACAGAACACATACCTTTATCTTTGGCCCGTTTCTCCTTTTCTCTTTTTTCTAAACTGAAATCCCAAAGGCTTCTTTTAATTTTGGCAACTTACCTCAATGTGTGTGTGTGTGACACAATTGTTTGTGTGACTAAACAATTGCCCATCAATGCAGGGTCAAGAGACTAAAACATTTCACCTTGGTGGGGTACAGACTCATTTTCATTTATCATTATATTTTAAACTAGGCAAAAATGCAGCTGTATATCAGCAGCTATTGAGATACTATTTCCATTTGCTTGTGTATGTTACGAGAGCAGGGGCGCATTTGGTTGCAATGTTATTTTGTGATTCCATTGAATGACTTGTACTGTACAGTGTGAGTTTGAGAGGTGCTATAGACCTCCACCCCTCCCCCACTTTGGGCTTCTAGTAGGTGAGGACTAGGAGACTTCATAGGCTGACAGACAGCAGAAGCAGTGGGACGAATGCCTGCCTGCGGGGGAGCGCAACGCTGCGCAGATTGACATAAAAGACTGGATGTCAGATAATTTTCTATTGTTGAATGCTGATAAAACAGAGATGTTGGTCTTGGGGCCCAAAAACCTCAGAAGTGGGTTATCTGATTTAGGGGCTTCCTGTCATTAATAGAGGCAGAAAAGTTGGTACATGCCTTTGTTACATTTAGATTAGATTATTGCAATGCATTACTGTCTGGCTGTTCCAATACCTCACTCAGGAGCCTACAACTCGTACAGAATGCTGCTGCAAGGATCCTGACTAGAACAAAGACGTATGAGCACATTAGTCCTGTGTTAGCGTCACTTCACTGGCTTCCTATAAACTATTGTGTAGACTATAAGGTACTCCTCTTAATTTATAAGGTTTTGCATGGACTTGCACCTTCTTACTTGACTGATTTACTTCATCCCTACAATCCCCCACGTTCGCTTCGTTCACAAGATGCAGGCAACTTGGTAGTCCCTAGAATAGCAAAAAATACAGCAGGTGGCAAAGCTTTCTCCTACCGTTATGGTAGCATGTTATGCTGCTGTAGTGGTATCCCATGGTAAGCTCTTAAACTTTTTTGCAGCGAGGCTATACGCGCATGTGCAGTTTATACTTCATATTAGGGAAGCTGAAATTTCCTCCTTTTTTGTATTAAGCTGCCTCAATTTGGATATGCATACACATGGGCGAATCTACAATTATGTGCATATATATTATACTGTATGTAGGTGCATATGCATGGGTATATGTATGTATGTAGTTGTATGTGTGTATGCATATGTCATTTTCATTTCAGAACCATATTGTAGTGAGCATGCGCGGTGGGGTGCAACAAGAAAACACACGGAGTCCAGCAGCAGTTTAAATGTGGCTACGCAAATATTAAAGGGGCGACAATATCCATGCCCCATACGCCGCATGACCCCGGATATTGTCTCAGGAGCTCTTCTTAAGTACAGACGTGTCCTTAAAAGGACACGCCAGACCATCAGCCTCTTCAACTAGTTAGCACGACAACCAGGAAGTACTTTGAAGAACACTCAGTCAATGACGAACACTTTTGCCACAGAACTACAGGGGACAACACTGAACAGTACATACACACCGGTCTAACATTTCGCTCACCGCGACCATCAATCTAACACACACAAAGGCTAAACAATAACACACGCAACATGGTTTACTGAACATACATCTATTTAACACAGGGGGGAACGAACAAACACACAACAGCGTTCCCCCATAATGCCCCATGCACACATTTCTACGTAGCGGCCCCCCTGGATCGCTACATAGCCCCCCTATAATGGGTCAGCCATCCCCGGCGACCCCACCATCCATTACAAAGTCCTGGAAATGTGGCGGTGCGCACCGCCGCTGCAGGGTTCGCTTCCGGCCTCCCCCAAGCACACCTGGAGAATCTCTGGGGGAATGTGGCTTAAGTGTCTCATCCGCTGCCTCCAATTCGGGCCCGCCCCTCCACCTCAGGCTCGGGGGGGGTCCGAACATCAAGTCCAGAGGCGTTCTCAACTCACGCCCGAACAGGAGGCTGGCAGGCGTGCACTGGCTGGACTCCTGCATGGCGGTGCGGTACGCCCACAGGACCAGGGGCAGATGGCATACTCCCTGAGCAGCTGCTTCAGCTGTTGCTGCTGCGAGGGGTCCAAGCCATTGCTGCTGCGTTGCCACAGGTCGTGGACAGCCCGAGCCATTTCGGTGGTCGGCAGGGCAGACGAGGCAGGTGGTGGCGAGGGCAGCTGGGGCGGTTGGTGGACGGAGGCCCGGGCAGCTGGGGCGGTGCAAGAGGCAGATGACTGTTGAGTGGCGGCGGGCGATGCAGGCGGTGCAGTGCGGAAGACAGGTGGCTGTTGGGCGACGGCAGGTGATGCAGGCAAGGCGGCGATGGGCAAGACAGGCGAGGCCACAGTCTCCAAACCAGGTTGCCAAACCGGAGCGCCACTCGGGGAACATCCACACATGCATCCCATCGCGCCATCAGGTCCAGGCCAATGATGCACAGATCGTCAATGTCTGTATTTGTGGATTTGACTTTGTCATCATTCAAGTTAAAAAAGAACACTTCCTCTATTAACATAACTATAAATCTAATGATTGAAAAGGATGTTGTCTTGTCATTTTTAAAATGGAAAAAAGTGTTCAACTTATAGTTTCACATTCACATTTAGTGTAACTCCGTCTTCCTCGTTTATAGTACAACGCGAAACTGGAGCTTCAATTGTATCCATTTGGGAGAGCGTCTTTGAAAAGGTCAGTTTTCGGTGGCGAAAACTCCGTATTAAGCATAGACACGTAGATGCCTCATTCCTGTTCAGATACGTCTGCCTGGCCGCCATATTGAGGCAGGCAAGATCTGCGTCTAAACAAATGTAAGTGTATTGAGTGATGCAGACTTCCCCTGATAAAATCTAAAGAATATAAAGAATTTTCGTGACATTTGGCTTGTTATAAACGTGGGAAAATTGCATAAAATGCAGGTTACTTGATTTCCAAATATCACAATTGTTGAGTTTCCTAAACGATTTTCCTTAAAACTTGGCTGTGAACATGATATGAAGAGGAATTGGCCTATGGAAAAATGGCACAAAGTTGTGCAGCATTTAACTGTACAAATAGGAACCATAGAAGCAAGGCTTATGGGATACCTTTTCACAAGTAAGTGGCTATTTCACTGTCACCCCTTCTCTGCATAGCTACACAGAGTTGTTTACCTGTGTCTTCGCAAAAGCATAATTCCGCCCTTAGTGTGTAGTGTGGGTCGAGGATGGAAGAGCCACTCACAGATGTCACGAATATCTAAAAGCTAACTACGAGTAGTCAGCCACTAAGTCTGCGAACAGATAAGGGAGCAGGGGAAAAAATGGATGGACAAAGAAAAAGAAACTCCGGGCATAAAGTCCACGGAAAATAATAATAAAACAAAACAACCCAAAGGTTGTGGACTCTTCAACAAAGAGGTAAGAAACTTAATTGATTTTAGAGACTTTAGCTCTGGGAGTTTTTTAACCCAAAACAAAAGAATGAATCTCAAAAAGGAAATGCCACCGGAGTGACGAGCAATAACCAAAGCTAGAAAAGAAATAATCCTCCTAGAACGGCAACCACCGAGTGGTAACGCTAACCCTTTTAAATGAGATCCTAAATAATACCTTCCCTCTTTAACTGAGAGGCCACCAAGTGGAAAACTAATACCTTTGTTCTGTAACAATGGTTTACACAGAAGCGTTTGTGATATGAAAACGCAACCCTTAAATAGTAGGCGGAATAAACACTGATAATCCACAGCTGGCCATGCCCGGGAAATACCCCGACAAAAGACCATATAAGGGAAATGACAATGACAATGATTCCTCATACAAAACAAAGGGAACAGACCATCACATGGTCAAGCGCCCTCCAGCGGCTGAACAAGGTAAAACCATGACATAGTGTGGACAGAAGGGCAGAACGAATAAAAAAAAAATCTGTTTTCAAATTTATCTGCGTTAGACATGGCCTAAGTGACATACCATGGAATTGAAATACCACTCTGTGTGGTATTTAAAAAAATAGATACTAAGTAAAAGTGTTTATTAATGTTGTATTTAAAAAATATTTCCCATCCCCCAAAAAATTATGGGGGAAGCTGAGCTTCCCTCATTGTCTTAAAGAAATAGCCACTGCAGTATTGAGAATGATTGTAATCCAGAACGCAGGCAGACAAGGGTGCTGCTAAGGAAACATAGCTTATATGAACTTTGTAGCCCAAGTTGGATACTCTGGGATAATACATTGTGCTCAGAACTTTAATCTGAGCACAACATTGTCTTTGATTATCTCTCCCCCAGCAAAGCTATTTTGTAAATAAAGTGGTACAGCAAGAAGGCATTTGCTCTTCTTTCGTCTCTTCTGCTGTCCTGATTTGTAGGAAGTGCATCATGGGCTTTATTTGCCATTATATGAGAGGAGACAACAGGCAGGTATAAGTGCTGGCAATAAGAGCCGCAAGTGTTTAAGTCACCTACGTGTGTATGACACAGTCTGCTCCGCACTCCTGCTTATTCTATGATACTTTTTAGTTTTAATACTGTAATTACCTACATACAGATTTCACTGCTATTTATGGTTTGTCCGTGTGTGTTGTGTGCGTGCGTGCGTGTGTGTGTGTGTGTGTGTGTGTGTCTGTGTGCGTGCGTGTCTGTGTTCCCTCCAGGTGTGTAAGTTACACAGGGGTAGAAGGCCGTTCCTGATAAAGGCGTGTTAATGTTAAATGCCTTATTAGAAGGATTCAGTGGCAGCTGTCAACCCACAAAGACCAAAGAATCAGGTATCGTCTATGAGTATGATTTGGACTGGAATGTTTTTCTTTATTGAAATCTGTGGTATTAATACAGCAGAATACACAGTACTGTTCTCAGCTAGAAAAATACACACAAAGTTGGAAAGATCTTAACAGAAGTTATGATATTTCCAACTTTGTGTGTATTTTTCCAAGGTTTGTAGTCAGTTAAAAAATAAAGTATATATATTTATACAGTATATGTGTATGTATATATACATATACATTTACATTTACATTTTAAGCATTTAGCAGATGCTCTTATCCAGAGCGACTTACAAGATGTGCATCAATACATGGTAGGAACAATCATAGTTTGCTCAAGAGATCGGTGTAGTAATACAGCGATAGATATCATTGCAGGCAGCTGTGTACCATACCTGTAACACTGGGAAGGAAAAGGTTAGTCATTTTTTATTTTTATTTTTTTAATGGAGTAAGCAGGGATACATCGTGTTGAGCAAGTAGGCAGTGGTGATGACAATTAGCTAGATGTACAGAATTCAGTGGTAGTGGAGTCTGAAAAGGTGGGTTTTGAGTCTCTTGCGGAAGATCGCAAGTGATTCCGCGGTCCTGACCGATTGCGGAAGGTTGTTCCACCACCGAGGGGTCAGGACAGAGAAGAGGTGAGACCGTGAGGGGCGGCTGCCGGCTGCAGTAGTCCAGACGTGAGATCACCAGGGCCTGGACCAGGAGTTGTGTGGTCTCTTGGGTGAGGAACGATCGGATACTCCGGATATTGTGGAGGGAGAATCGGCAGGTCCGAGTGATCGCTGCAAGAGAAGCACAGCTGGTTGTTCAGGGTCACTCCAAGACTCCTGGCAGACTGGGACAGGGACACTATTGGAGCCTTCCACGGTGATTGAAGCATCAATCATCGGGGAGCCCTTCGCTAGGAGGAAGAGCAGTTCTGTCTTCCCCAGGTTCAGCTGGTGCACCCCACACCATAAGAGAGCCACCAGAACCATTCATCCACTCAAGTGTTTCCTGTATGTTAGCTTGAACAAAAGCAATTGTTATTAGATATGAAATTAATATGTTTGAGTTTCATATTGTTTACAATAATACTGATACATTATTTGGTGGCTAAGTACCCATTTCTTCCCAATGTATTGCTATGGCAGGTGCCTATATGGGTGTGGCCACCATCACCTGATATAGGCGAATTCACTTAAGGTCAAGGTGGAAACTAATGGCGGCATACAATGTTTTCAACCACCACTGCACTACACATATATTTTGGATTACTTTGGTTGTTTCAATTTAAAACTCCTGTTTTGTTACATTTTCTGAACCTCCAATTTGTATCTTGCCTTTTCATTGATCTTTTAATGTTTGAGCCGTAAAGAATAAATATTTTATGTTTATTCACCATACACGTTTACATCGTTTGGACTGGAGTTTATTTGGATGTGCGTATCAAAACTTTGCCTGTTCTCCCCGTGGAACTCGAAAGCCGCTACACAAGTGTTTAGTTATTTTGGTAGTATATTGTGGAGGGCGTTGGTCTCGGCAACATGGGAGTGGAATGGTTGCCTTTGTTTTTACACGTTGTGGAGGCCTTCGGAGCAGGGAGACTTTCCGGGGGCAGGTGTGGCACTCTCACAGGGTGTGAGAGTGAACTTTCAGCCGGAAGGTTGCTCCAAAGGCCATAATTGATTTAATTATGATTTAATTGGTGTCAATCAGGTAATTGATGTGGAATTAAATTAACTGATTGGGTTTATGTGTGAGAATGTGAATTGTTTGGTGTTGAGTGATTGTGATTGGACATACCCTGTGCCGGCCAGAAGAGGATGGGCTCCCCCCTTTTTAGTCTGGTTCCTCCCAAGGTTTCTCCCTACCAAGGGAGTTTTTCCTTGCCACTGTTGCCTTTAGGCTTGCTTTTGGGGGGGTCTAGGCCTGGGTTCCCCCTCTGTTAAGCGTTTTGTGACAATTCTATTGTGAAAAGCGCTATACAAATAAACTTGATTTGATTTGATTTTGATTTGATTGGGTGAGTGAATGATAGACGGGTGATTGCCTCACGAGTCCCACCTGAGCCAGGTAGAAACTAAGCCTATTTAAGAGCAGGTTGGGCAAGTGGGGGATCAGTTAGTCTTGTTGTGTCATTCCTCTGTGTGCCTTGAGGAGTTAGTCTTGTCTTGTCATCGATGTGTGTGTCTTGAGAGTTAGTCTTTGTCTTGATGTGTGTATCATGGAGAGTTAGTCTTTGTCTGGTCATTTGTGTGTGTGAGTGCACATGCACGTATATTGTGGATTATTGTGGATTACAGACACACACGTGTGTCTGTAATCCAAGTTTCTGAGAGGTGCAGTCTGTGTGGAGTTTATGTTGAGTCCTGTGTGCATTTGTCGAAAGTGACTGAGTAGAGTGCTTCCTGTGTGCGTGGGAAAGAGGGAGAGAGGGTGCACTAAGAGTGTTTGTCTCTCTCCCTCGGTATAATCGTGAAAGAGAGTGAGAGGGCGCCCTGAAATAGGGTCTGCCTCTCGCCCTCGGTGTGATTGGAGAACTCGCACTCGGCAAATGGAGAGTTTCTGGACAACGGCCCAAGAACTCTCACTGAAAGAGTGAAGAGTGTGTTGGGGCTGGTTGCCAGAGAACTCTCCCTGTGAGGAGTGGTGAGGTTCTCTGTGCATTTGGGGTAAAAGAGAGGTCAGACTGAAAAGTTTGAGTGTCTCTGTGTGCATGGGTTTGGGAAGCACTTGAAAAGTCACTGGATATGTGTGTGCCTGGGGAGGTTCTAGGGGAACTCCGGTCTGAGGAGGCGCGGTGTCTTGAGATGTGTGTGGAGTATGTGTCGGGACAGTGCGTAGAGTTCTACCCTGTCCCGGTGAGTGTTGGGGACAGGGGGACAGAGTTCTACCCTGTCCCGGATAGCAGGTGTGTTCATAGGGTATAGAAAGATAGGCTACTATGCCCATCATGGATTTTGAACGAGAGATAGACCCAGATTATAATCTATTGGACAATATCAACACCAATTGCTGCTATTACACAGAGCAACAGTTTAATTCAAGTATTACATATGAACATGGTATATCTATAGTTCATTTCAACAGTAGAAGTTTGTATGCAAATTTTCAGAAAATAAAAGATTATTTAGGACATTTAAAAAAAACCTTTAATATCATAGCTGTGTCAGAAACATGGATCGATGAAGACAGGGGATCCGATTTTTGTTCTACAAGGATATGGTTTTCATTGCATCAGCAGAGGGAATGGAAAGGGTGGTGGTGTGGCACTGTTTGTGGATGAAGGTCTCTCATATAAGGTTGTTGATAACATGTCAACAGTCATTGATGATGTGATGGAATGTATTACTGTTGAGATAACTATGGAAAGAATGAAAAATGTAAGTGTGAGCTGTGTGTATAGAAAACCAGGATCTAACATTGACACATTCATGGCAAATATGGAAAGGTTGTTTTCCACATCAAAGCAAAAGGTTAAGTATGTATGTGGGGATTTTAACATCGATCTGCTGAATCCAAACAAACATGGAAAAACAGATGAATTCATTGAAGTAATGTACAGTATGAGCCTTTTTCCAACAATTACAAGACCTAGTAGAATAACATCCGAATGTGCTTCCTAATCGATAACATATTTACAAACAATATGGAAAGTAATATGATAAGCGGACTATTAATTGAAGATATTAGTGATCACTTGCCTGTGTTTTCAGTTTACGAATGTAAGTATAAGAAGAAGAGGGAGTTAAAGGAAACAAAATATAAGAGAAGAAGAACTGACGAAACTATATCTGCTTTTAGAAATGAGTTATTGCAATGCAATTGGAAGAGTATATGTGATGAATCTGATGTTGACAAAGCTTATGGGTTATTTCTAGATAAATTTAAAGTCCTATATGTCAAAAACTGCCCACTGAAACAGTGTAGCAATAAAAACAAGTATGCAGAAAATCCGTGGATGTCCAAAGGCATACAAAATGCATGCAAAAAAAAGAATACTCTATATAAGATATTTATTAAAGACAAAACAAAAGAGGCAGAGCTAAAATACAAGAAATATAAAAACAAATTAATTAGTATTATGAGGAGATGCAAGAAGGATTATTATACCAAATTATTAGATAAAAATAAAAATAATGTTAAAGGAATATGGAACATATTAAATAATATTATTAGAAATAGACAAACCAACTCAAATTACCCTGATTACTTCATAGAAAAGGACAGAAAGATTTCTCTTATAAATGAGGTAGTGGATGGGTTTAATAAATTTTTCGTTGATGTGGGCCCAAATCTAGCCAAAGAAATATGCAATTCTGGAAAGAGTTTTGCAGTAGAAGATTTTGGAGAGAGAAACTCCATTTCAGTGTCATTGGGAACTGTGGAGAAAGAGGAAATTATTGATATGGTAAACAAATGCATGAATAAAACCTCCAAAGATGGGGATGATATTGATATGTCTCTTGTAAAGAATATTATTGAGGGAATTGTGGAGCCACTAACGCATATATACAATTTGTCATTCAAAAGGGGAACATTCCCAGAAAAAATGAAAATTGCAAAAGTTATTCCATTATTTAAAGCTGGAGACAAACATCTCTTCACAAATTATAGACCGATATCTCTGTTATCACAATTCTCAAAGATACTTGAAAAACTATATGTTACAAGATTGGACAACTTCATTGAAAAACATAATCTACTAATGGACAGCCAGTATGGGTTTAGAACAGCTAGATCTACCTCCATGGCATTAATGGAGCTTGTAGAGGAAATAACCGACTGCATAGAGAAAAAAAAGTACGTACTAGGAATATTTATTGACCTAAAAAAAGCTTTTGACACAATAGATCATGAGATACTACAGAAAAAGATGGACAAGTTGGGTGTCAGAGGGGTTGCTCTGGAATGGATGAAAAGCTATATTAGTAGCAGGCAGCAATTCGTACAGATGGGCCAGCACAAGTCAGAACTTTTAAACACTACCTGTGGTGTCCCACAGGGGTCAGTATTGGGACCCAAACTGTTCATTTTATATATAAACGATATCTGTAAAGTGTCTGACATATTCAAACGTGTTGTCTTTGCGGACGACACAAATATTTTATGTTCGGGGGATGACCTGCAGCAGCTTTTAGAGGTGGCAAAGAAAGAAATGGAAAAATTAAAATGTTGGTTCGACACAAATAAGCTGTCACTCAACTTGAAAAAACCCAACTTCATATTATTTGGAAATAGAAAAATAAACACTGAACCTCGACTGGAAATTGACAATGTACAAATTGAGAGAGTATATGAAAACAAGTTTCAAGGGGTTTTAGTAGACCACAAACTCTGCTGGAAACCTCACATAAAGTATCTGTGTCCAAAGATAGCAAGACGTATTGGAATACTGGGTAAGACTAGATATATCTTGAATCAGAAAACTCTATATACACTGTACTGTACACTCATTGTACCATATCTGTCATACTGTGTTGAAGTCTGGGGAATACATATAAAAGCAACTTACAAAAGATATGCACACTACAAAAAAAGAGCCATACGGATAGTTCATCACGGTAGATATCTAGATCACACAAATGGTTTGTTTATAAAGAGTCAAACATTGAAATTCATGGACTTAGTCAAATTCAAAACTGCACAAATTATGTTTTTAGCAATAAAAAACATATTACCAAGCAACATTCAAAAAAATTTATAGGTAGAGAGGGGGTTATAATTTAAGAGGGACACTGATGTTAAAACAACCTACTTTACGTACGACTCTTAAAAGTATGTGCATTTCAGTTTGTGGGGTATCACTCTGGAATGGTCTGGATGGGAGCATAAAGTTGAGCAATAACATTAAACACTTTAAAGGCAGCTATAAACAAGCAATTATGGACAAGTACAAGAAAGAGGAGCTTGAGCAGTAATGCAACTGCTTAATAAGATAAGATAAGTTAGACCTTTATAAATATATATAATATAAATAAATATAGATAATATAAATGAATATATATAATATAAATATAATATATTTTGTTATATTTGTTATACTTAATATATTAGATTTTTTGTTATTTTTTGTTATAATTGTGATACTTAATGTACTGATATATTTTTGTTATATTTGTTATACTTAGGTTTAGAAAGAAACTGTATTTTATTTTTATATAATGTAAAATATTGTAAGGAAGGGGCAGGACTGGATAAGTGTTTTACTTCCTCCTGTCCCTTCTCGAACGCTTTTTTAGGACTGTATGGAAATAGTTTGTTAGACTATTTATCATTTTTAACTTGTTTCTATGTCTTCTATGTTCGAGACAAATAAAGATCAAATCAAATCAAATCAAATCAAATGTATGAAGGCGATGTGGAAAGCCGCTGACTGTCTGTGTTGTGTGTTCCCCGAAAGGGGATTCCCCCCTCGGAGGAGGTGGGCTTTCGTTGAGTTTTGATTACTTTCGTTTCTTATTTTAGTGAATTGTTTTTGCCCGAAAGCTTCGCGGCAAGTAGGGTGAAGACTTTGTGTTTGTGTTTGTTTTATCTTAACCTGCTCTCCCATTGTCTCTCTCCCGTGTCTGGAGGGAGAGAGAAAAAAAAAGAAAGATCCGGTCCGTAGACTGGCAAAACCCCACTCCTCTGCCAGTTATTACCATCGGCTGCTCTGCTCCAGTCCAGGGATTGTCACGTGGCGTGTGACATATATATATGGATAATATATATTGCATTGAGAGATTTATGGTGGCAAAACATCTCTCCCTCTCTCCCTCCAGAACAGAAAGACTTATTAATGTAAAGCAGGACATATCAAAATCAGTTCAGGCACACACATACATGCACATTATCACATACACACACTTATGCACACACACATACACTCACAGTCTCTCTCACACACACACACACACACACACACACACACACACACACACACACACACACACACATACAGTCGCACACAGACTCCACCCCTGACCTGCACTGGCTTATTGCATCCAGTAAGTGGTGAGTCTGGTTCTTCTGGGTGGATTAAGGCCTTTTTTGGGCTGTTCCTGCTGTCGATTCTGTGCCACGATGACACTGAGGAAAGAGCTCTGAAATATGTGGCCAAAAAGGTGGAAAATACCAATATGATACTGTCAACAGAGTGCCTGCTCACATCCTAGATTGAAATTTGCAGTCAGTTGATTTAGAGTTGCTGGCCTGTTTATCTTTGCACCTCAAACTGATGCACGGACATCACGATCCATGAGTATGCGCTTCCGATCACAATTTCCCTTTGTTGATGATGAGTTCCATGTCGATATCAACTTAGACTCTGTAACTCGTGAAACATAAGCAAGTTGAGCTGTCTTCAACACTGAAACTCCTGCCAAACATGCCCCAACAGTCACCCCTCTTTGGAAGTCACTGACAGGGATGTTAATTGATTAATTAACACAAGAACAACACCTGTGTGGAAGAACCTGCTTTTTTGTGTCCCCTTATTTAACTAATGTTTTACAATCAGGCTCAGTGTGGGTTTGTACAAGCCTGTTTGACAGAGAGGAAAACTGCTCGTCGTTCACAGGGCAGGGTTTGTCACTGTCGACTTACCTGTTTTCTCTGGCTCCTGGCCAAAGGCTTGCATCTGGAGCACGTTCAATGCAGGTTCTCCATACAGGTGAATATGCAATCAGTTCACCATGGCCCATACAGGTGAATAAGGAATCAGTTCACCATGGCCCATACAGGTGAATAAGGAATCAGTTCACCATGGCCCATACAGGTGAATAAGGAATCGGTTCAACATGGCCCAAACAGAGAGCAGGGGGATCTTTATTTAGACTTTGGCCCCCATGGAGTTATCATTGTCCCAGGAAATTTCAGGGATGCAGTTGCAGAGATTGAGGTTAAAATCACAAAAAATGTATGTGATTCAGACTCTAAACCTTCACAACACTAGATGGCACGTAAAGTATGATAGTAAAAATATTAACCAGGTGAAAGTGTGCCTAAGTGAAGGTGCAGCGCAGGTGAAGGTGTAGTACAGATGAAAGTGGAGTACAGGTGAAGATGGAGTACAGGCCTATTTTCTCCAGTATGTTTGTGATTATTGAGCCATTCTTTTCTGCATCCCACCATGTTCCAGGAGTTTAATTTGAATGGTTTTTAGGGGTCAAGGAATCATTTTACAGTTTTTACCAAATTGGCTCAATTAGGCACTGTGTGACAATGTGTTTGTAAATGGAACTATACAAAAATAAAAAAATATTGATTGATTGATATACAGTTAACTGCCAAAATAAAGGCAACACTTTGGTATCCTGGGTAGGGCACTCTAACGGCCCTGGTCCAGATTAAGATAGTCCCAGCCAGGTGGGTGGGAGCTAGTTGGAGAGGGAGGGCTGGGCCTATCTGCCAGTATCGGCAGGGGCACCCCAATGGACATGCTCGGTACTGCACCAGTTTAAAGGATCCCTAATTTACTCAAGCGTTGCCTTTATTTTGGCAGTTACCTATATATATATATATATATACCACAACACTAAAACCACTGACAGGTGAAGTGAATAACATTGATCATCTCATTACAATGGCAGCTGTCAAGGGGTGGGATATATTAGGCAGCAAGTGAACAGTCAGTTCTTGAAGTTGATGTGTTGGAAGCAGGAAAAATGGGCAAGCGTAAGGATCTGAGCGACTTTGACAAGGGCCAAATTGTGATACCTAGACGACTGGGTCAGAGCATCTCCAAAACGGCAGGTCTTGTGGGGTGTTCCCAGTATCAAATCAAGTTTATTTGTATAGCGCTTTTCACAATAGAATTGTGACAAAATGCTTAACAGAGGGGGAACCCAGGCCTAGACCCCCCCAAAAGCAAGCCTAAAGGCAACAGTGGCAAGGAAAAACTCCCTTGGTAGGGAGAAACCTTGGGAGGAACCAGACTAAAAAGTGGGGGAGCCCATCCTCTTCTGGCCGGCACAGGGTATGGTCAGTCCAAGGTGGCTCAGGGCTGAAAGACTTTGCCCCTCCTGAGTTAGGTAGTGAGCAGAGGGGGGGGGGGGGCTAAACCATGCGGAGAGGGTCCAGATCCAGGAACTGGGGTTGGCGTGGGGGTGAGGGTTGATGGGGGCAGCTCACACTTCTCGCAGGATCTAGGGCTCGGGGCAGGTGCCCCGAGTCAGAGGCCGAGGCAGAGAAGAGAACATGCAGTCAGAAAAAAAAAAAAAAGCAGTGCTATAGCCAGTAGCATTATGTAAGAGCAGGGGAGCACAAGCATAGGAAATATACAGATAGCCCCAACAGGTGTAATCTATGGCAGCATACCTATTAGGAGAGGGACAGAGAAAACACGCAGCCATGAGAGTTCCAAACCATCCACACCTGATCAAGGATAACCAGCATAACAGTGGTGGTAACACATTGAGGAGGTGACAGTATGGAAAGTTTCTCACTCAATAAGACACTAGGGCACGGCCTTCTCCATCTCTCCACCTAGACTATGTTTGGCAGTAGGCTAGGCTGAAAAGATATGTTTTTAATCTACACTTACAAATTGAAACTGTGTCCGAATCCCTAACATGCCTTGGTAAACCGTTCCACAACAGAGGAGCTCTAAAAGAGAAGGCTCTACCACCAGCTGTGCTTTTCAAAATTCTCGGGAGTAATAGATGGCCGGCTTCTTGTGAACGAAGCAGTCGTGTTGGCTTATAGGGGGCAATCATTTCGGTCAGATATAAAGGTGCAAGTCCGTTTACTGCTTTAAAAGTTAGCAACAGTACTTTATAATCAGCCCGATATTTAATAGGAAGCCAATGTAGTGATGCTAACACTGGAGTAATGTGCTCATACATTTTGGATCTAGTCAAAATACGTGCCGCTGTATTTTGTACTAGTTGAAGACTCTTTAGAGAGCTACTAGAGGAGCCGGATAATAAGGCATTACAATAGTCTAGCCTCGATGCGACAAAAGCATGCATCAAGGTTTTAGCATCCTCTAATGACAGAATGTGCCGAATTTTAGCTATGTTTCTTAGGTGAAAGAAAGCTACTCTGGAAGTGTTTTTAATATGAGTGTCAAATGTAAGGTCCTGATCAATAATAAAACCAAGGTTCTTAACCATAAGACTTGATGTAACTATGCAATCACCTGCATTTAACTGCAGATCCAACTTGTTCCTTAATTTTTGGGGCCCAAAACCATCATCTCTGTTTTATCTGAATTTAAAAGCAGGACATTTACTGTCATCCAATTCTTTATATCAGAGATACAAGCCTCTAATTGAGTGAGTTTAAGTATTTCACCTGGTTTCATTGATATGTACAGCTGTGTATCATCTGCATAGCAATGGAAATTCACACCATGTTTACGAATAACATTACCCAGTGGTAGCAAGTATAATGAGAACAGTAATGGTCCCAGCACTGAGCCTTGTGGAATACCATATTTAACCTGAGAGTAGTCAGAGAACTCTTGATCTAATTGCACAAATTGAAACCGGTCTGATAAGTATGATTTAAACCATGAGAGTGCCCGTCCACATGCAAACCAACCAGGTTTTCTAGCCTATGAAGGAGAATCTGGTGGTCAATAGTGTCAAAAGCAGCACTTATGTCAAGGAGCACTAGAATAGAAACACAACCAGTGTCCAATGCTAACAGTAAGTCATTTACAATTTTAATAAGTGCTGTCTCAGTGCTATGGTTTGGTCTAAAACCTGATTGTAGTGTTTCATACAGATTATTAGTTTTTAGGAAAGCAGTTAATTGTTGAGCTACAGATTTCTCTAACATTTTTGACAAAAAGGGCAGATTTGAAATGGGCCTATAGTTCTTCAGATTAACAGGATCAAGATTTGGTTTCATTAGAAGAGGCTTGATTACTGCCACTTTTAAAGACCTAGGTACGCAACCCAATAATAGGGATGTATTTATGATATCTAACATGGGCTGGCCTAGCACAGGCAAAAGCTCTTTAATAAGCTTTGTTGGTATGGGTTCTAACAGACATGTAGATGATTTGGAGGACATAACCAGTTTACTAAATTTGTCCAGATCCAAGGGAGTGAAAAACTCAAGGGTCTCTATGCAACCCTGCTCCTGATAGCCCTGTGCTATCTCGGGAGTTGGAGTGCTAGATATTGGAGTCATTTTCATAATTTGTTCTCTGATTGTCTCAATCTTATCAGTAAACGAGTTCATAAAGTCATTGGAATTATAGTTAGAAGGATAACTGATGGAAACTGAAGACTGTTTTTTTGTCAGTTTAGCTACCGTGTTAAATAGAATTCTTGGGTTGTTTTTATTCTGGTCAATTAATTTTGAGAAGTAGGGGAGAGCAGGGTAAGTTGTCACACGGGTAAGTTGTCACACTGTTCATACCTCCAACCACAGGGGCGCCATCTCAAAAATGGAATAGCTACTTTGTTGCAACTAGGGCCAGCTTCAAATTCCTTTTCACAGGTGGTCAAAGGCCTCTTTAATTACAAGCAAGCAGAAGCTGAGCGTTTGTCTCCTGCAAAAGTAAGTAAATGGCGTTGTGTATTTCATGTAATAAAACTGTGTTAGGTATAAAAATGTCCTAAATTATATTTGTGTACCGAATGAAGGAAACAATAAGGTGTTTATTTATATGTTAGCTGCAGTACTTTGTTGAACTAGCCGTGATATGTAACAAACATTTGCCCACATGCCCGTTTGGGGCAAGTTGTCTAAATGGCTTTGAGGCAAGTTGTCACATGAGGCTAATTTAAATTTGTTTTTGAAGGAAATAAGCATTGAGGGGAGGAAGAAAGGAACGAAGGAACCAAAAATAAAGTGAGATGATGGTCTTTATAAAAGAAAGACAGAGAATGGTAGCACAGCACCTGATATAATGCTGAAGGCAGTCAGACAGGTGAAGCTGGAGAACAAATCAATCAGAAGCACAGCAAACGATTTTAATATAAATTACCGTACTCTGGCTCGGTATTGTGAAAAGGTTACCAGCGAAGAAATTGTCAGTCAGGCAGCCATGCCAACAACAGTGGTTGGCTATAGAAAGCCACGGCAGATATTTCCACCTGAGTTGGAGATGCAGCTGGTTCATTATATTGCCAGGTCAGCGGACATTTATTTCGGTCTGTCGCCAAGTGAGATCAAAAGACTTGCCTACCAGTTTGCTGTGGCACACAAGCTGAAGTTCACACCAACGTGGGCTGAAACAGAAAAGGCCAGCTCCGAGTGGTTTACAGCCTTTTTAAAAAGGCACCCAATGCTGTCGATAAGAAAGCCTGAGGCAACTAGCCTTGCCAGAGCTAGTAGCTTCAACCGAGAAAATGTCAATGCCTTCTTCGACAATTTAGCAAATGTGCTGGACAGACATCGATTTGGACCAGGGGACATATGGAATGTCGACGAAACTGGGGTGACCACGGTCCATAAACCTGACAAAGTAGTGGCCAGACGCGGATTCAAACAAGTAGGGTCGCTGACCTCCGCTGAAAGGGGGACACTTGTCACACTGGCCTGTGCTGTGTCAGCCACAGGAAATAGTATACCTCCATATTTCATATTCCCCCGTGTCAACTTCCGAGACCATTTTTTAAACAGCGGACCACCTACATTTTACATTTTTACATTTTAAGCATTTAGCAGACGCTCTTATCCAGAGCGACTTACAAGATGTGCATCAATACATGGTAGGAACAATCAGTTAGCGCACGAGATCAGTGCAGGAATACAGCAATAGACATCATTGCAGGCATCTGCGTACCATACCTGTAACACAGGGAAGGAAAAGGTATTTTACAATGTTTACAAAATTTTAATATATATATATATATATTTTTTTTTTTTTTTTTTTTTTTTTTTTTAAATAAAGAGTATAGTGTTGAACAAGTAAACAGTGGTGAAGACGATTTAGCTAGATGGACAGAGATCAGGGGTAGTGGAGTCTGAAGAGGTGGGTTTTGAGTCTCTTGCGGAAGATTGGAAGTGATTCCGCAGTCCTGACCAATTGCGGAGGTCGTTCCACCAACGAGGACCAGGACAGAGAAGAGGCGAGACCGCGAGTGAGCGGCTGCCAGGTGCCCGGAGGGATGGGGCAGTCAGTCTGCCAGCGGAGGCGGAGCGGAGAGGTCTGGACGGGGTGTAGGGCGTGATGAGTGACTGGAGGTATGGGGGAGCAGTACCTCTGGCCGCTTGAAAAGCAAGCACCAGTGACTTGAATCTGATGCGTGCTGCGATGGGGAGCCAGTGCAGAGAGGAGAGTAGAGGGGTGACGTGGGTGAACTTCGGCTGGTTGAACACCAGGCGAGCAGCAGCGTTCTGGACTAGTTGCAGTGGCTTGATGGCACAGGCCGGAAGGCCTGCCAGCAAGGAGTTGCAGTAGTCCAGACGTGAGATCACCAGGGCCTGGACCAGGAGTTGAGTGGCCTCTTGGGTGAGGAACGGTCGGATCCTCCGGATGTTGTGGAGGGAGAAACGGCAGGTCCGAGTGATCGCTGCAATATGGCTCGAGAAGCACAGCTGGTTGTCCAGGGTTACCCCAAGACTCCTGGCAGACTGGGACGGAGACACTATGGAGCCTTCCACGGTGATTGATGCATCAATCATCGGGGAGCCCTTCGCTGGGAGGAAGAGCAGCTCTGTCTTCCCCAGGTTCAGCTTCAGGTGGTGGGTGGACATCCATGCGGAGATGTCAGCCAGGCATGCAGAGATCCGTGCCGGGACCTGGGTATCAGATGGAGGGAAGGAGAGAAACAGTTGAGTGTCATCAGCATAACAGTGATAGGAAAAACCATGAGCAGAAATAACAGAACCAAGTGACTTGGTGTACAGAGAAAATAGGACAGGGCCTAGCACCGAGCCCTGCGGGACACCGGTAGAGAGGGTGCGGGGAGAGGAGAGGGATCCTCTCCAGGCCACCTGGTAGGACCGGTCAGCCAGGTAGGACTCAAACCATGTCAACACAGATCCAGAGATTCCCATCTCGACAAGAGATGAGAGCAGGATCCGGTGGTCCACGGTGTCGAATGCCGCCGACAGGTCGAGGAGAAGGAGGACGGAGCTAAGGGATCGGGACTTAGCGATGTGAAGAGCCTCTGTGACCGCAAGGAGAGCAGTCTCTGTGGAGTGGCCTGCTCTGAACCCAGATTGGTTGGGATCAAGCAGGTCGTTCTGTGAGAGATGAGCAGACAGTTGATTATAGACAGCCCGCTCTAACGTTTTGGAGAGGAATGGGAGGAGAGAGACAGGTCGGTAGTTAGAGATGACAGCAGGATTCAGAGAGGGTTTTTGAGGAGGGGGACAACCTGAGCGCATTTGAGGGAGGAGGGGACAGAGCCAGAGGAAAGAGAGGAGTTAATGACATTAGAGACAAAGGGGGAGGATGTCCATAGCAATGGACTGAAGAAGGGGGAAGGGATGGGATCAAGAGGGCAGGTGGTGGGACGGTGGGAGAGAACAAGTTGAAGGATGTCAGAGTCAGGGAGGGGTGAGAAGGAGGACAGAGGAGTGGGAGGTTTAGGTAGCGGGATGGGAGAGGGAGAGGTTGGGGGAAGGAGTTGCGAATGACCTCAACCTTCTCGTGAAAGAAGGATGAGAAGTCATCGGCGGTTATAGAGGAGGGGGTGGGGGAGGAGGAGGGGTGAGGAGAGAGGAAAACGTAGCATAGAGTTTACGTGGGTTGGAAACAGAAGATTGAATTTTAGAAAGGAAAAATGCAGACTTAGCAGAGGAGAGGTTAGCGGAGAAGGAAGCCAGGAGTGTGTGGAAGTCAGACAGAGCTGCAGGGGATTTGGATTTTCTCCATTTCCTTTCTGCCGCACGCAGCTTCAGTCGGTTAGCCCGAATGGAATCGGTTAGCCAGGGGGCGGGGGGCGGAGACGAGCGGGTTTAGCGGATAGAGGACAGAGTAAGTCAAAGGAGGAGGAGAGAGAGGAAAGTAGGGTGGATGATGCTACTTCAGCAGGTAGCTGAGAGAAGGCATCAGTAGGGGGAAGGAAGATAGGACAGTAGCTGACAGGGCAGCGGGTGAGAGAGCGCGGAGGTTGCGACGGACAAGGACAGTGGGAGCAGGTGAAGATGGTTTAGGGACAGAGGGGAGGGGGAGGGAGAAGGACAGAAAGGAATGGTCAGACACATGTAGAGGCGATACCGTAATGTTGGGTGAGGCGCAGTTCCTGGTGAAGACCAGGTCCAGTTGGTTACCGGCCTTGTGGGTGGATGGGGATTCAGCCATGGTGAAGTCAAAGGACTGAAGCAGGGGGAGGAATGCAGAGGCCTGGGAGGACTCTAGCTGCAGGTTGAAGTCCCCGAGGAGTAAGACGGGAGTGCCATCCTCAGGGAAGGCACTGAGTAGGGCATCCATCTCGTCTAGGAAACTCCCCAGTGGACCTGGAGGGCGGTAAAGAACAATGATGTGCAGTTTACATGGAACAGTGACAGTGACAGCATGAAATTCAAAGGAGGAGGGGGAGAAGTGAGGAAGAGGAACAATACCAAATCTCCACAGGGGGGAGATCAGTATACCTGTCCCTCCACCTCTACCTGAGGGTCGTGGAGTGTGGGAGAAGGTGTAGGCGGCAGAGAGAGCAGCAGGGGTGGCCGTGTTTTGCGGAGTGATCCAGGTCTCCGTAAGCGCCAGGAACTGCAGGGAGAGTAGTGAGGCCTGGGCCGAGATGAAATCGGCCTTCCGGACTGCTGCCACCTGGCAGCAGGGGAGCGGCAAATCCATCGGGGTGGATGAAAGATGTGCACTTTGTTGACTTCCTGAAACATTTCACTGAGCATACAAAATGCTCAAAGGAGAAACCATCTTTACTGCTTTTGGACAACCACATATCTCATATGTCCATTGATGGACTCAATTATGCCAAAGAAAACAACATAATTATGGTCTCGTTCCCACCCCACTGCTCTCATCGGCTTCAACCCTTAGACAGGTCTGTCTACGGGCCGCTAAAAAGGCACATCAACACGGCGTGTGATGCATGGATGAGGAACAATCCTGGGAAAACAATGACTATTTATGACATTCCTGGGATTGTGGCAATCGCGTATCCTGTGGCGGCAACCCCCCTGAACATTCAGGCTGGCTTTAGGGTAGCTGGGGTACAGCCTTACAACAGGGATGTATTTTTGGAAACTGAGTTTGCGCCATCCTATGTCACGGATCGCCCTGCCCCGTCAGGCCCCAGTACCAACCCTGCCCTGCCAGGCACAAGCACCAACCCTGCCCTGCCAGGCACAAGCACCAACCCTGCCCTGCCAGGCACAAGCACCAACCCTGCCCTGCCAGGCACAAGCACCAACCCTGCCCTGCCAGGCACAAGCACCAACCCTGCCCTGCCAGGCACAAGCACAGGCACAGAGACACACCCAGACCCGGTCAGTTCCCATGCCAGCTCACCCTTACCCAGCAATGCCAGTGCTGGCAGCAGACTACCAACTCCAGAGGACCTCCGGCCATTTCCAAAAGCTGGTCCCCGAAAACAAACTAATAATGGAAGAAAGCGGCGCAGGACCGCAATTTTAACAGACACACCCGTGAAGCAAGCACTACAAATGGAAACATCACAATCTATAAAAAGGCTGTTTCTGGGGAATAAAAAGGCAAGGGTAAAAAGAAACCTAGACGAGTCAGCAGCAGATGAAGAGGAATGCTTCTGCCTAGTCTGCATGGAGCCATTTTCTAACAGCCGCCCAAACGAGACTTGGGTGCAGTGTGAGAGATGCAAGAAGTGGGCCCATGATGCTTGCACCCCAGGCCACACAATTTATTTGTGCCAGAACTGTGACTCGGAAGATGAGTCTGATTAGATGTGTTTCGTTGTGCATTTTGCTCTTTAATGAATTAGTTCTGTAATGAAATGTACTTGGTTGTTTTTGAATTTTAAAGTAAAAAAAAATGTTTTCTTCACAATTACTGTGTTGTGTTCTTATTTGTTGATAATCCAATGTGACAATTTACCCCACATACTATGACATAGTGTGACAACTTACCCACTGGTGGGGTAAGTCGTCCCAAGTGCACACCTCTATTTAACTGTCTACAACTCCATACTGAAATAATACATGAAAATGCAATTAATACAAAATATGTGCCCAAGACTTCCACCTTTCATTTGGTATGACATTTATACCACTGTGATGTATTGCGCCCAGTACAGGTAAGACACAGTGAAAAGTGTGCCAACATACCCCGCTCTCCCCTACGATGATCTAGCTGTAATAAGGGCGTGCTTGTATTCTATGAGGCTGTCCTTCCAAGCAGAGCGAAAAACCTCTAAATTGGTCGAGCGCCATCTGCGTTCTAATTTCCTGGAAACTTGTTTAAGGGCACGGGTATGGTCAGTAAACCAGGGTGCAAGTTTCTTCTCACTGCATTTTTTCCTCTTGAGGGGTGCGACCGCATCAAGTGTATTCCGTAAAATGTGATTTAGCGCATCTGTTTGATGATCAATTGACAAAAAGCTATTTGGGTCCTGACTTGATACTAACGATTCGGGAAGTAAGTTTATACATTTTGAAGCCGTCAATGAATGTATAGAGCGGCTGGAATAGTATCTAGGTTCCGATTTAATAGGAATATTTACCAGAATTTCAAAAGTAATCAAAAAGTGATCCGATAGTACAGGATTATGGGGAGACACAATGATATTCTCGACATCGATACCATAGGATAAGACTAAATCTAAGGTATGGTTGTGGCGGTGGGTTGGTTCAGATATATTTTGAATAAAACCAACAGTCAATAATAGCTGCAAAAGCCAGCCCTAAAGGGTCACTGTGTTATGTTCTGAGTGTCTGTTCTGTTGTTTTTTGTACTTTGTTTATTTTTTCATCAGTCATTATTCATTATTCTTTATTCAGTATTGCTTTTTCATCGTTCTGTCACGTTCTGGTCCCTGTCTGTCTTTGTCCGTTTATTTCGAGATCCACTCCTTGTCTTGTCATGCACTTCGGGAAGTTCTACATTTCGGGTTTTCTCCGTCTTCGCTTATTATCTCGTTTTCTTCCTTCTTACTTTCTAGATTGCACTTTGTATATATTAGTTAGATGTATATAGTACTAACCTACTAATCTACTAACGTTAGGGATTTAGATTAAGTTACTAACACTACTAATCACTAATTATCTCACGCTTCTGTCTATCGCTGTCATTCTATCTCATTATCGTATCCCTGTTAGCTTTTCACTTTCCCTTTCTTTCGCACGCAGCTTCTCTCTTTGCGTTCCTCCCCTTCTAGCTATGCACGTGTCTGCCTGATCTCCCAGGTCGTTTATTGTCTATATGTTTGTATGTTTCCCAGTCCGTGTCTTGCGTTGTCCCTCGTTATTGGTTTAACGATTCCCATTGTTTATACCTGTGTTCCTACCTCTCTCTCCTCCCAGTCACACCTGATTCCTATTGTTTTACCTTTTCCGTCTTGTATATTTGTTCCGCGTTTATGTTCCTTCCCCGTCAGAATGTTGATCCTTATTCCCTGAGCCTATTATTCTGAAGCCAGTGTTTATTGTATTTTCCGAGACATCCCTTCTGTTTACTACTCCGAGCCTGCCTACCGATTCTGTTTTGTTTGCCTTTCTGCCTGCCTGTTTAGACCTTTTTGACTGTTTTCTAGACCTCCCTTTTGCCTTGTGATTTTGTACCTTTGCCATATCTGATTCCTGGTTTTGACCCCTGCTTCCCATTAAACTACTCTTTTGCCAATATCCTGATCTGCGTCTGGGTCCTTATCCTGATCGTCACACACTGTCATTATCAACATGTATGTTGAAATCTCCAACAATCACAACTTTATCTGCCATAGTTGCCAAGCTTGATAAAAACTCTGCAAACTCAGAAAGAAAGACAGTATACGGTCCAGGTGGTCTATAAATAGTTACTAAGAGGAAGGATTGCACTGAGGTAACTATATCTTTTGACCGTCCAGAAAGCATAGCAAGCGATTCAAAAGAGAAGAACTTATCCCCACATTTAGGTGTGAAACTAAATTTTGTCGAAAAAATCACAGCACAAAAATCCCCTCTACCGGACAGATGCGGCGCTTGGCAGCTGGCATAACCATCAGGAGACGCCTCATTGAGTGTACTGTATTCGTCAGGCCTAAGCCAGGTTTCAGTGAAACTAATCAGGTCAAAACTATGGTCCGTGATTAGTTCGTTCACAAGAACCGCCTTGGGGGAAAGTGATCTAACATTTAACAATCCACATTTAAGATGCGTCTTACTACAGGCAACACTTACTGCAGGCTGAGAGGTTTTAATATAAATAAGATTATGTACACAAATGCCACGACAGCCAGTGTGCTCAGATAGCTTTTTACTTCTAAAACCATTTCCAAAACGAGGGACAGACACAGTCTCAATAGCTAAGCTAGTCACGGGTTTTTGGAAGCTAGCAGACAGTGGTTTAGGACCAGAAGTCTGCTGCCTGGCTAGCGCTAGCTAGCTAGCTAGTATGCAGTGGTTAGTATCTTCCAAAAGTGGTCCAAGGAAGGACAACCAGCGACAGGGTCGTGGGCGCCCAAGGCTCATTGATGCGCGTGGGGAGCAAAGGCTAGCCCGTCTGGTCCGATCCCACAGAAGCGCTACTGTAGCACAAATTGCTGAAAAAGTTCCTGCTGGCTATGATAGAAAGGTGTCAGAACACACAATGCATCGCAGCTTGCTGTGTATGGGGCTACGTACCCGCAGAGTGCCCATGCTGACCCCTGTCCACCGCCGAAAGCGCCTACAATGGGCACGTGAGCGTCAGAACTGGACCATGGAGCAATGGAAGAAGGTGGGCTGGTCTGATGAATCACGTTTTCTTTTATATCATGTGGATGGCCAGGTGCGTGTGCGTTGTTTACCTGGGGAAGAGATGGTACCAGGATGCACTATGGGAAGAAGGCAAGCTGGCGGAGGCAGTGTGATGCTCTGGACAATGTTCTGCTGGGAAACCTTGGGTCCTGGCATTCATGTGGATGTTACTTTGACATGTACCACCTACCTAAACATTGTTGCAGACCGAGTACACCCCTTCATGGCAATGGTATTCCCTGATGGCAGTGGCCTCTTTCAGCAGGATAATGCGCCCTGCCACACTGCCAAAATTATTCAGCAATGGTTCGAGGAACATGACAAAGAGTTAAAGGTGTTGACTTAGCCTCCAAATCCCCCAGATCTCAATCCAATCGAGCATCTGTGGGATGTGCTGGACTAACAAGTCTGATCCATGGAGGCATCACCTCGCAACTTACAGGACTTAAAGGATCTGCTACTAACGTTTTGGTGCCAGATACCACAGGACACCTTCAGAGGTCTTGTGGAGTCCATGCCTCGACGGGTCAGAACTGTTTTGGTGGCATGAGGGGGACCTACACAATATTAGGCAAGTGGTTTTAATGTTGTGGCTGATCGGTGTATACAGTGGTCCCTCGTTTATCGCGGGGGTTACGTTCTAAAAATAACCCGCAATAGGCGAAATCCGTGAAGTAGTCAGCTTTATTTTTTACAATTATTATATATGTTTTAAGGCTGTAAAACCCCTCACCACACACTTTATACACTTTTCTCAGACAGGCATTAACATTTTCTCACATTTCTCTCTTGTTTAAACACTCTAAAAGTTCAAACCTTCGTAGATTTAAAAAAATAAGTACAGTATTATAGAATGAAACCAAAGATCAAAGCTGTTTTCAGGCCCAAACATTTATTTGAGAAATAAAAATATAAACGTTTTCCATATACATAAATATGATAGCTTTTAGAAACAAATTTAATTTTAATGATCAACCTACGAGGATGGACACATAAGAAATTATTAATAGTGACTCGCGCGTATTTCACAGTTCCTTTGACCGTGCCTCTTCGTCCTGGCGCCGCTCCGCTGTAGCGTCTTTTTCCACTGAAGGCCTTGGAGCAGGTGTCATTTTTCGGGTGAAGAACATAGTTATGGGTAGTTGTTGGCGCTGTTTTTTCTTCTGGGCGAAAAGATTCTTATAAACAGACACGGCACGGAGGAGATTGATTGGCTAAGGGACTGTAGACCATTGTCAATCAGGACGCAGAACACAATGCGCGTTCATACGCTGTAAAAAAAAGCATGCAAAATTGCACTAAAAGAATACGCGAAACAGCGAGGCCGCGAAAGGTGAACCGCGTTATAGCGAGGGACCACTGTATATATATATATATATATATATATACATACAGTGGCCTCCAGAATTATTGGTACCCTTGGTGAAAATGAGCAAAAAAGGCTATGAAGAAAATTATTTTTGTGTCACAATTATTGGCACTGTCATGGCAAAACCTGTCCGGGCTTAGGAATTTTTGTCCGGGTGACGTCATTGGAATTTTGGACTGTAGTTGCTATGCCAACATGACGAGCTCGCATTCCTGAGTGACAAAACCCGGAAGAATGTGTCCGGGGTGTCCGGGTGATGTCATTTAGCTACGAATAAGCTGTACAGCTAAATTAACTGCCTTGCTACGAACATAATATATGAATTATAATATGTAATTATTATGTTATAATTATATAGCCAGCAAGCTATGAAGATAATAATATGCATTGTCTGTTCAGCTGTACAGTTAAGTTAGCTGGCTAGCTACGAATATAATATATGGAAGTCATTACATTACAACTAGGTGGCTAGCTATGAATAACCATTGCTTGCTCAGCTGTAAAACTAGCTAGCTGGCTAGCTACGAAGATAATAATATGCATTGTCTGTTCAGATGTACAGCTAAGTTAGCTGCCTAGCTACGAATATAATATATGGATCGCCTGCTTAGATGGCTAGTGAAATACTTGCTAGTGAAATAAAAATCGTGTCATCGGAGACAGATCACGACATCAGATAACCTTTATAATTTCCTTTTTTATAGGCTACTGTGCTTATATTGCGTCTGAACAGACAAAGCTAGTTTTATAGCTGAGCAAGCAATGGTTATTCGTAGCTAGCCACCTAGCTGTAATGTAATGACTTCCATATATTATATTCGTAGCTAGCCAGCTAACTTAACTGTACAGCTGAACAGACAATGCATATTGTTATCTTCGTAGCTAGCTGGCTATATAATTATAATATAATAATATAATTATAATATAATTATATAATTATATATTATAATTCATATATTATGTTCGTAGCAAGGCAGCTAACTTAGCTGTACAGCTTATTCGTAGCTAAATGACATCACCCGGTCACCTCGGACACATTCTTCCGGGATTTGTCACTCAGGAATGTGAGTTCGTCATGTTGACATAGCAACTACAGTCCAAAATTCCAATGACGTCACCCGGACAAAAATTCCTAAGCCCTGACAGGTTTTGCCATGACAGCACCCTTAGAAATTCTTATGAACAAAATCTAAATGAAGTATATTCCCATTTATATATATATATATATATATATATGTATTGTGGTGTCCCCAGGGGTTGGGCGACACTCACGGACCTTGCAGAGGGCGTAGGCAAGTGCAAGAACACGGAGGAGGCAGTAATATAAGCAAAATGATGCTTTATTAAACGAACAAACACAAAACAAAGGGTGGGGTCTTCAGGGGAACACAAAAACATAAAGTCCACAATCCTTGTCTCGTTTGTCAAAGTCCGTTCCAAATCCAAAGCAGCAATCCAGGTCCAAGTTCCTTAATCCAGTCCGTAATCCAATTTCAAACACAAAAAACAAACACCCTTTCAATACTCTCTCTCAAAAACTCTCTCTCTCTCTCAAAAACTCTCTCCAAAAACTCTCTCAAAAACTCTCTCTCTTCACACCACTCCTTCCCACGCACGTTCCGACTCCTCTCCCCAGGTGTTGGGAGCGAGCTCTTTAAATAGGCCTTGCAATGGCCTTCAGCTGGTCGTTAGCTCCCCATGCCTGACTTCATTCAGGTGTTGCGGTGGCAGGCTGGGAAATATAGTGAAAATGGCTGCCATGTGTTGTAGGCCAGGCAGCCATTTCCTAGTGCAGCCCATCGGGCTGCCACAGTATATATATATACTGTATATATTGTGGCGTCCCCAAGGGTTGGGCGACACGCACGGACCTTGCAGGGGGCGTAGGCAAGTGTAAGAACACAGAGGAGGCAGTAATATGAACAAAAATGATAATTTATTATTCTATCACGAACAAGGGCAACACGAAACAAAGGGTGGGGTCTTCAGGGGAATACAAACAAAGTCCACAAATCCTTATCTCGTTGTCCAAGTCCGTTCCAATGTCCAAAATCCAGTTCGTAGTCCGCAATCCAGTCCGTAGTCAAAGTCCAAAACAATCCGATTTCCAACAAACAAACACACTCCAATACGCTCTCCAAATCCTGGCTGGTCAACGACTTCCACAGGTTTCTCTCTCTCTCTCTCTCTCTCTCTCTCTCTCTCTCTCTCTCTCTCTCTCTCTCTCTCTCTCTCGGAAATGTAGTGTTTCCGGAAATGTAGTGCGCGCCCATGTGTTGTAGGCCAGGCAGCCATTTCCTAGTGCAGCCCATCGGGCTGCCACACACCCTCCTCCTCAGCTCTGACCTCGGGAGGGCTGAGCGGCCTATTCCCAGCGGCCACCAGGAGGGTCCCCCTCTCCAGGTCCACTCAGGCAGTTTTCCACCCGGGTCAAACGTCCAGATCCCATCTCCAGTCGCCTGAAAAAACGTCTGCAATGCCGTTCTGGAATCCAGTGTCCATGCTTCCGCCTTTTCCTCCACATCCCTTTTTCTTTCAGGGGGTCCGGTGGGGTAACTGGGGAAAACATGCTCTTCACAACACTGTTACTTTTATTCTTCGATTTATTTTCCACATTTTCCTTAAAATCCCCCTTCCCTAGCCCTTTCCTAGGGTCATCCCATTCCATCATCTGCCGGTTCCGTTTCCCGTTTTTCTTCCGACCAGAATTTCTGCGCTCCATTCTTCTCTGTCTTTTTAATGTTAGTGAGGGAGATGGACTCACCACATCAGGAGATGGTTGGGTGTCCCACCTGACCTCAGCCATCGCCAAGAGGCTTTCCTCCATGCTATAGTCCCACCATAACTCATCCTCTGCCAATTGCTCCTCCAGTTCCCCTCCAAGATCCGGCAGGCTGAGTGGGACTGAGGACCATCTATCCCGCGCCGACTCCAACGTCTGGTCATGGTCTCCTGCTGGATCTACTGGCTGCGAGATCTCCACCTGGGTGCCAAAATCTTTCCTGACCGGAACACATTTTACAGATTTGAGTTCTTCACTCACCTCTTCCAGTTGTTCTTGTAGATCCAGCAGAGTCTCGGTCTGGATTTTTAAAACCTCGCGAAAGGATTTCTCTGTGGCCTGCTGCTGGGCTTCTATCTCCGCCATTTTCCCCTGAAGCTGTGCGGTCTGCTCCAGCTGCAGCTTCTGGACCTGCTCCTGGTGCTCCAGCGCACTCTTCTCCGCCGCCTCCTCCGCCTCTTTGAGTCCGCGCTCGAACCATCCCTTGGTGCCCTCCATGGACTGGATTTTAGCTTGCAGCTCCTCCACCGTCTGCTGTAGGCTCTCCAGCTCCCGAGTGCGGGCCTTCTCATCGCGGAGCTGTGAGCGGATCTCCTCCTCGGTGCGGTTCTTGTCCTCGTGCAGGCCGCGCAGCTCCTTCTCGTAGCGCGCCCCCACGCCCAGCACCTCCTTCTCGTGCTGCAGCCACACGCCGCTCAGCTCCTCCTTGTGCCGCGACTTCTCCTGCGCCACGCCGATGGCCAGCTCGCCCAGCACGGCCTTGCGCTTGTCCGCCGTCTTCTTCCTGGTCGCCTCCAGCTCCTGCTGGAGTTTGTCCTTCTCTTGGCCCCGTTCAGTCAGCTGCTCCAGGAGCCGGCTGTTGGCGCGGTTCACCTCCTGCAGCTGGCAGCTGACGTCATCTCTCTGGGCCAGGAGCTTCTCCTGCTCGGTCTGTAACTCCTGGTTCTGGGCCTTTTCCTGCTACACGCTCTTCTCCAGCTGGGCCAGCTGCTCCCGCAGGGCGTTGGCCTCGACCTGGTGCGTATCCCTGCTCTCCTGCTCCACTCGGCACCGGAGTTGCTCCGCCTCGGACGCATGGTTCTCCGCTGCTTTCCTTAGCTCTGCCTCCTTCTGGGCGAGCCTGGTCTGTGCATCCCCCAAGGCCCTGGAATACTCATCTGTGGCCTGGTCCTGGGACTCCTGCATGTCCAGACACTGTCGCTGCTCATTCTCAAGCCTCTGGGTTAAGTTTCTCACCTGCTCTTTGAGCGCCAGGTTGTGGGACTCGACACGCCTCATCTCATCGCCATGGGACGCCTTCTCCTTTTCCATCTCCCCAGCCATGATTCCCAGCACTCCCAGGGAGTCCATGTGGTGCTCCTCTCGCAACTTCATCACTGCCAGCAGGTGGCGCTCCTCTGAGGCGCTCAACTCCAGCTTTGCCTTGCACAGCTCAATCTGGGCACTCTGCTCCAGCTGTTGGACCTCACGGAGGGTGGCACGCCATCGGTCCTCCATCATGGCTGCCCGTCTCTTCAGTCTCGCCATCTCTTCCATCATGGAGTCCGTTGCACAAACCAAAGAAGAATCCTGCTGCACTACCTCCTCTTGCCTATAGGTGCCGCCCTTTGCCCGCATTCTCCACCATATGTGGCGTCCCCAAGGGTTGCAGGGGGCGTAGGCAAGTGTAAGAACACAGAGGAGGCAGTAATATGAACAAAAATGATAATTTATTATTCTATCACGAACAAGGGCAACACGAAACAAAGGGTGGGGTCTTCAGGGGAATACAAACAAAGTCCACAAATCCTTATCTCGTTGTCCAAGTCTGTTCCAATGTCCAAAATCCAGTTCGTAGTCCGCAATCCAGTCCGTAGTCAAAGTCCAAAACAATCCGATTTCCAACAAACAAACACACTCCAATACGCTCTCCAAATCCTGGCTGGTCTCTCTCTCTCTCTTTCTCTCTCTCTCTCTCTCTCTCTCTCTCTCTCTCTCTCTCTCTCTCTCTCTCTCTCTCTCTCTCTCTCTCTCTCTCTCTCTCTCTCTCTCTCTCTCTCTCTCTCTCTCTCTCTCTCTCTCTCTCTCTCTCTCTCTCTCTCTCTCTCTAAACACACCGCACTCCTTCCCCAAACACGTTCCTACTCCTATCCCCAGAACAATGGGATTCAGCCCTTTAAATAGGCCTCCAAAATGGCTTTCAGCTGGTCGTTTGTCCAATCGCCGTGACTTTGCTCAGGTGTGACTGTGGCCTGCTGGGAAATGTAGTGTTTCCTGGCGCCCATGTGTTGTAGGCCAGGCAGCCATTTCCTAGTGCAGCCCATCGGGCTGCCACAATATATACAGTGAAGGAAATAATTATTTGATCCCTTGCCGATTTTGTAAGTTTGCCCACTGACAAAGAAATGAACGGTCTATAATTTTAATGGTAGGTTTATTTTAACAGTGAGAGACAAAATATTTAAAAATAATCCAGAAAATCACATTATATAAAAGATATATATTGATTTGCATTTGATTGTGTGAAATAAGTATTTGATCCCCTACCAACCAGCAAGAATTCTGGCTCCCACAGACCCACCTGTCTCAACTCGTTACCTGTATAAAAGACACCTGTCCACAGAACCAATCAATCAGATTCCAACCTCTCCACCATGGGCAAGACCAAAGAGCTGTCTAAGGACGTCAGGGACAAGATTGTAGACCCGCACAAGGCTGGAATGGGCTACAAGACCATCGGCAAGCAACTTAGTGAGAAGGAGACAACTGTTGGTGTGATTATTCGAAAATGACCATCAATCGCCCTCGGTCTGGGGCTCCACGCAAGGCCTTGTGGGGTATCGATGATCATAAGAAAGGTGAGGGATCAGCCCAAAACTACACGGGATGAGCTTGTTAATGATCTCAAGGCAGCTGGGACCAGAGTCACCAAGAAAACCATTGGTAACACACTACGCCGTAATGGATTAAAATCCTGCAGCGCCCGCAAGGTCTCCCTGCTCAAGAAGGCACATGTACAGGCTCGTCTGAAGTTTACCAATGAACACCTGAATGATTCAGAGAAGGTTTGGGAGAAGGTGAAAATTGAGGTTTTTGGCATCAACTCGACTCGCCGTGTTTGGAGGAAGATAAATGCTGACTATGACCCCAAGAACACCATCCCCACCGGCAAGCATGGAGGTGGAAACATTATGCTTTGGGGGTGTTTCTCTGCTAAGGGGACAGGACGACTTCACCACATCGAGGGGAGGATGGACGGGGCCATGCACCGTGAAATCTTGGGCGACAATCTCCTTCCCTCAGCCAGGACACTGAAAATGGGTCGTGGATGGGTCTTCCAGCATGACAATGACCCAAAACACACAGCCAAGGCAACAAAGGAGTGGCTCAAGAAGAAGCACATTAAGCTTATGGAGTGGCCTAGTCTCCGGACCTTAATCCCATAGAAAATCTGTGGAGGGAGCTGAAGCTTCGAGTTGCCAAGCGACAGCCTCGAAACCTTAAGGATTTGGAGAGGATCTGGAGCAAAATCCCTCCTGAGATGTGCGCAAGCCTTGTGACCAACTACAAGAAACGTCTGACCTCTGTGCTTGCCAACAAGGGTTTCTCCACCAAGTACTAAGTCATGTTTTGCTAGGGGATCAAATACTTATTTCACACAATCAAATGCAAATCAATTTATATATTTTATATAATGTGATTTATAAAAATATAGCTACACGCCTGAAATTACCCTAGGGCTAGTGATGGCGAAATGGAGCTTTCTGAAGCATTGCGTGTTACACACTGTCGAAAATGGGTTCAGTACTCGGAGCTTCATATGAGATAATGTACTTTGCCATCTGCTGGGAAAATGAGTGTAGCGCAACAAAATTGACTACCGAGTGTATATAATATCCACTATATGGACAAAAGTCAGTGGACACCCCTACTAATTATTAAGTTCAGGTGTTTCAGCCACACCCATTGCCAACAGGTGCATAAAATCCAGCACATAGCCATGCAATCTCCACAGACAAACATTTAGAATTCACAATGGTTCGTAAAGAGCTCAGTGACTTTAAACGCAGCACTGTCATAGGATGCCACCTTTGCCACAAGTCAGTTCATGACATTTCTGCCCTACTAGATGCGCCCCGGTCACCTGTAAGTACTATTATTGTGAAGTGGAAGTGCCTAGGAGCAACAACAGCTCGGCCACAAAATGGTAGACCACGCAAACTCACAGAGCAGGGCCGACGAGTGCTAAAGCGCATAGCGCGTAAAAATCGCCTATCATCTGCTGCATCACTCACTACAGAGTACTAAACTGCCTCTGGAAGCACCATCAGCACAAGAACTGTGCATCGGGAGCTTCATGGAATGGGTTTCCATGGCCGAGCAGCTGATGTAAAGCACGCCACAACTGGACTCTGGAGTCTGGCAGTCTGATGGACGAATCTGGGTTTGGTGGATGCCAGGAGAATGCTACCTTCCGGAATGCATAGTGCCTACTGTAAAGTTTGGTGGAGGAGGGACAATGGTCTGGGCTGTTTCTCAGGGTTTGGGATAGGCCCCTTAGTTCCAGTGAAGGGTATTCTTAATGCTACAGGATACGAAGACATCTTAGCCAATTGGGCACTTCCAACTTTGTGGCAACAGTTTGGGGAAGGCCCTTTGCTGTTCCAGCATGACTGTGCCCCTGTGCACAAAGCGAGATCCATAAAGACATGGTTAGACGAGTTTGGTGTGGAGGAACTCGATTGGCCTGCACAGAGCTCTGACCTCAACCCCATTGAACACCTTTGGGAGGAATTAGAACGCCAATTGCGAGCCAGGCCTTCTAGTCCAACATCAGTGCCTGATCTCACAGATGCTCTTTTGGCTGAATGGGCACAAATTCCCACAGACACACTCCAAAATCTTGTGGAAAGCCTTCCCAGAAGAGTGGCAGCTGTCATAGCTGCAAAGCGGGGTCCAACTCCATATTAATGCCCATGGATTTAGAATGGGATGTCCAACAAGCTCATATAGGTGTGATGGTCAGGTGTCCACTGACTTTTGGCCATATAGCATATATGAACACACTAACTGACACTTCCTAGACAGTAGACCCGGGTTAAATTCCTGTTGTGTCAACAACTCATAATTGTTAATTAACTTATGATTCAAACTTAATAATAAAATATTGAATGTGAGAGATCTTTTTTTTTACAGTAAACGCAAGGACAGAAGAATAAAAGGGATAAAGAAAGACAACCAAAGTGATACAGACTATCAAGAGTAGGGTACATAGAGTAAGGGTTTAAGTGGACACTGAAGGTGCTTATGGACAGACTATTTTCCATTTTCCAGTTTTTAATGAAATTTAAGCAGTTCAAGTCCAGTGAATAACCTGAAATGGTACAAAGGTAAGCTGTTAACTGCCAGACGTAGGACTAACCTTATGTCAACTGAGTTTTAAGCCAAGGATCCCAACGCAACAAGAGACACGATTAGCTCGCAGAGCTAAAGTCCCGATTCCCCAGCCAAGGGAACTAATCATAATCCTATTGACGTCACATTCTGTAGCGGACACTCACATATTAATGTATGTATCAGAACTCCACCGCTACACTTATTGGGAGATATCAATTTAAAGTTTTCCCATACTTGAGAATGGCAGCTCCTCTTTCTAGCTCCATCACAACACTGAAATAAACACAATCTAATCCACTCTTCACAACAACAACTATGCACGCATCTACTACTACAACCCACGATTTGTTCATTTTTAGAGTTCATTATATAGGGAAGCCTGCAAACCTGTCAAACCCGGTACGCAGCAAATCAAACCAGTCGGGTGATTCACTGAGGGAATCAAGCAGTGTTTGCTTGGGGTGTCATATTTCATGTGATCATTTCCTTAATAAAGTGTCGTGGAAATTAAAACTCAGTAGGATCAGAGAGAATTTCTTTAAACAGTATTAAAGCTTTAATTACAAACAGCTGCATGGAGACCCGTGTCACGCAGGACAGCGAATCTCCCGCCTTCAAATTCAAATGGATATTTATATCCAACACAACGGAAGGGGAGGCAACAGTCACAAGGGGGAAGTAACTTACAGGTTATTGGAGCTATGGGTTAATATGAAGATATAACAGGTTGTTAGAACAGCCCTCCAAGGGTCTTAAACCAATGGGAAGGTTGTTTCCTGCTGTGGGGGAAACATTACAAAAGAACAGATGTTCTTTTGAAGTTGTGGCGCGAAAAGCTTTCGTCTCTGACCAGATCACTCCAAACTGCAGTGTCCCACTGAGTTAATTAGTGTCTGCATGTCTCCTGTGGATATTATTCCAGCATTCCAACTCAATACAAATTTTCTTCCTCCACAATCCCCCCTTTTGTGCTATTTTTTACAATCTGCACAACCTTTACATTTACTAAAGTAAAACTAACAAAAATAAGTGCAACTCCCCTCAAAAAAGTCCAGGCATAACATTTTGATTTCGTTTTGATGAAACAGATTTAGTCCCAGAAATGGATATCATATGGTGTGACACTATAATGCGATATTTAAATGGACAATTATTTGGACACCCTTGTGGAGGAAGGGTCCTTGCTCAACCAGGAAGTACAGAAAACATCTCAGAAGGACATTTAGGGGTCACAAGGTGAGTTTTCTCTTGTCATTTTTTTTTTTTTCAATAAATCTAATATATTTTGCACTCCCACTTTAGTACCCTTTCCGCTTGTCTTTTAGTGTGACGCTCTTTACACAAAAATGCCAAAGATAAAATTACTTTCCTAATCTATGTTACCATGTTACAGTGGGTATGCTATTTGGATGCTAGCTTATAAGCACAAGGCCCAATATTGTGCTAAGTGCATGAAACATCATACGGTGTGACACTACATCATGTTGTGTGACAGTTTTTGCTTGTCACTCCATATGATCCATTTGTCACACCATATGATATGAATTGTATTTTCCTACATACAGAATGATTATTTATTTGAGTTAACAATTTATTCTTGTATTTTATAACTAATTACGTTTTATCTGAAGTTTTTGCAATTTTTTCTCAATATCACATGATAAAAAATGGAAATCTACTCCACTCAGGGAAATCCATACAAAGCAGATGCACATATCATGTTTATTCAAATGAAAACTATCTCCTTCTGTCATACTTACTCACACAAAAAGAGGACATCACGATCAGTGAGAAAACCTACAAAAATTGGGTTAAAAAAAACTTAAAAGAGGGACACTAGGGGAGTTGCAAGAAGTCTTCCAGAAAGGGCTGGAGGAGATTGCCAGTCACCAGTATAACTGGCTTCACCAGGTGCAGCAATTCAGGCATGTCAAAGAAAACAATGAGATGGTGTTGCACATAGACTTCTCTGAAAATTATGCCTGTAAACTCAACAGTGAGATTCAGGCATTTCACTTTGGTGGCAATAGGCAACAGGCAACAATACACACTGGAGTTGCCTACTCGGTCAATGGCTCCCAGCACTATGCCACAATTTCTAAGTCCTTAAGACATGATGAACGAGCAGTGTGGGCACACATTAAGTCAGTTATAGATGATTTCCGGAAAATAAATCACCATGCAATCGACACCCTGCATGTCCTGAGTGATGGCCCAGCAACTCAGTATCGCAATCGAGCAAACTGCTTCCTCATGAGCAGTATTCCCTATACATGGGGATTCAAGCAGGTCACCTGGAACTTTTTCGGAGCGATCTCATGGCAAGGGTGCACCTGATGGTGTTGGGGGAGTGTTGAAGCGTAAGGCAGACATGCATGTCCTTGGAGGCAGTGACCTTAAAACCCCAATGGATCTGTATAACTATTTACAGAAGAGCTCTGAAAACGTCACAGTCACATGGATCGAAGAAGATATCGCTGCCATGGATGAAATGCTGCCTCCTTCAGTGCGTCCAGTGACTGGGATCAGTAATACACACCAGGTTCTGTCTTTTTCCCCAGGGAAAATATTTTACAGAGCTCTAAGCTGTTTCTGCAAGTACCCACAGATCTGCCCTTGCCACAAGCTGAGCAAACTTGAGTTTGACCATGTCTCCACTGCTGAGGTGCCCTGTGCCCAGTCAAGTGACTGTGGCTCTTCTGCTGAGATGCCCAATGCCCAGTCAAGCCACCCTGGCTCTCCCACTGGTGATCCCCATGCTCAGTCAGAAGATGCCACACCATGTGAACCTGACCTCAGGACAAGTTCAGATGAACAGGAGAAGTACATGGAGGGAATTTTGTCATTGTTAAATATGATGGCAAACCGTATGTGGGACAGATCACAGGGATACATGGTGAGGAGGAGGAGGAGCTGGAGGTGAACTGTATGCAACAACTTGGGGAGAAAAATGCTTTTGTCTGGCCAAGCAAATCAGACTGCATTTTCTATCATCACAATCAAATAGTCTGTATAATATCAGAACCCAAGTCATGCAGTCGGTTTGCCATGCTCTCAAATTATGACTGGCTTGTGTATAATGAATTGTGAACACACACACACACACATAGACACAAAAACTTCAGCTAACATAGCAAAGATATCCAGACAATACTATACCTGTAATACTATTCTTTACTAGTGTGTTCTTCACTAGAAATACTGTTCTTCACCAGTCCTGTGTCAGATACCCAAGTACTATGTTAAGTGGCACAATGTTTCACACGTGTGATTTTTCTTCAACTGTTCTTGAATGTTTTAAATGCAATGTTTTTCAGTCATGTGATTTCAGAACATGCTATAATACACTTTTTTTTGCATAAAAAAGTTGACACGTTTCATTTGTGGTGTGGTTCATCCTATGGTGTGACACTATATCATTTGGTGTGACATTCAAAATTGTGACCATAAAAAGGCTTTTTTAGTGATAAATAGTAAAAATCTTACTGGAACATATGTAAAATAGTATAGATGTGAGTCACAAGCATTTTGTTAGATTTATAACAGGGTTTGTCAGAATGAATCTAAAACTTATTGAAAGATAGAGAGGAGATGTCTTACTCTGCACCATGATTAAGAAAAATAATACAAAATATAATGAATTTGGACAATGCTGGATTTCAAGAAAGTAATGATAAAGAATTATGATAAAGTGAGTTACTTGAGAAAAGAATACCCCATTTTAATTTTATATACAATCATTTTTATGTCACACCATATGGCAGTTTTAGGCACTAATACACAAAACAGTGAATACATTCAGATTCAAATGCAAAATCTTAAAAAATCACATAGATTTAAAAAAACGTAAGAGTCAGTACAACACAACTACATAATTGTCATGAAAAAATAAAATAAAAAATCAGGCGTATACGTCAACCACCCCTGAGCTGTCCGTGACCCTTCTTCGCTCAGTTCCTCTTTCCATTCAAATACTTCTAAAAGTGACAATGACACGGCATTGCCACAAAAGTTATTCCAACCCCATTTGTAACACCAAATGGAGAGGTAATTGTGCTACTGATTTATTGCGACCTTAGCCACATATAAATGTATTGATTAAAAAAAATACAGCTCAGACTAGCTTCCCATTTCAATCACCGTTAGCCCGATAACCTTTGCTATATAGGTACATTTAGCGTGCAAAATATGAATGTTAATGTTAATGTATATTTACATGTACCTCCAGTCACTCATCACTCCCTACACCCCGCCCAGACCCCTCCGCTCCGCCTCCTCTGGCAAACTGACTGCCCCATCCCACCGGGCGCCTGGCAGCCGCTCCTCGCGGTCTCGCCTCTTCTCTGTCCTGGTCCCTCACTGGTGGAACGACCTCCCGCAATCGGTCAGGACTGCGGAATCACTTCCAATCTTCCGCAAGAGACTCAAAACCCACCTCTTCAGACTCCACTACCACTGAACACTGTCCATCTAGTCAATCTGTCGTCACCACTGTTTACTTGTTCTACACTATAAAAAATAAAAAATAAACCCACTAACCTTTTCCTTCCCAGTGTTACAGGTATGATACGCAAACGCCTGCAATGATGTCTATTGCTGTATTACTGCACTGATCTTGTGCGCTAACTATGATTGTTCTTACCTTTTATTAATGCACATCTTGTAAGTCGCTCTGGATAAGAGCGTCTGCTAAATGCTTAAAATGTAAAATGTAAATGTAATGTCCCCACCCAAACTGGATTGTGCCCACTTTCCACTCCCCCCCTTTTTCTTCCCAGCGACCCCCTCCCCACCCTCAATGTGTTCTGCCCTAGTAGGCTACCTTTGGGAGACAATAGAACCTCCAGGGGGGGTCTTACAGCTTACATCTTACGGGGTGGTATGTCGCAAAACCCGTTTTATTGGTGAGTCATAAACTGATTGTCCTGGCCAATCTGGGGGAAGGGAATCCCTTTTGTCGGAGTTTCCTTTGAAACTCCGCCAAAAGCCATATAATGGACATCTTCCCAATCGCTAATATAACGCTAATAATCTGATATTTTACACAAATCCTTGGTTTGAATAAAATACAGATGCTCACTCCAGTAGATGACAAAAAAGGTCCTACATTTAATCCCATTTGCCTTTGAAATGTAGGAGTGTAAGCAAAAATAACATATCCCGTCTAATTGAACACCACGTGTTCACCCCACAGCATGTGTTAAATCTATCCTGGGAATTGACAGTTTTTCTCCTATTTCTTTTTATTCTGGGTTTCCTCACAATGAATAAAGATAGGGGTCATCTCATTCATTGTTTTTGCCTGCCAGCCTGGGGTAATCGTTTGTGCAAGGGTGGCCAGGGGAGGGTTCATTCCGGCTAAGCATGCATTCAATAGTGCGGCCTGCTGGCCAGGTGGGGCATTGTCAGGGTCGAACCCTGAATTCACCCTAAAGCACTCTGAGAATCGCCGGCAGTAATCTAGGACTGGTTCATCCTTCTTCTGTTTGCATTCATATATCTTGGACCAGTCTATGTAACATGGCCACTTTGTCCTCAACCAGTCTAACATGGTAGTTAAAGCCGCATCTACGTTACCCTGCGTGTCCCGCCAATCTATAGTGGTTCCGCCATCTGCGGCCGGCAACATTAGATCCCTGCTATCTGGTCATGACATACATGCTCTTAAGAGGTCACGCACATCCGGAATGTTGCAATCATAGCACTGGACTATGCTTCTTATCCACTCCTCCCAGCATCCCTGCTCCTTCCTGTAATCAGGCATTTTTCCCTTGTGGGCTAACATATCTGAAGGGGAAAAAGGAGAATGCATGCGTACATGCTGCACTTCCGGACCATGACCAGCATGAGCCAGCATCACAACAGGGATCCTGCGCTGAGGATACTGTGATGCCATTGCCTGCGCTTCTCTTGAATCTACAAGTTGCGTTGGGGGTTGGTATCCATTCATTAAAATAACATTATTTAGTTCTGTACCTCAGTAACCCCTCAACCCCGTTACACGGAGCATTCTCCCCCCATAAAAATAATGGTTCGATCCCTATAAGCATGTACAACAGGAAGTGACAACATTGAAGTCTTTTGAAAAACATAACATCAGAAACAGGCAAGTAGCTACCTTATTTTACTATATTTTCAGTAATTTATCTTGTAATATTATGGTAGTCAAGCATAATGACTCAACACCGTCACATGAAAAAAAGATAGAAAACTATTACTTGTGAAAATGATCTTTGTTATTTAAAAAATATAGATGATTTCTTAATCTCATGCATGCCATGTGCTCTCCTGGTATTCACCACATGTGGAGTAGCAGCCATTTTGTGCAAAAATCTCAAACCCGTCACACTCAACCCCGTTACATGTTTGATCGTAACGGGGTTGTGAGATTGTGACAGGGTTGTGATTTTAACACTGGTTTTGAAGTTATCCAATTAGTTAAATGAATTATTGAACTTTTTCAACATTCTTATCCCACATACATGTTAATTGTAATGTTCATGTTGCTGTGTGTGTGTGTGTGTGTTATTGGACAAAAAGGGTCTATATCCGGACATCTATAGACATCTGTGAGTCCGTGATGGCACCAACAACAGCAGCAGAAAGGCAGAGACAGTATCGGGCACGCCTAAAAGCTGATCCTGAAAGAAGGGAGAAATACCTGCAGAGTGAATGCCAGAGATGGAGAAAGAATGTAGAGGCCGGGAAAAAAAAAAGAATCAATGACTTAAGTAAAAGAGAACAACGGCAGAAGCGTAAAATGTGGAGAGCAGCTTACAAAAGAAGCAAGGACAGGACAGAAGCACTGGGGAACTTAACCACTCCTCCACAGAGTCCAGATCAATCCCCAGAGCAGTCCTCACAGCCAGGATCTTCAAGGTTAGAGCAATGGGCAGTTAAGAGTGTTAGAAAGCCCCAGCCAACCAGTGGAGGGATTCCACATCCCCAGCCAGCCCGTGGAGGGAATCCACAAGCAGAAAATGGAATCCAATGGGGAAGCCCAGAGCTGATTGGGCAGTGGTGCATCCTGACATACGAGAATGACCTGTATCCAGGCATCATCCTTAGTACAGATGAAACACATGTCCAGGTGAAATGCGCGACTCATGCCAAACCAGTTCTTCTGGCCGCCTCAGGATTATATCCTCTGGTACCCATTTGATGATGTCCTTGAGGTCATTCCACCCCCACAGCCTGTGACACAGCGCCATGTACAAGTCTTGAAAGAGGTGTGGGACAGACTTTCAGTTTGAGTGCCTGTCAGGATCCGTCCTGGACCGCCCCCTGGCCAGCCTGTCTCCCTGTACCTCCTGGCCCCTGTGTCCCTGTACCTCCTAATAATAATAATAATAATAATAATAATAATATACGCCATTTAGCAGACGCTTTTATCCAAAGCGACTTACAGTAGTGAATGCATACATTTTCAGTATATGTGGCCGCAGTGTTCCACCCCGGTCTGCCCCACTCCACCCTGTTCTGTGACTCTCTGCCCTGCACCCCATTGTCGTACCCCACCATGGACACATGTTGTGTTCCCCTGTGACCCGTGTTCCCCTGTGACCCCATGTTCCCCTGTGACCTCGTGTTCCCCCGTGTTCCCCGTGACCCCGTATTTCCCTGTGACTGTGTTTCCCTTGTGTGCCCGGCCCTTGTGTTTCTTCCCGGCTCCCATTCCAGTTCCCAGTCCTAGTGTTCTTTCCTCCCTTAGTCCTGGCTCCCTGGGTTTGTGATTGTTCACACCTGTGTCTCGTTATGTCTTGTCTCACCTGCAAGTGGTTCCCTTGATTGTTCTCCCTCAGTATTTAAGCCGTCCTGTATCACTTGTCTTTGTCAGTTCATTGTCTCTTAGTGTTTATAAAAAATAAAAAAAATGTAAAAATGTGTTTAGTGTCTGTGTGTGTGTCCCTGGTTCGTGAATACATCTACAAGCACTTACTACAGCGTGTACTCGTCTGCATTTGGGTCCTCACACCCGGTGAGCCTGACAGTGCCACAAAACAAAAGGCACACACATGCACACACATGCACACACACGCACACAGCCTCAATTGCCTCGCACTACATCTTGGATAACCTATTGGTCCACTCACAGTATTCCCTGACAGCAGTGTGACAGTGACCGACATGTCCACTCCACATGGGCCCATATCCCTCCATCCCCTGCTTGTTGTTTGATGTTCAGTCAGATGACAAAGTTAAGGCACAAAGTGTGTTTTAGTAAACTTCTCCTGAGGTCTTGTAAATTGTTTGGCCAAAGGCTTGATTCTTATGCCGCAGGTCAGTTCCACATATTTACACATAAGCACACATTCACGCACACACACGCACACACACACACACACCAAAAGCACACAAGTTATATGTTTTATTTTGAAGCCCTATTCAGTCACATTACAATGTTTTAATGTATGATTTTAATGATTTTAATGTATCATTGCTTTTCCTTGGATTAATAAAACTCAGTTCATTGCAAGTTATATCTATTGTCCTTCTTAAATGGTTAAATAATAAAATGCAATGATTATAGAAAGTCTCATCTCATAAATCAGCCGCTTATTTAAGAGTAAAAACAACTATTTATATCGCAGGGCACTACATACACCATTCACTCACACACTCATACCTACGGGTTATTAGCTGCATGTCTTTTTGTCACGGGAGAACATGCAACACAGAAAGGCCCCGGCCTGGATTCGAACCGAGACCTTCTTGCTGTACAGTGCTATCCACTGCACCATGCCGCCTATAGAAAGTTAAAAACAACATTTGTCTCTTCAACCCCGTTACCCTAGTCTCAACCCCGTTACACTTACATTTTTATTCATTATTTCTTCAAGTTTATGAAAAACGAATTCAACTTTTGATGAATTTTGTCTGAAACGTTTAGAGCAAACATAAGAATATTGATTTTAGTTTAAATTCTGAAGTCAAACCACATGTTTGATGAAAAATCATGCGGCCGCTGTCAAAAAAAGGCCCATTTCAGGCTTTAGAATAGCAAAAGTGTGAGATTTTATGTCATTTTTAGACTAGCAATTATTGGAATGGTGTGAGGGACATCTAATTATTATAAAAATGTTGACTTTATCACAAATACATGTTGTAATCTTATTCAGAGAGCTTCCAGAGTGTCCATAACGGGGTTGAAGAATAGTGGTGCCCATATCATACAATAATGACCAATAATAATAGGGATTTCATCCCTGAGATGGGAAAATATATTTTTCTGGAAGTTAAATATGTTCTTAATCTTGTGGGGTGTTCAGAAAAGTAATACCTCTTGGTAAAAAATAGTCCAAATCGGACCGGATTCGTGGAATGACCCATATATATATATATATATAGAGAGAGAGAGAGAGAGAAAGAATAATGGTATTTGTTAGAGTTGCTGTTTTCTTTCCAGTGTGCAGCGAAAAATGAGGGAATTCTGATCATGTGTGTAATGAGTGTCACATCTGCATCTGTGTGTCTCAACGTCCTGGGCCTCAAGGCAGCAGATGTGGCAAACTGTTTTCACAATGGTGTGAATCAGCAACACAGAACAGGTATGTCTGCCCTCCCTCGCATGGAAACCACGTCACCCCGATGTACATGTGCCACCCGTTTTTCAGGTTCTGTCGTGACGCCGGTTTGAGGGGAACATTCTTTCACTGTGATTAGAGCACCCGTTTGTTGAGATGCCGTGTGATTGGAACAGTGATTGTTAGGTCGGGGGTCAGATTAGTGTATTGACTCCCCGAGTCTCACTGTCCATCTGTTGTGTGTTTGTGTTCCATTGGGTGTTCAGCTTTACTGCCTAAAGATCCTCAACAAACAATTAAAATATGAGTTGTGTGTGTTTAAGTTTATGGTGAGAAGAAAATCAGTGAGTGAGTGTGTGTGTGTGTGTGTGCGTGTGCTCATTCGCCTACTAATTTATTGATACATATTATCCATGGCTCGCTGCTTGTGACCAGAGTTGCCATGGATTTGATACTTAGGTATTATTATTAATTATTATTATTATTATATTATATTAGGTGTAACACAGTTGATCCCATGGACAAGGCTGAATTGAATGAAAGCTACGTAATTCTGCCCAAGGCATCTTCTACAGCTACAATGTGTTGATGTATTGTTGTGGTAATTGAGCTGAACTTCAGATTCTCAGGGCATGGAGAAGCCACCATGCCTAAAGACACAATCTTATGACACCTATTTTGTGACTTCAGATGTAGCCGATAAAAATATTTCAGACGTTGTATTTCAAGTGTGCCTTAAGACAAATACTGCGTATATACTATAGCAAATTAAAAGTGACAGTTACTCCAGCAAAATTGGGCAAATTCTCTGCCCGATCACGTAGCGAAGTATCTCCCAGGAGATATATCATATATATTGCCTTGAAAAACACATTGCAATAAAATATCTGAGTGTAGTAAGTGTGGACATCCCCGCTCACTTTCATAGATTGAATTGAAAAAGTTTTTTTTTTTTTTTTTACTCGTTTCTTCGTGACTACCAAGACTTGTCAGACAACATTGCCCGGATTTCTGACTCACGCAAACATTCCACTTAAAAAAGAACGAAAGATTGCGTTGATAACATTCTTTGACAATAGCGTAATTAGTGTCAAGCCGAATCATGACAATAGTTGGATTTTGCTTCACAAACAATACTGGCGTGTTTGACAAAGGTGTGCCCTCTTAAATCAGCGTAGGCCACACGCACGCCCAATTCCATCTCTCAGTTGCGGTTGGGGCTCTTGGAAGAGACTGGCTGGGTCAGTGTGATCGTGCTGTACCACTCCACACACCGCCACGCAGCGCTGCTAGACACACGGAGACGTGGGGAAGGGAGGCGGCAGCACAGGCTCGCGGTCCACTGCACACTCATTTCGGCTCCGTTCTCTGACATCTCCAGACAAAACGTGTACACTGGGAGTCCGGATCCCACCCATGATCACGGTAAGGTTAATGCGCTGCTCTACGTCTCAGTGAAGGGATACTCGGGCAGAAATTACACAGATGTGGAATGCCCTGGTTTATTTGCAGTTTTAAGGAGAGCCGCGTTTCGACGGAGAGCATCTCTCGTTCGCCTGTTATTTGACTGCCTTGATAATCTAACATTAAGTCAAATGGAAGCATGCGCGACGTAGCTACAGTAACGTCAGCTAGATAGCGACTGCATTTCTATTCCTATGCTCAGTTGGTGGCGGATACATAAATAGCGAAAAGTACCGTATATAAACAGTCTCCAATTCAATGTAACCTTTGCGAATATGCGCGAGTCTTACATTTAGCCCGCTAACTAACGTTAGCTTGCTTACGAGAAGAATGGTTTGGTCTTGTCACATACAGTAGCTTGCTAGTTGTAACGTTCAGTTTGCGGAATAATCACTGTTGGCAAGCTAGCTAATTGCTTAATTGGACTGTAAAATATCAACGGATTTCGTTAGCAACAGCGTTCATAAATGAGAGGACCCACAGATAATAATTTGTGGTTCCTCGGAAAGCGGTGTCCTTTTCGTTCTAGGTTAGAAAGCCTTAGCCAGCCCCGTGGTGTACTATCTGAAGTGGAATGTGCACTACCACTCACCCAATACTGAATAAAGAAGGCGGAGGTGCAGTTCGGTGTTTAACGGGACGCAGAAGCTATAGCCTAACTACCTTGCTGGAATCTGTGCAAGCTGAACGCTGAATTTCGGACCAAAGACACGTGTTATTTCCTTGCGTGTGTATGTCTCAGTTTATGTATGTTTTTTAGCATGTTTCTAGCTAACGAGCTAATGTTATTTTAAATAAGGGATGCTGTCTTGAACGCGCAGCCCTGTTCAGTTATGTTGTAACCTACCTGTTAAATATAGCTGACTTTTAAGACCACGCGTCTCAGTGTTTGGAAACAAATATGATTACATTACTTTTATTTATTAGGCTAAATACGATGTTTATTTTTTTAAACGTGGTGGTTGTTGTTTGAGTAGCAAGTTGTGCATGAGATTAGCTACGAGAAACGGACCTGCCTTTGAAAAGCATGTACCTGTATTATAATGAGATTCTAAAATGTAGGTGGAACTCCCGTCATGAGCGGCATCGGGGCACTCACTCATGTCCACCCATACTCGACCAATGCAGACAGGTACGAGTCAGGGGTGAGGGGGCGATACGGAAGTAATTATGGTTTGTGGGCTTTTTTGGAACTCTGCGTTATAATAGCGTGTCCTGAGCTAGTTAACCTAAATTAATGTATACTATAACTTAATCTCAAACATGCTCTCTGGAGTAGGCACGGGCGTCACCTTTGAGTTCAAAGAAAATACCGAAAGGTAAAGATTCTAAATCTGTCTGTGGAAAGTTGCTCTAATTATCATCAAGGGCCAGCCTATATTTAGTTTTAGACATCACTGCAAGCCTCAAATATTGTTTCTTGTTAAAATACTTGCACTGCTCATTTGTGGAGAGCGATGGTTCTGTGTGGCTCAGTAGTAGAGCATGGTGCTGACAACGCTTAGGTTGTGGGTTCGATTCCCATTGGGGCCACATATACTGAAAAATGTATGCATTCATTAAATCGCTTTGGATAAAAGCATCTGCCAAATGCCATATATTATATTATATTATATTCTCCCAGCTTCCTTCCAGTCAGTCCTGACCTTAAATTTTAGATAAATGGCCATAAGTATAAAATGCTGTTCTTTGCCCCAGGTCGAAGGCTGCCAGATATGCTTTTTGCACACGATATGTCAATAACCTCCCACCGCTCTGACTCACTCACTCACTCTCTCATCTCACTCTTGGCTCATTTGGGCATGAGCTGAGCTACTGTTCAAATTGCTTGGTGTGGCTCAAGGTTCTTGGCCACACCTAATATTTTAAATGCTACTGGTGTCTCTAGGTGTGTGTAACTTAATTAAAACAAAATAAATAATTTGTAAAAATAAAAAATATGTATATTTTAATTGATTTCTTTTGCATACATTTTATCTGCATCCACTGGCTATAATTACCACGTTTGGAACCTGTTGCACTGCAACTTCTCTGATTAATATTTATTTATATAAGTCAACAGCAGAAGTGGTCTTTTCTCTGGTGCATTACTGTACTTCTCCAGCCCCTGTGTTTCAGTACAGCTCCCACACCCACTCCCTCTCCTGCTCCCCACTCCCACTTTCCACTCCCGCACCCACACTCACTCTCATCTCCCCACTTCTCACTCTCATCTCCCCACTCCCTCTCCCACTCCTGCTCCCCACTCCTGCTCCCCACTGCCACTTCCACTCCCACTGTGCTCTGAGTGGTGATGCAGAATCACTGGGCCCAATTTCTTTAGTTTTTTGTGTGTGCATCAGCTGTGCTGTGCTCTGGAGAGTTATCACAGATAAAGAACTCCCTCCATCATCTCCACATTCAGTCCTCAGGGGTTGTGAGCCCTGAGTGTATTTAGGGGGGTGTAGATTCAGGTGCTTTAGGATGCAGGATGGGAGGGTACCCCTTTAGGATTGAAAGACATGTAGGGGTACAGGTTTGATAGTGGTATACTGTTACAGTGGTACAGAGTTATAGGGGTACAGGGGTACAGGTTTGATAGTGGTATACTGTTACATAGATACAGAGTTATAGGGGTACAGGGATACAGGTTTCATAGTGGTATACTGTTACAGAGGTACAGAGTTATAGGGGTACAGGGATACAGGTTTCATAGTAGTATACTGTTACAGGGGTACAGTGATTGAGCAGAGGCTGGATCGGGGGGTTTGTCCTGTGCTGGAGGTGTAGCTCGCGCAGTTGCTAACTGTCCCAGTGAGGCGTGAATGAGAGTGTACTCAAGGTGCCAGCCCAAACGTCTCCTCCACCGCTCTTTATCTGCCAGCAGTCACACTCATACTGCATACATCCCAGGTGTGAGTGTGTGTGTATGTGTGCGTTTGAGTGTGTGTGTGTCTGAAAGAGAGGAGGATTCTGGTGAGTGAGTGAGTAAGTGAGCAAACGAGTGAGTGACCGATTCTGGGAGAGAGAGAGAGAGTGGGGAAGAGGAAGAGAGAGAAGGAGGCAAGAGAGAGAAGGACAGATGAGGATAAGTTACGTTTTTACTGATCTGATGTAGCGGTCAGTCACCTCTGAGGTAGTCTTTATGCTCGTGCGTTTAAGCCCTTGTGAAAGGCACAGACTCCAGTGGCAGGCAGCAGGTGCTCGGAGGGACGGTGATCCACATACTCAGGGTTTTGGTTTTAAACCGGAAGGGGCGGTCGTTCGGAGGAGAAAGGGCAGAGAGGGTCACATAAATGAACATCTGCTGCGTGAGGAAGCTACTTTAACCCGATTACTTCAGTGAACATCATGACATCACTATAGAAACCAGTTGGAGAATGCAGAACATATGGGCTAGAGTTTACGCACGCTCACAGGCTAGACCCGGGGGGAGCCTCCTGAACCAGTTGACACGTGCTGATCTGAGCGCTCGGTTTTCCTGTGCTGTGCCGGGAGTGATGAGCACTGCACGTCAGTGGGGAACTGTTTCACTCAATTTGATGGAGAAGCTCTCAGCCGAGGCCGTGTCCAAAAATGCATATGAATACCATGTCACGAGAACATGGGCTGTTTCTGTAGTTCCACCAATACTTTACATAGCCTACTGTCCTTGAGATGTGTCGGGCTGATACGAGCAGAAATGACTTTCACAGAATCAGCAGTTATGTTGAAATAAAAAATGTAAGGAATGTATTTTTATGCAAAAGGAAGGGGGGGAGTCTCTGTGTGTCAGTGCCGGTTGCATTACATCACATTTACATCCTTTCAGCTGGTGCTCTTATACAAGTGAGTGCATCTAACAAGGCTAGACGAACAACGCTAGACCTAGAACATTGATTTAGTCACAGACAAATCTGAGTTGATTTTAGTCTTTGCCGTCGAACCCTGACTCCCATTTCAGCTCTCTTGTTGTTGAGTGCTAACCTTTTAGCAGGCTCTCAGAAACTCAAACCTACAAAATATCAATTTAATTATTTTATATATAAGGGTAATACAAGTCCTGCATTCACGACCCTGTGCACATTTGTTACGAATAATTTGTGCTGAGCAGTTTTGTTTTTTGCGTATTCTTGTGCGTCTGTTTCTACCGCTCAATGAATTATGGTTAATTTTGATTGCAGTTATTGTCCACCGGAGTTAACCTTGGCTGTTTACTGGAAGCATATGGTGGTGTGACAGGTGGAAGATGTAGCTGTACGCGCCGGGAGAGGTTACGTAACAAATGTGTCTTTCTCAAAGTCCGAGAATGTAAATTAATGTCGTGGTTGGTGTGTGCATTATTTGTTTAAGTAGGGTATTTCTATGTAAAGATATACTGTGTATTTTAGAAAGTATATCAGTTATTAGGTATATTTTCATATAGGCTATGTCAGTTTGTTCCCAAACTCAGTTCTGGGGAATCCACTGTGTATGTTGGTTTTTGTTGCATCAAATCTTTTGATCCATTATGGTAGTTTAAAATGTGTGAGTAAGTTCTACCACGATTTATTCCTTAATCTTAATTTTACAGCATATAGGTTTGGCTCATTGCCATTTGCTCAAATGTTTCAGTGACCAGTTGTCCACAATTAGGCTCCCATTGATTTCACCTCCCAGTCTATAATCCAATCTTGTCCTCTGTTCACTGTTTGCAGTGCAGGTCTGAGAATGAAGATAAATTGCATTAGTTACTGCCTATATGAATACCATATCACCAGAACAAAGACTGTTTCTGTCATTCCATTAATACTTTACATACTGTCCTTGACATGTCTCGGGCTGACATGAGCAAAATTACTTTTGCAGAGTCATCAGTTACGCTGAAATGAAACATTTTAAGGAATGTAATGGGGGGGGGGGGGCACGTTAGCAGTGCATCTAACAAGGCTAGACGAACAGTGCTAGATCTAGAAAATTGATTAGGTCACAGTCAATTTTAGCGACAAGCACAAGAACAAGTATGCATGAGAAGGTTTTTTAAATTTTTCTATTCCAAACTAGTAGTCAATATATATATATATATATATATACATATATAGTCTTTATAAGCACGACAGTAAGTATAGAGAAGGATGCTCTTAAAGCCGGTGACCGTGAAAATGACGTAATCGTAAATAGCGTAAACAGCACATCTGACTGATGTGCTCCCTGCACGCTCGTTGTCTCTTGGTCTCTGATCAGAGCCATGCTCGCTAGCAAGGAGCCATGTCGTTAATCCCTCACTGCCCGGGCTCATACCCTGCGGACCAGCAAAGCTGATTGCGTCCTCTTTTCCCAGAAAAAAATAACAATGATCAGGATTCATTAGACTGATCGGTTTCCTCTGGGGGGAGAAAAAAACTGGCAGTCCCACGTTGAGCCAGACGAGCTTCTGAGCTGTGGTTTCAGAACACCATGTTGAACTGCAGCTGGATGAAGGCTGACGTTTATCGATCTCCTTGCATTGCCGAGTCCACTGGACGAGGCATATTTAAGAGGATGTGTTGATGTGTGTAACCAAGCAGTTTGGCATGTAGAATATGAATATTGGCCATGTGACCTTGGGTAATCTTATGCACAGAGCACAACCAGGTTCTATGAATTATGGAAAATAAATCCAAACCTTTTTTAATTTGAGATTTAACCGTGTATTAGTGGTTGTAGGTACATTGGACGTCCTCTGCAGTGTAGGAGCACAGGGGGTGGCTCAGGGTCCATGAGACTGTGTCAAAGCGCTAAAGCCACTGGAACCAGAGCCCTTGCCTATTGGCCGGCTGCTGCTTGCCAACAACTACTGAACTGGGAGAGAATAAATGGGAGAAGGGTTAGGTTTATGGTTGTGGTTAGTTTGTAGGTTTAGAGTTGGTTTGGGTTTTATTATTATTTTTATTTTTTTTGTAATGCTGTTTTCCCTTTTTCTCCCAATTTGGAATGCCCAATTGTATTCCCACTGCAACCTCCGCTGTCAATTTCATAGAGCATAGACGAGCGCGCGCTCTCCTCCGAAACACGTGATGTCAGCCGCCGATTCTTTTCACACCGCAGTCTACAAGTTAAGCTGTGTAGACGTGAGTCAGAGGAAGAAACTTCTTGTGCAGTTTTATACTGGCAGACTGTGGGTGCCCGGTTGACCAGCAGGGGTCACTGATGTGCGACGAGACACGGACAAACTCCCTCCCTCCCTGGGCGACACTACTGCCCTGTGGGGCTGCTGGCCACAGTCAGCACTAGCACGGTCCTGGCTCGATACCAGACTGTGGGGCTCATCCACACACTAGAGCAGTGTCTTAACAGCATGCAGACCGTGGGGCTCATCCACACACTAGAACAGTGTCTTAACAGCATGCAGACCGTGGGGCTCATCCACACACTAGAACAGTGCCATAACAGCATGCAGACTGTGGGGCTCAGGATGAGCACCCAGCTCAGCAGTAGCGCATGGCACATTTTCTTTGTAAACACCTGTTAATATTTCATTAACCACTGCTGTCATTAATCACACATTTTTCTTCAGATCCTTTGAATGGGAGGCACATTGCAAAAGTGCTGCTGTGTGAATCATGGAATAAAAGCTCTACTCTGTATCAGAGCCTGCTTTGTCTTCAGATCTCATGTCAGTGTTTATCCTTCCCTTCCTTTGCTTTGTTTGTGTGTTTTATTAATAATGTTTTGCAGAATGGACAGTTAAAATCAGATGCATATGGGTAGAAATGGATAGTTTTCTCTAGTCTCAATGCTTGAGTGAAAGCTGTTTGAGTCACAGTGTTGAATCAGATTTCCGAATATTCTCTAGACTGCAGGTAAATGGCACGGTGCTGGATGTTCTCTAGATTGCAGGTAAATGACACAGTGCTGGATACTCTAGACTGCAGGCAAATGACATAGTGCTGGATACTCTCTAGACTGCAGGTAAATGATGAGCCTGGATAGGCTGAATGGCCTGTTTTCTTCATTATGTATTCTTATGTTCTTGTATGTTCTTAAACCTCTGCAGCCGAAGCCAAAAGCCAAAGCCAAGACTTTAGTCATGACTTTTTATCGACAAATCGATACAAAGCACAGCCAGAAAGCAGCACCATGAGGCTGCTGTACTCTTGAGTCTGAGTCTTTGCTCCTAGGCATGTAGCCTAGCCTCAGTCTATGTCCACCATGATGCATGTAGCCTAGCTTCAGTCTATAACCACCGTGATGCATGTAGCCTAACCTCAGTCCGTTCTGATAATTAGGGGTTCCAATTCGAAGGCGTGTGGGAGACATCCATTATTAAATGCTTATGTCTTCCCTAGATGCCAGTGCAGGTCATTGAAGAAGCCTGCAGGAAGCGATATGGCTCTTTCCATATTAACTGAATTACTGCTTACGTAGCAAACTCATAGACCCCTTGGCACTCTGTGGCGATTCACAGCCCTAAGCTCCTCCCCGGATTCCTGTAATCCCTCTGTGGCCTGCGTGGGTCGTTAGAGAAGACGGATAGTGCCAGTCTCTGCTGAAATAGATTAGCTTGGTTGGCTATTAATTATGCTATCATTATCAGCTGTGCGGCCTGCAGGGCAACTGCAACTTGACTTGCGGGTGAATGCTTGGGAGTTCTTGCCTCCATGTGAGAAGAGTGTGGCTTTCATAAGGTGGCGTGTGTGAGAGTGTGTGTGTGTGTGTGTGTGTGTGTGTGTGTGTGTGTGTGTGTGTGTGTGTGTGTGTGTGTGTGTGTGTGTGTGTGTGTGTGTGTGTGTGTGTGTGTGTGTGTGTGTGTGTGTGTGTGTGTGTGTGTGTGTGTGTGTGTGTGTGTGTGTGTGTGTGTGTGTGTGTGTGTGTGTGTGTGTGTGTGTGTAGGACTGAGAGTGGCTGAGCGTGAACCCCGTTCCCTGACGAGGAGGAAGAAAGACGTGTGTATCTAAAGCTAACGATTGTTACAGAGTGCACTGCAGCCTGGGGAAGGCCAAACAGCCCACAGCCCTGCCCTGTGGAGCAGGGGGGGTGAGTGTGGCAGAAGGGCTCACAGTTCAGACACTGTCCACCTTCACCAGTATTGACTACCTAACTTGGAAGGACAAAACCAGCCACCCCAGCCTCTTCATAACTGATTGATTCTGATTGTGGACACACCCCGTGCCGGCCCCTAACCCTAACCATAACCCCCCTTTAGTCTGGTTTCTCCCTACACTTCCATTTTCCTTACCATGGTTGCTGTAGTCTTGTTTCTGGGGAGGTCTAGGCCTGGGTTCTCTTTTGTTAAGCGTTTTGTGACAATGTATTTATATAAAGCGCTGTACAAATAAAGTTTGATTTCACTCCAGTCTCTCCACCACACGGGCAGCGATCTGGGATCAGCCCAGAGAAAGCAACGCGCCTCGTTTGGTGTAATTACAGACCTACACGGCGGGATCTGGTCGACCCGGTAACCGTATACCGCCCAGCGCCTTGGCGGGAACGCGCCGGGACATCCGATAGGGAGGCTGCAGCTCTGCAGCTTGTTTAACGGCACACAGAACCGTGACGATTACACTCGCACACATTCTCTGGGCTGCTCGCACCGCTGTGCCAAACCATTGCCGAACTGGCAATCGCATGATCAATCGCATGATACAATTAATTCTCATTAGATTACCAATGGGGGAAAAAATGTAATGAAAGATTAAACCAAAAAAAAGATTTATCCAGTTCAAATACAACACAATAACAATTAAAGATAGTAACTTTAAAAAAAAATGTTTTTTAAATAATTTATTTCAGATTTTATCCCATTTTTCTCCCAATTTAGTAGCCAATTACACCTGCTATTTTTTCATGTCATTCCCCCCCTCGTATTGTGAGTTTGCTGCCATAGCTCTGTGACCACCAGTGACACGGGTGAAGTATCGTCTCCTCCGAGACGGCGCTCGCCAAGCTGTCGACCATAACTCTGGTACTCCACAGCCACTCCGGTTCGCAGCTAATTTAATGTCGGCTTCCCTCCCGCCTCCCTTGGGCGGACAGCCAATTGCCGCCCCCTGGTGGCACTCCCGGCCAGAGCGACTCTGGTGTGGCCAGTGGAATCTAACCCTGGTCACAGTGGCCAGCGTCAAATGTTGTAACCACTAGACCACCCGGGAGGCCAAAACAGTTACATTTTTACTATAATTTGTGCATTGAAGTGCCTTGCCATGTCTGTGTTTATGTGATTGGGAGTTTGGGTTTATGGTAATTAAGCCATGTGACGTACACACTGACAGTGCAGAGGCTTATTTCAGTACTGTTAAAAGCACGATGCTAACAGTGTTACTCAGCACCCTGCAAACTTCTCACTGACCCCAGATCAGTGCTGGCGTCTTCTGCCAGCTGTGGGTCTATGTGCTTCCATGAAGCACTGAGACAGCAGCTGTGTGTAAGGAGGAGAAGGCCTGTTTTTATTTCTATGTATTGTACCTCTGACTGTGCCACTTCCCCCTCAGAGAGAAAACTGGCAACCTTGGCTATGGCCCTTTCTGACCCCACCCCCAGCTGCAGACAGGGAGCTCAGTTTCTGGCTGCTTCCCATTGGTGTTTCTGTCATTTCCTCTGGACATGAGATTCACATGCTGCAGATTTCCCTGTCTGTGCTACAGAAGAGTGCGGTTTAAAGAGGGTGGCGGTTTAACAGCCGGTTCCTGTGAATACCGCGAGAGTGCAGGATGTGATGCCTGGTTTGGCTGTTACCGAATCCAAGGTGTTCCCGGTATTTACCATCGTAGACATGTTTGCTTTTTGAATATTCATGGTGTAGTGGTAGTGTAGTGGTAACTAATGGAGGTCTGTCCATTAATTGTCTCTCTGTGAACCTCACACTCCTCTCTCCCTCTCTCTTGCTCTCTTTTTTCTCTTTCTCTCTTTGTCAAAGGCCAACTTCTCCCTCTGTTTGTGTTTGCTGCCCCCCCTGCCAGGCCAGTTCAGGTTTTGTTTGCGGTTGTTGGCAGTCATGGATGCTATCCGCATGACTTGTTTGGCCCCAAACTTGAAATCGGAAGAGCCCAATGTAAGCGCTGTCCTTCTCCAGAGTCGTCCCTTTGCCCCGTCTGTGGCAGTCTTGAAGATTAATGCAGCGATGTGGCTGACACATATATATCAGATTAGTTTGCATAATGGGCCCCGGTGGCTTTGTGCCCAGGCCAGAGGAACTGGCCAAACACCTAGCCACTGAGGCTGGTGCTAGAACTCAGCATCTAACCATGGCTATTAGTGCACACACTTAGTGCCTACTGCAAGACCCGTGATAGGTGCGAAGGCTTAGTGTTTCACAGTCCTGATTGGTGCAATTGCTATGCCTCTCACTACTGCTAGGTGCTGTCATTCAATGCATTTATTTTTGTTGTTCAAATTCATAGAACTTTCATATATGCAGTCATTCATCGTCACAGTTGTTATTTTTTATTATAGTTTTTTTTATTTGTTTCAGGTTTTTTACCCGTTTTTCTCCCAATTTAGTACCCTCCCCCACAAACTCACCGCCCGCCCCCATGGGACAAGCTAATACCTTTGAGACTGGACTCCCCCAACTCTGTTTACCAGGTCACCTTACCGCTCCTCGGCAAGCTCGTGCCGGCTCTCCCTCCCCCCTTCCCCTGCGGCAGACACCCAATTGCCGCCCCCTAGCGGTACTCCTGACACTGATGCAGTTGGGTTTCAAACCTTGCCTAGTCGGACGCTCTTACCGTCACACCACCGGGAGGCCCTCACAGCTGTTATTCATGTAGTGAAATAAATCGGTATTTCTATGCATCTCAGTTTCTGTTGATGCATTCGTTTGGCGTGTTACAGCCGCCGTTGCTGCGGGCCTTCAGCGTGGGAAATTGGTGCAATCTCTGAGACCTCATGATAGTCGATGCAAGCGATGCGATTGGACCGTCACGCCCAGCTGCACTTGGATTTAGATGAAAGACTCGTAGGCAAACGGCTCCTCTGGAATTTCTCAGGAATTGAGCTTCTGTTGGGAAACGGCTGTGGTGATCTGGGAGGGGCCACAGCACCTGCAGGCTGACCCACCGTTTCTTTGATCTTTGAGATTCCTGGAGATTGTGTGTGTGTGTGTGTGTGCAGCAGAGAGTCAGTCAGTTTGAGAAGCAGTAAGATGATGGTGCCAGTGTGCGCATGCATACGTGCGTGCAATAGAGACTCGCTCCAATGTGTGTGTGTTATGGGGACACGCTGTGTGTGTGTGTGTGTGTGTGTGTTATGGGGCTCTGTGTGTGTGTGTGTGTGTGTGTGTGTGTGTGTGTGTGTGTGTGTGTGTGTGTGTGTGTGTGTTATGGGGACACACTCTAATGTGGTGCTTTTTGAGGATGGGTCTGCTCCTACCATTTGGTAGGAGGGAACAGACTGGGTCTGGCTGCAGGATGTGTGAGTGTCTGTATTTGTGTCTAATTGATTTGTACAGGGTGTGGTACAAAGTGTCTGTATATGTGTCTGATTGATTTGGACAGGGTGTGGTACAAAGTGTCTGTATATTTGTCTAATTGGTCCAATCAAACAGGTTTACAATTAGACACATGCCTGCGCTCCGCTCCTCGATCACCACCCCTTTTACGGGAACGTGCCGGCCTTTACCGGAACCTTCTCATTGTCAGCCATCAGACACTAATCTGTCTGACTTCCCGCTCCTGCCTGGAGTCCTCTCTCTCTCCGCAAGCCTTTCTGATTGGCCGGATGCCAAATGTCCGAGGGCGATGGGCTGGCCTCACGCATGCAGCCTTCTCTCGGCCACTTGGACCTGGTGTGTGAACCACAGAGTCCTGGAGTCTTGGGGGGTGAGCCACCAGATCCATGGGACTCTAGAGTCCGATATAACTGGGTCCAGACCTGGTCAGCAGTAATGCTGTACAGCGCCGCCCTGTTAGTGATCTACAGCTGCAGCAGCGCCTGCTGACTGAGAGAAACCTGGTGGGGCTGCCTTGGCCTCTTCATCCTCCTCACCAAAATATCAACATGGCGCAAGGCCATCACCATCTCCAGCCTTCACTTTCTACTATCAAAGCTATGGTGTGTGCACGTGTGTGTGTGAACGAACGAGTGTCCTTGTATGCATGCGTGTTTGCTTGCTTGTGTGTGTGTGTGTGTGTGTGTGTGTGTCTGTCTGTCTTGCATATCTAGGTTATTCGTAGCCAGAGGGTGAGGTTCAGGTTTGTTCAGCTGAGGTGTGAGTGTGTGTTGTGCTTGTTTGCTTGTTTGTTTGTTTGTTTGTATGAACATGTGTGCATGCATATGCACGCAAGTGTGTGTGTATTTGTGTGGGCGTGCGTGCGTGTGCGTTGCATATCTAGGCCACTCGTAGCAAGAGGGGAGGTTCAGGTTTGTCCCTTAGAGGACTCTTTTCTTAGAAAGAAAGTGAGGGAGAAACAGCCTCCATGGTTTGGAGCCACTGGCTGCTATTCAGTGATTGGCCATAATGCTGAAAGCAAATCAGTGATTGGCTGTGACACTGATTGCTGACCAGTGGCTGATGCTAAATGCATTGTGCAGTAACCACAATGCATTGCTCAATCCCTCTCTCCATCCCTCTCTCCATGGCTTGTGGAATATAACATTTGAAAAACACACTGTGACTCATTAATTGCAATGTAAACTAAACAATAAACTACGGTGGTGGACATACACTACCGGTCAAGAGTTTTAGAACACCCCCATTTTTACTGAAATTTAAGCAGTTCAAGTCCAGTGAATAACCTGAAATGGTACAAAGGTAAGCAGTAAACTGCCAGAGGTTAAAACACTGTCCATGTTTGACAGTTGGTGTCACACACTGAGGAACCATCCTTTCGCCTACTCGACGGCCTACAAAAACCTTTCAAAATGTCAAGATTTCAAACTTTGATTTGGTCCATAAGACCTTCCAGTCTTCAGTAGTCCACTGGTGGTGCTTCATGGCCCAGGCAAGCCTCTTTTTCTTATTTTGCCATCTTAGCAATGGCTTTCTTACTGCCATTTGACCAGTCAAACCTGCAGCTCAAAGTCTTCTCTTCACAGTTGAAACTGAGACTTCCTTACTTCAACCAGTGTTAAGCTGTGCTTGAAGCTGTTGTCCTGTGAGCCGCCTATCACGCAAGCTGTTGACTCTCAGAAACTTGTCTTCTGATTTTGTTGTGGCTTTGGGTCTGCCAGACCTCTTCCTGTCAGTGTTTCCTCCAGTTTCCAAGTGCCTTTTGATGGTGTAGGAAACTACTCACTGCCAAAAAATTTACATTATTTCTCAGTTTTTGGTAACCTAAACTATTTTTTTAACCTCTGGCAGTTTACCGCTTACCTTTGTACCATTTCAGTTTATTCACTGGACTTGAACTGCCTAAATTTCAGTAAAAACTGGAAAATGGGGGTGTTCTAAAACTTGACTGGTAGTGTATACTGGTGCGCACTAGTGTGTACTGGCTTCATAGTGATACCATGGAACTGGAAGCTGGCAGCAAGTGAGAGAGTAAATTTATTTCTTTAATATGATATTAACATTTAAATTAAATAACATTAAGCCTTTTTGTCTTACTAAAGCCATTTGTCCGTGCTTTGAATTGCTCATCTGGTTAAGAAACAGACTCTGTGGCGCAGAGTTGTAAATCATGGCTGGTGTATCTGAGAGAGGGAAGTCCAGACGTTGGTATCAGAGTGATAACGCAGATGTGAGAGGGAAAGTTTTTTCTGCTGTTGATGCAGCTCTCCACTGTGTGATTACCATGCCTGCATACGCTTAGAGTGTGGAACAGCGCGGAACATCTCGGATATTGGGAGAGTTTAACTGGACCAGTCGCTCCTCCACACTGCTGCTCCTTCAGTTGCTCGGAGGAGCAGGAGTGTGCGTAAGAAGACTAACGTGTCAACAGGAAGTGAGGGGTAGGTGGGCGTGGCAGGAAGTGAGGGGTGGGTGGGCATGACAGGAAGTGGGGGGATGGTTTTTTTGCAGCAGGAAGTGTTCGACAGTTCTGCGGAGGCCGTCTGTGTGTTGCCGCATGGTCACCATGGTGAAAATGTAAACCCAACCCAAACTCTGCATCTCTCGCCTGCCTCGATCAGAGTGGTGGGCAGCAGCCATGTGTCTGTGTTGCTGACTGCTGGGCAGTAGAACCCAGTCAGAATCTCTCACCTGTGCTGCTAGACGCTCTCCCCAGGTGAGAGGAGAGAGGTGAACGGATCAGTTAAGAGGAGACAGGTGAGCGGTGTGAGGTGAGTGGAGAGAAGAGCCAGGTGTTTCATGGTGCTGGTCTGGAGAGCTGTTCTGTGAGCCTTAATAGAATAAGAGAGACGGGCTGTTAACTGTGCCAAGAGGAATTGGGAGACACAAGGCACCTGCTCCCGGTTCCAGTATTGTGTCTGGTCCAAGGATCCTGTCGAGGATGGAACGGTTTGGGTGACCATGCGTTTGCGTTCATGAGTGTTTCAATTGGGTGGAGGGGAGAGTTCCACAGGAGACAAGAACCCACAGGGCTTACTGGTGTGGTGTAAAACACGCAGAGGAGCATGGAGAGTGCTGGAGCGATCACTCTGTGCTGGGAAAACAGAAGTGAGGCGTATGCTGGTGCCAGTGGCCTCTCCAGAGGGCTCTTACTGCAACTGTGGAAGTTACAAAAGCCACCACCCGAAGTCAATCAGTTCCTCAATGCGAGTCGGAAAAATAAATGTTTAAAATGGCTATACTGGCATAGGACTGCTTGTCTCGGTACTTCACGGCCCTCACACCTGCAGTCCTCCAGCCCAACATGCAGCAGGGATTCTGAAGGGGTACCCCTCAATCCTGAAGAAATAAAGACAGAGAAATGAAGGGGGAAGCTGCTTCGGGAGCAGATGAGCTTATGGCTGGCTCTCAGCGTGTGCAGGTGCACAGAACAGAACCAGAAGCATCAGGCAACTGCAATGCTCTGGAGAAAAAGACTTGGGACGGAGATGTGCTGAGATTACCCTCGGTGTCCCTCGGCCCCTAAAGTAAGCTGTTTGTGCGAGGAGGTTACGGGAGGGGGGGTGCTATCGACATGCTCTCAGGAAACCGACAGCAGCTGAGCCTTCTTGCATCTGTCACTAGCGCCGCCGCTTCTTCCCGTAACGTCTGGACGGTGCCATGCTTGCCCAGACGAACGCTGACGAGTTTTATTGAGTCGATCCAAGTGAGCAGACACAGTCCATTACAGCAGGGACATTAGAGGCGGGACATGTTCAATTAAGAGCCTGCACTGGAGGAAACCTTCACCCCCCCAAGGCGCTGTGTGAAATGTGTCTCTCCCGGGACAGATGCCTTTCCCTGGCAGTGCAGGGAGAGGATAGCCCTTTGTAAAGAATACTCTCTTTATCTCTCTCTCTCTCTCTCTCTCTCTCTCTCTCTCTCTCTCTCTCTCTCTCTCTCTCTCACACACTCTGTTTCTCACACTCTCTCAATCTGTGTTTGTCTCTTTCTCTCTCTCAAATTAAAATCAGCTTTACTTGGCATGACTAGTACAACACATTGTATTACCAAAGCATGCAAACAATGGCACAATCAATAATAGAAAAGTGTAACAAGGAACCAGGCATCAACATGCAAACAACAGAAATAGTAACAGTATTCACACTCTCACACTCAGGTTTCTGGGGGATTTACAAAGCATACATCCAGTTGGAATGAGAAACCCTGGAAGTGATAGTACAGGGGATTTGGGGGAGGGGGGAGGAGAGGGAGGAGGAGAGTGGGTGTCCTTGACATCATTTGTGGATGTCCTCCGCAGAACAGAGACCGAAAAGATGACTAATAGTTCATAGCTGTAATGATTGTAAAAAAAGAATCAAGTTGACAGTTGTGACAATATCTAATAAAGGGCTGTTGTTGATCTTTTCCCAAGGTCAACGTGAGCCTCAGTGAGCCTCAGCTGTGTTTTCGATTGGCCGCAGGGTGAGAGTGAGACCTGGTTGTGCTGTTAGCAAGTGAGAGCACGTCAGAGTAGGAGTGCTGATCTGGGATCAGTTAGCCTCTTACCTAATAGTGGATAAGGTTAGGATATGGACAGGACGGAAACCTGGTTGTGGATTAGCTCCCCCAGTCTAAGGTCCGTTATGAATATGGACCCTGGGCGTTCTCTTGGTTCAGACTGGGAGCGAGTGTGGTGCGGATGGGGGTGTGTCCTGAGGACATTTGCATTCTGTGTTCCGAACGTCAGTACGGACGGTGAGTGCTGTTCCCGCTGTGGCTCTGCTTGTGTGCGCAAAAAAAACAGCTGTTGTAAACAAACAGAGCTCTCTCCAGGGTGGCACGCTCCATGCTAATCAGCACTGTTTACCATACGCTTGTTAACCCAACGATAAAACACTGCCCTGCCGTACAGTGTTCATAAGACCCCGCTGCGTGGACGGTGCAGTCCTGTGGAGAAGCATTTACCTACAGGGTCCTAGTTTAACTATGTGGTTGCTCCTAGCACCCAGGAATTGTACTTCCCACTAGGGTGGCTTTCAGCTAAACTGTTCTTGACTACGGTTAACACTTTGTTGTACGTCGCTCTGGATAAGAGCGTCTGCCAAATGCCTATAATGTAATGTAATGTAATGATGACCGCTTGGGGATTAGGGGCTTTTCTGCGGAGCATGGCAATTGGGCCAGAACTGCGTGAACTACCAATCGCTAGCCTCACTTATCAGGCTTATAAGTGTACAGTGCTGACCCAGCTGCTCATAACCTTACAGCACTATGAGACTGACAGGTGAAGACCCACAGTGACTGCGCAAACAGAACATGAACATTGTCGTGTGTGTCCTGGAAAGTCCTGTGTAACCTTACAGTAATATGAGTCTGACCAGGCTGCTCATAACCTTACAGTACTATGAGTCTGACCAGGCTGCTCATAACCTTACGGTACTATGAGTCTGACCAGGCTGCTCATAACCTTACAGTACTATGAGTCTGACCAGGCTGCTCATAACCTTAAGGTACTATGAGACTGACCAGGCTGCTCATAACCTTACAGTACTATGAGTCTGACCAGGCTGCTCATAACCTTACAGTACTATGAGCCTGGCCAGGCTGCTGACCAGGCTGCTCATAAACCTTGACCAGGGTACTATGAGACTGACCAGGCTGCTCATAACCTTATAGTACTGAGTGAGCCTGACCAGGCTGCTCATAACCTTACAGTACTATGAGTCTGACCAGGCTGCTCATAACCCTACGGTACTATGAGCCTGATCAGGCTGCTCATAACCTTACGGTACTATGAGACTAACCAGGCTGCTCATAACCTTACGGTACTATGAGTTTGACCAGAGCTGTGGCCGCTTTGGGACTCGGTTCTGTGTTATCTCAGATTAACATAACATTTAGCAGATACAGTAATAACTTCCAGTAATAAATGCATACATTTTTCAGTATACAGTATGTGGCCCCAATTTAAATCGAATTCACAACTTAAGCGTTGTCAGTCTACTTACTGAGCCACACAGAACCACTTTTATTTGATTGCGGTGGGCTCGGATACACATGTGAATATGCGTATCAAAGGTTTTCTGGTTTCCTTTAATAAAAAAGCACATTGAGGAAGTGACACAATATCAATGAAATGCTGACGGTCATCTCGTCTCTGATGTACACACTCTCTCATGCTGGCATTTACTCAATGCGCCTGTTTTTAAACTTTAAAATGAGTAAACTAAAGCACCTTACTCCCTCTTTACTTCCTGTTTTGGCACAGGTTTTGGACAGGCTTGGACGAGGACGACAGAGCAACAGACAGACAGACAGCATGGCCTCCATCGCAGACTACTACGCCGGGAAGAATGTGCTGATCACCGGGGCGACGGGATTCATGGGGAAGGTTCTAGTGGAGAAGCTGCTCCGGTCCTGCCCTGCGGTCCAAACCCTCTACATCTTGGTCAGGCCCAAGGCTGGACAAACCATGCAGGAGCGCGTCGCGGACATGATGAAGTGCAAGGTAGCCCAGCGTTTACATTTAGCACATGCTATTATCCTGAGCCACTTACACAGCTTAATTTTCTGTTTCATACAATCCATTTATACAGCTGGATATTTACTGAAGCAATTCAGGTTGAGTGCCTTGCTCAAGAGTACAGTGGCAGTGCCCCACCGGGGAATCGAACCTGGAGCTTCTTGAGTCACAAGTCCAGATCCCTAACAGGGAGACGTGGGTATGTAGACAGAGACCTGTACGATGCAGCTGAAAACAAGCGTGTCCAGTACACTGGTGTGATTGGCCGTATGTTCGCAGGGTGTGTCCCCCCCGGGGTGCGTCCAATCAGAATCCGTTCCAGATGAATCACTTGGTTTGGATTTGAGGAAGATTCTAATTCGATTTTTGTCTGTCCTGGCAAACATGCTTTTCTTCAGAGGGACTATTCTAGTGTCTTGGTTTCTCTGGCTGAGGCTGCTACAGATTGTCCCCAGGTCTATACCTGTCTGGTCAGCAGCATCTGACTGACGGTTGTCTGTTTTTGTGTGGATAAAGTGGTCTTTCCCTGCTGCAGTGCTCTAACCAAGCCTGCTACCTTGAAGTGTTTCCATATTTAAAGAACTAGGTCAGCATGATTTTATTTATTTATGTTCTTAACAGAATGAACAAATGCTTGACAGTTGAATTGTGGTTACAAATTGCGTGAAAGCATAAATGGGCCCTCCTTTTACACAGACTGCAGGCGTCCATCATGGCTCATGCATTGTAGCTTGCCGCTTACACGTGCTAGCTTTCCACTCACAGGCGCTAGCTCGTTGCTCACACAAAAATGTGTTTTCTTTTCAGTAGTGCTCATTCAGTGTGCAAAAGAGTTCAGTACCAATTGTCATTACTGAGAGAGACTGTAACTAGCTAGCTCTCCTGTAGTACTGTGCGTGGCCTGGTGTGTGGCTTTTAGGGTGTAGAATAGCCACTGGCTCTCCTGTAGTACTGTGTGCGGCCTGTAGGGTGTAAAATAGTCACTGGCTCTCCTGCAGTACTGTGTGTGGCCTGTAGGGTGTAAAATATTCACTGGCTCACCTGCAGTACTGTGTGTGGCCTGTAGGGTGATGTTCTTCTGCTGCAGTGCTCCGGGTGTGCAGGTGCGAGTGGCACAGCGGTGACTTGAGATGCATGACTGATGAAACCAAATTGGGCAGAAAAAAGGGGAGTGTGTGATGCAGGTGTGGTCTGCGCACAGGTGAAGAGGCCAGGGGCAGGCAGGTGGAGGCACACACCACCCAGGATTAGGAATGGGAGAAATATAGGAAAATAAACTGAGCCTGGTTCAGCACCTTCAGTACATGGCTCTACAGTGCAGTGTTACAGTCTTAGTGTTACAGTGCTCAGTGTGACAGTACACATTGCACAGTGTTACAGTTCAGTGTTGCAGTTCAGTGATGTATTTCAGTGTTACAATTTAACAGTGTTGCAGTGGACAGTGTTCCAATTTCACAATGTTTTAGTTCAGTGTTAAAAATGCATAAATAATGAGTGTTTTTTTTTAGTTCCAGCCTTATGCTGGGTCATATGTTCATCTGTATGTTATGGTGATTATTACTATCTGTGATTATTCAAAGGTCAGTGCAAAGTCAGCATTATGAATTGAAAGTCCCTTTGCAGTGTGGAGCTTATACTGAGAGATAAGGTTTCCCGGTGAACGTGTAGTACCGTTTGTTCTCTAACAACTGCTGTAGTGCAATCAATCGGACTCTGGGGGAGTGTGGCATTGAGTGGGGGAGGGGGGGCTGAGGGGAGAGAGAGAGAGAGGGGGAATAGAGGGAGTGGTCGGTCGGCAGAAGAGCGAAATTGGGATCGAGGGAGAGGGAGAGAGAGAGAGGGAAAGCTCCTGCTTGACGTAAACACACCGAGCCCAACGGCACGCTGACGCACTTCAAATCTATCTGTAAGTGCTCTCTCTCTCTCCTTTGCCTCCTCCTCGAACCCAAATGAGGCCTTGTGTTCCTGTGGACTTGGTCGGTTGTCGTTGGTCCTGAATGCAGCTACCCAATCAGTGCGTTCGTGCGGCTGCCCAGTGTCTCAGCGGTTAATGAGCTTGCTCCCCAGTGCTGTCGTTGAGCAGCTTTGCGTACATGACAGGAGTACGCTTTTCTACCACACTGAATTGAGGGGAAGGGGGGGGTGGGGGTGAGAGGAATTTGCCCAATTTAGCCTGTTGATAGCCACACTGTATTGAAATTATTGCAAAAAGTCATATTGGTAGTGTTGTAAAAGCCAAGCATGGTCTCTTATCTGTAAAACCGCAAAAGCCTCTGTAAACCAGAGGGACATAAAGAGCTCTTTATAAAGAGCTCTCTTAAGAGGAGGCCCCTGATCCTCACTTCTACTGTAGTGCAGGAGTCACAGTGGGGCCAAAGGACAGAGGACTACTTCATTATTATTAGTTACGTTTTTTGTTCGTTTTTTTATTTATTCACGGGTTTACTTTCCCCTGGATAGCTCTGTGTGACATTCAGAACATCTGTTGCTCGATTACAGTGTCTAAGCGTCGCTGAGCTTTCAAAGGGATGTCATCAGTGTCAGACGTGAAAGAGCTGGAATTTTCTTGGTCTGCTGCGATGAAATGCATCTGTGTTGAATGACTTGTTAACAGGTGATATGTTCACCAGTAGAGGGCGGTACTGTTTCAGATGTTTGGGTTCCTGAGCTTCCTCATGCAGGGGAGTAATATGGCAGGTGAAGGTCATCCAGGTAGACCCCCCCCCCCTTAATGTGGAGTGGCTGCCCCCAGTGATCAGAGTTTGAGTGTACAATTCAGCGGCCTGACTGTCCTGTCTGTTCCACACCTGAAAAACACCTGACTGACTTTCACCCCTGAAAAAGCTCAGTGTTTGGTGAACGGTTGTAATTCTTTACATAATTATTCATTTGTTTAGCAGACACTCTTATCCAGATGGATTTGCGCAGCTTACACTTTGTTCACTCCATACTATTCAGTTAATTAGCTGGATATTTTACTGAAGCAATTTCGGTTAAGTGCCTTTCTCAAGGGTACAATGGCAGTGTCCCACCTTGGAATCGAACCTGCAACCTCTTGAGTTACAAGCTTGTGCCTTAAGTGCCTTTCCGTTTTGCCTTATATTTGTTAAGATTAGGATTTGAGGTTGTGAACCAGCACAACTAAGGGCAACTAATATTTATATGTACAGATAACTGCCAAAATAAAGGAAACAATTGAGTAAATGAAGGGTTCTAGCGGCTCTATCACGGTGTGGGGCGTATTTCCCTGGTATCGTTTAGGTCCATGGAGTGGCGCTTGAGACAGTGTTTTCCACCACCATCAACAAAACACCAAACGATGGAATTTCCCGTGGACTAATGCTGTTATATCCCTCCAATAGAGTTCCAGAATCTATGCCAAGGCACACTGAAGCTGTTCTGGCAGCTCGTGGTGGCCCAACGCCCTATTAAGACACTTTATGTTGGCGTTTCTGTTATTTGCCCATTTTGCCTCTATGTACATATATAAACTTTAAAATATTGACTTTGTCATTGTCATACTCCTTGTGCGCTCCCCGAAGCTGCACCCGTGTATGGCCGCTCCTGAGCCTCGTGTGGATTGAACATGATGTGCCGGTTGAGTGAAGTCAGGCAGGGCCAGACAGAGACTGGTGGGGGTGTGTGGGACGGGTGTGGAATGGGAAGAATGCAGGGAGGCGGTGGCCTGGGAGAATTCTGCTGACTGGGGCTGGGCTTGTGCCAGGCTTGGCCCGGGCTAGAGTGGGTGAGGACTGACGTACACTCCTGAAGGCCAGCCAGAGGAGACCCAATCCTCTGGCTTCCAGTTTTCCAGCAGAAAACGTGCTTCTTTTGTTTGCTAAGTTAGTTAAGAGAATAAACAACAAGGAGAGAATCAGTGACAATAACAATAAGCTCCTGTAGCTCTGCTGTGCCAGGTGTGAGTGTGCTCAGATCAGAGATGGCAGGTACGTACAGGGCATGGTCCTGTGCGACTTTGGGCTAGAAGCAGTGCTGGCTCTCAGGCCCAGCTCACTGTCAGTCTCCAAGCTCAGGTAGATTGCTGGCTGTAATCGGGGAGAGAGGTGTGTGTGCTCCAGCTACGCCACTCTGGTGTGGGACGGATTGTGCCGCTGAACTCCGCCCTGTGTGAGGAGAGTGGTTATTTGGTGGGAGAGGAGGAGGAAGAGGAGGAGAGGTGGAGGAAGAGGAGGAGAGTGGTTATTTGGTGGGAGAGGAGGAGGAAGAGGAGGAGAGTGGTTATTTGGTGGGAGAGGAGGAGGAGAGTGGTTATTTGGTGGGAGAGGAGGAGGAAGAGGAGGAGAGTGGTTATTTGGTGGGAGAGGAGGAGGAGAGTGGTTATTTGGTGGGAGAGGAGGAGGAGGAAGAGGAGGAGAGTGGTTATTTGGTGGGAGAGGAGGAGGAGGAGGAAGAGGAGGAGAGTGGTTATTTGGTGGGAGAGGTGGAGGAGAGTGGTGTTGATTCTGCAGTGATCTGTCTTGTTATCTGTCTTGTCTTGTTATTCTTGTGAAGACGAGCCCTTCCTCCCGGTGTCATTCCACCACCTCCCAGCCTTTTGTTTTCTGTGTAGCGATAAAGGAGACATTGTCTCAGAGTAGAACAGAGCAACGAACAACACTGTGTGTGTGTGTGTGTGTGTGTGTGTGTGTGTGTGTGTGTGTGTGTGTGTGTGTGTGTGTGTGTGTGTGTGTGTGTGTGTGTGTGTGTGTGTGTGTGTGTGTGTGTGTGTGTGTGTGTGTGTGTGTGTGTGTGTGTGTGTGTGTGTGTGCTGAATGTATCTGTGTGTGCGTGTGTGTGCTGAATGTGTGTGTGCGCGTGCATGTGGGGGTGTGTGTGTGTGCTTAATGTGTGTGTGTGTGTGTGTGTGTGCGCGTGTGTGTGGGCATGTGAGTGTGTGCGTGTTTATGTGTATGTATGTGTGTTTGTGTGCGTGTCTGTTGTTTGCTCGACAGGGGCACTAAAGGACTCTGATGGATGATGGTTCACAGGTGTGTTTGTCCAGCAGAGCCTGCAGTCTCACCCCACACACACACACACACACACATTCTTACACGCACATGTACATACACTTTCACACACACACGCACACACTCTTTCACACACGCACACGGGGCACCCTGTCACTCACTGATGCTATCCGCGCTCTGTCAGTCAGACTCTAAGCTGGCATCTTTTGTAACTCAGTACTGACAGGTGGAACTAAGAACAGAACACCTAATCTTCTGGGGACACCGGATCGTGCCGCCCGCCATGTCAGCCGTGCGCCAACACAAGCTCCGATTGCACCTGCCAAAAAACATGGGCCGAGCGGCTTTCATCCGGGAAAGAGCGAGAGAAAGAGACAGAGGGGGATAGAGAGATAGAGAAATGGAGGGAGTAAAGGAGCTAAAGAGGGCAAAAGAGAGTGAAAAGGTGTGTGAGCGCCGGCATGTCCTAGCCTGCAGAGTGTCCATGCTCGCCCATGGTTCAGGCCCGCGTGAAGGCACAGGGGACGCGTGAGGACACACGGCGTTCCTAGCGCTTCTTGAGAACGCTGACAACCACACCCACGAGAGGAGAAGACAATGAGGAGGGCTTGTTTGAGCAAGGTTTCGGTGAATGAGTCACATTTATATAACTATATAGCACCTTTCATCCCTTTCCAAGGAACACAAAAGCTATTTATCAGTAAAGACAGGGGCCCGCCCATGAGACTGAAACTTCCAGATTTGAACCTGTGCTTGAAAAACCTTCACTGCAGGGAGGTGACATATAGAGTGTGATCCGGAGTGACTTAGAAGTTTACATTATGTACAGTTGCAATCCATTTGTGCAGCAGGATAGTTTTATTTCAGCGGTGTAGGTTAAGTACTCTGCTCTAGGGTACAACAGCAGTTGGGAATCGAACCTGCAACCTCAAAGTTACAAGCCCAGCTCCCTAACCAGTATACTACACCGCCGCTGTGGAGCGGCGTTTCTCTCTTACTTCAGCTGTTTTGATCTTTTCTGTGATGTAGAGTGGGCCTGGCTTTGGGCTCTGCTGGTGCTATTGCAGTGAATTATTGATGGCACTGGGGGGTTTGAGTATACCTGGGCTCCCACAGGGGAAATCTGCGTTCGCAGAGCCACGCCTCAGGGTTCACCTTGGTTCCGCTGAACGTTTAAAGGACTGCTGTTACTGGACTGGACCCATTACTGTGGGTCTGTTACAACACCTGCATCACTGGACCCATTACAGGCTCAGCATTATAGGGGGTTTCACACTGGCATTTTTGTATGTAGTGCATCGGATGGACACGGGAGACCAGCCCATGGTATTCTGTTAAAACAACGCTCCATTGTTCATTAAAAAAAGTTCACCGGTGAGAAGTTTTGACAGAGTGCTCTCTGATGTAGTTATGTGTCAGCCAATAGAAGATGGTTTCGAGCAAGAGCTGGAATTCAGTGGCCGGGCCTTCAATTGTTTGTATTTTGAAACAAGATGCATGCCGCTGTGAGCGTCCACCCAGAGCAATTTGATATATTCAGTCTTTATATGTGCGTTGACCTGGTGCACTAACTGTGTGAAATATGTCTTTATTTACCTCACAAAGACTATTAGGCTAGCTAGCAGTAGAATGACAGGTAATCACATATATTTATTTAGACCATGATTATGACCATAGCTATATACTATAATCTCATATTTTTGTGAAAATACATGTATTTTAAATTTGACCATGTAAAAAAAAAAATATATATATAAAACATATAGCTACCTAGGTAATTTTAGCTACGTAGGTAATGAACTAGTGAATCGCGAACACGCCTACATCAAATCAACAACTCATACCTATGTGTCAATTTGATGCATACGCTAATGTCCGTGTGAACCACCCTTACTGAACCCATTACTGAGAGAGAGAGAGAGAGGGAGAGAGGGAGAGTGGGAGAGTGGTCGGGTCATGTTTAATGTATAGCCTAATAGGTGGCTAATGAAGTGCACATCAGCACATTGGGCATATCAGCTGGAAAAGGGTAATTAAGCTACACGTAGCACAACAGCCTTCTTACCCTTTCTGAGAGAACAGCTCGCAGAGTTTCCCACCATCACTACAAAGCGCTGGTGAAAGCAGCGTTTCCTGACCGGTCGGTTCTGCACAGAATTTACAAAGCCCTGCTATTGGTGTTTGCCTCATTCATAAAATGAGATTTCACTTAAAGTCAGTCATTGTCCATGGCTTCTGCAGGAATCTTTCATGAAAATAAAACCAAAAAGCCTCTTGTTGAGTAATCCTGATCGTCCTCTAAATGAGCTATGCCAGGATGGATGCGCTCTAAGGTCTGTTGTGATTGAACAGATCTCAACACTGACCAGGCTCTCCCGCTAGATAAACCGCTCAGGCCTCCTCTGTGGCGGCCAGCCGTTTTGGAGACGTCCCGCAGTGGAGTTTCGGCCGGCAGGACAGAGGTCTCGACTCTTTTTCCCCAGATCAAAGAGGATCAAATTCATCGAGATTAGTGCTCTTTCACAGATAATCTCTCAGCGCAATCTGGTTTAAAGCGAGTGCAGATCCGTAGATCCACCACGCACACCAGCCCAAAGCTCCATTTGAATCAGGAGCCCTTCTGAAATGCCTGGACCCTGTGCGCAAGACGGACAGAGACCCAAGGGGGCTGTTGTGTCAGTGTGACAAACGCACCGGCGCCTGAGACAAACCCTCCAGGGTCATTATGAGTACAGCCTTATGCGTTTCATCACCTGTGTGAGTTTACCTGGCGGAGGGCATGGCGCAGGTACAGGTGCAGCTGGGAACCACAGGCTGCTATAGACTGTGTCCTTGGCAGAGAGTCAGAGATGTTTCCGGAATCCGGGGGGGGCGGGGGAGGAAACACGTGAGACCCGTGATATCTCGTTCTCCTCATGTAGGGTATTTTTAGGCCGCTTTTATTTGTTTGTTTGTTTATTTGTTGGAAACGGAGGCAGCGGAAGGAGATTGTTTGTCTGGCCTTAAACAGGTGATGCTCTGGGCAATTTTCTAGCACCCTTCGGTCTGAAAGTGGATTTTAAATGCAGCTAGGGAAGGTTAGATTTTTTGCTGATGTTGATGAACAAATCCCTGCACTGGGCGACCCATTCTGTCCCCTGATTTCTCTGCTCGACTCCACCCCACCTCTAACCCCTGAAAGTTAATGGGGGGGAGCAGGAGATTGGAATTCAGGTACGGTCGAAGCTCTGGGGTTTGATTAGTCAGCTCCCTCCTTATCCAGTGTTTGGGCTGCGTTTGCTGTTCAGTCTCCCATTAGAGTTTGACTCCTTCTCTAAATGGGCTTGTCCTCCACAATAGTGGAGTCTGACCCCCCACCAGCCTGAGGGTCACTTTAGAGAAGCAGAGAAGAATTCCGTTGACATGGTTATTCTCTCTCTGCCACTCAGACAGTGACGCCGCATCAAACCATCTTCATTGTGCTGCCGCTTTATATTGACCCGAGCGTAAACACAATACCACCCCATAATTTAAAAAAAAGTATTATTCTTAGAATTTTTTTAAACCCTTTAGAAGTAACAAAAAACAAAACAACATTCATACAAAACACATTCAGTCCACACATTCGCACCCTTTCATTCCAGACGTTCACCAGCCACTCCTGTGCATTCTGTATGAGAACAGAACACACAGGAGCGACCTCCCGTCCGCTCCTACTGCCGCTACCCGATTAGTGCTGAGCCTCGGATAAACCTCGTAGGCTACAAACACAACCTGGGAGCAGCAGCAGACCTTAGCCAAAAGGCCGAGAAGCGATCATACCACCCCATAATACCCGTTTCATACCTCTGCTCGTTTTGATGAACCGTAACCGTGGCGATAGTGTCCCTGCATGTTTTCTCCCCCGTGGCACAGGAAGGGGATCCACGGTGGGGCAGGTACCTCTGCTCCATCTCCTCCTCAGTCTCTCACGCCTGCTCTGTCCTGTGTATCTGTGTGTGGGGCCTGCTGGAGCTGCGATGCAGCGGGGGTTTGAGGGTGGCGGTGTTCTGTGTTCTGTGTGGCTCAGTAAGGAGAGCATGGCGCTGACAACGCTTAGGTTGTGGGTTCGACTCCCACTGGGGCCACATATACTGAAAGATGTATGCATCCTACTACTGTAAGTTGCTTTGGATAAAAGTGTCTGCTAAATAGCATATATATCAGTGTTGTCCTGAGGTGCCCTGCACACACAGTAATGGCTTCAGCAGCTTGGTTTTGTCCCCTGTGGCTGAAGAGCTTCCCATTGTCACCCCCTCCCACCCACACCCCACACACACACACAGCTGGCTTTTTCATGGCACAGCACGCGCCGGGGAACGAGGGGGGGGACCAGTGCCCGACTGGTGCAGCGAGACCCTCTGTCCGTGAGTCCCCTCATAATTACACAGATTTCCCACAATGCCCTTCTCTGCTTGCTCCCAGCAAAGGAGAAGCGAAAGCGCTCAGTGTGTCTGCCGTCCTTACGGTCCCGCCCAGCCCTGACGGTGCTCACTTTCTTTTTCTTGACCTTTTCTTTTTCTGTCCATCTCTGTGTGTGTCTGTGCATCTAGTTTGCATCTGTCTGTGTCTGTGTGTCTGTGCGTCTCACCTCTTCAGGTTGCATCTCTCCCTGTAGTCCGGTTATGTAAACTTAGGGACGTAGCTGTTAAGTATTGCACTTATGTCTACTTGTTTAGGTATTGTGTTAGGTTTAGGTAGAATTTTGCTGGTATTTTCCACACTGATTGCTTTATTGCTGCCTTTGAATTGTGGCTAACAGATTTACCTACAGGGTCCTAGTTTAACTATGTGGTTGCTCCTAGCACCTGGAATTGTACTTCCCTCTAGGGTGGCTTTCAGCTAAACTGTTCTTGATTACGATTAACACTTTGTTGTACGTCGATCTGGATAAGAGCGTCTGCCAAATGCCTGTAATGTAATGTAATGTAATCTGGTGTGCATCTGTGGGCATTTGTGTGTCTCTGTGTGTCTCTGTGCATCTCTGTCCATCTCTGTGTGTCTCCGTGCGTCTCTGTACATCTGTGTGTGTCTTTCTGAAATCTGTGAGCCCCTGTGCAACTGTGTGTATGTGATAGTAGATCTGGATGCGGAAAAGCACTTTTAACTCTTGTGTGCTGTCAGTATCAGATGTGTACCTGTCCAGCATCATTGCGTCATGTGTAAGGCAGTATTGCTCTAATATGACCCTGTGCTCACTGTGTAAGACTGTGCTGCAACAGGATCTGTATTTCTTCTTCTGGAAAACTGCATTTCCTTTCTCTCTTTTTTTCTCCTTTTCTCTCCCTCTTTTATCTCTTTCACATCTTTACTGTGCCCTCTCCCCTCTCTTTCACTTCCTTTTGCTCCCTTCATTCTCTCTCTCTCTCTACTCCCTCCCGGCACTTATCCTCCTCTCCTTGTTATTTCACTCACTTTCTCCCCCTCCCTTTCACACCCCCCTTCCTAGATTTATTTTCATTCTCAGTGTCTCTTTCACTCCCTCTCTTCCCCTGTCTCTCTCTCTCTCTCTCTCTCTCTCTTTGTCTCTTCTTTCCATCCCTCTCCTCCTCTCTACAGGGTCTCTGTTGAGATGACTCACTAATCTGGTCTCTCCTGGCTCTGCCAACATCGGCTGTGACCTTTTGAGAGAGTGAGATATGAACCACTATCTTTGCTCCCGACACTGCCCTGCGCTTAGACCTCAGAGAGAGACCACTTGTATAGAGACTGTTTATATTTTGGAATTTAGCAGACACTCTTATCCAGAGGAACTTACAAGATGTGCATTAATATATCTCAATATATATCATAGTCCGCACTAGAGATCAGTGTAGTAATAGATGGCAAGTGATTCCACGGTCCTGACAGAGAAGAGGCGAGACCGTGAGGAGCGGCTGCCGGGCGCCCGGAGGGATGGGACAGTCAGTTTGCCAGAGGAGGCGGAGCAGAGGGGTCTGGCTGGGGTGTAGGGTGTGATGAGTGTCTGGAGGTAGGAGGGATCAGGTCCTCTAGCCGCTTGATAAGCCAGCACCAGTGAATTAAATTTGATGTGTGAAACTCACGTTCTTAGCGATGAAACTGTACGTTTCTGAACTGAAAGTTCATGGTTTACATGTCCAAGTTCTGTGTGACTGAAAACCTCTTGATCCATGTTGAGATTTTCTGTCCTGTCCCTCTTCCCACACTCCTAACCATATTTTCCAGTAATGTCACACCGTTTTGGTTTTAGTGATTCACGGGACCGTATTGGCACACCATTTCTGTTCTTGTTTTGGAGAGTGAAAGCAGTGGTTTGCCAGGATGGCGGCGTGTCGAAGTTTGTGGTAATTGGTGTGGGTGGGCTGCTGGAAAAAACTGGGTGTGTTGATTTGTTGCTTAGTTACGTGACTTTGAGAGGAAGTTCAGCTCAGGTCACCAGATCCTGTTAAAATCTTTTATTTACAATGGTTTGTAGAGATCTGTGATTATCATCACATGTTAGTTAGTGAATCTTAAATGTTGAAATATGCCTTTACTGTGTTACGCAGTTTCCCTTTTATAGTCCCTGGCTGGGGCTTCATGCGCTACTACTTCTTTATGGCAGTTGTAAAATTTATATCAGTATTTATTGTTATTAGTATGTAACTAACATAAATCAGGAGCATAAACTTGTCGGCTACAGGAATGGCAATTGCAGTTGGAATACACCTGGACATTACAAGCAGGGAAGAAAATAACAAATCTGGGTTAGACAAAATGTCAGAGGTTGCAGATGAATGGGTAGATTGGGGCCAGTGAACCCAGGCGCAGTCTGCCTAAAGGGGTTCCCTGTGAGGGAGCTTCAGCCCAACAGTGCGCTTAGAGAGATAGAGAGAGGGGGAGAGAGAGAGACAGTGAGAGAGACGGGGGAGAGCAAGAGAGGAAGGAGGAGAGAGAGATAAGAAAGAGAGAGGGAGAAAGAGGGAAGGGGGGCAGAGAGTGAGAGAGATCGCTTACGGATGGTGAGAGCGAGCGGGCGCTTTGTGGTCTCTGTCCAGGTCAGGAGCCCTCCGACTGGGGTCTTCGCCCACGGACAGATGGTCCCAGGTTTAGGCGAGGCTCCTGGCACAGATGCAGCGCAGGTGCACTGCCCTCCATCTCATCATGGGAGCAGACCTCTATGATGTCACCTGGACTTCCTGTATGATGTCACCTGGACTTCCTGTATGATGTCACCTGGACTTCCTGTATGATGTCAGCTGGGCTGACTGTGTTGGGGGCATATGTATCTTCTGTTCCCTGTAACAGAAGCAGGAGGAAGGTTTGGGTGTATTCTGTTTTTGGCTGGAATACGGGACATCCCAGCTGATTCGGGTCCATTGGGAACCCAAGGTATCGGAGACGCGCAGCCATAGTGTGCACCCCCTAAAATCACAGCAGAATGTTCCCAATACAGTTATTTCACTGGTACTGTATTAAATCGACTCAAAATGACAAAAGAAAAAGAAAAATGGAAGCCAATGTCCGGTGCACTCACGAAGCAGCAGCACACCTTACTCCAGAGGTTTAAGGGTTCTGGGTTGGCCCTGATCATCGTCAGGGGATGCTTGTTTGGTTGTTAGGAGGGCACTATGACGCCACCTGCTGGAGCAATCCTGCCATCACAGCAGCCCGTATTGACCACAAAAGTGTGACCTGCCTACAGAAAGAGCGGGAGTGAGAGACAAAAGGAAGGCGTCTTATAGGTGTTTATCTCCCCTCACATTCAGTCCCACAGGGGTGAACAGCACACAGCACACGGGGGTGAACAGCACACCTGGGCAACACGGCCTGAAGTTTGTCTCTCACAGACACATTTGTTTGTTCCTCTAGACACATTTTTGGGGGAATGTGTTACATCATATGAATCCAAGATGATCATGGTGATACTTCTAGAATATTTATACAAGATATTTTTCAAAATTAGGCACATTTGTATGGGGATGGAGAGACGGTTACCCCGGTTACCCTGTTTCCTGACACAGACTGCACAGACACTGACTCAGGGAAATGGTGTAACCATGGTAACAGACTGTAGACTCCACATCAGAGACCTGAGCAGCTCCCCCTGCTGCAGCTTGTGCTGTAAAAACGTTGTAAGAACGTTCTGTGAGAACCTCTCGCTCATTCCTTCGCTCTGCACCTCTCTTTTCCTACCCTCCACAGCCCGCACCCTGACCTCTGACCCCTGCCGTGTGCAGTGGAGGATGCTGGGAGGGCTGGGCATGCCTGTAGCTCTGTGCTGCAATGCATCAGGCCAGGTCATAAAGGATGCATCGGTTGGTCACTGGGTTGTTATCTGGGTTGTGCAGGCTCCTCCCAGGACACCCTGGATTATCTCTTAGGACCCCACGAGTGGGCAGCTGTTGATGCGTCTGAAACGGAGCAGGGTGACAAGAGTGCAGCAGGATTCACCAGTAGCCTTGCTTCCATTAAGTTTCCACTGAATTCATGTGACTGGAGAATGTTGAGTCACAACTTTGTGCAACGTGCCTAATGGAAATGTATTGTGCACGTAAGCAAAACTTTTTGTTGACTTTATAAAAACACCAGTCAAATACTAGACGTCAGTGTGCTGTAGTCAACAGTGCGGTAAAATGTTCAATAAATGGGTCTAGATGTGCATTAAGATACTGGAACGGTTGTGATTCACACGAAACCCAAACGCTATCCCACAATCCCCCTCTAGTACAAAACCCAAATACTATCCCACAATCCCCATCTACACCAAAACCCAAACGCTATCCCACAGTCCCCCTGTATCCCAAAATAAAAACACTATCCCACAATCCCCCTGTACCCCAAAACCCAAATGCTAACCCACAAGACCCCCTAAGCTCAGACCACACGATAACACATCTCACAGAAGGGGCCTTGGAAACGGCCAAACTGAACTGGAGCTGAACTCGCTCTCGCACTTTCAGCAAAGCCCATCTTCCTCCTTTCATCTGGCACAGAGTCTTCTCTCAGAAGGCTGGCCAATACATCCCTTGCACAACATTACGTCCGAAATATGTCATTTGTCATACGTTACAGTAGTCTGTTTTGTGTGTCGTGAACAATGTTTCAGAAAACATTTGAACAAAAATAAAGAACACACGCACAAACCAGCATGGCGATATTCTTAATTTTCTGTGGGTATTAAAACATTGTATGTAGAGGGTGGGTTTTCTCTCACATTTATGAATATGTTGGCTCCAGGGTATTTTTCTTTCCCTGCTCCATACCGTGTGGAAGGGTCCCTCCCAGCGCGACTCACCGTAATGTTTGCCACATGTTCACGGCTCCTTTGACAGAAGCAGTAAGCCACCATCCAGCACACTCAGTCACTGATGGCAGAACCGCTCACGTCTGGTGCTGGTAAAATGCTGTGACTGAGACAGAAGGACTAGCATGCACTAGGAGGGAGCATCATTCGCCCCGTAAGCCCACGCGCAGTGACATAGATGATTTCACGGCACGGCGGATAATCGGTGCTCTCAAAATGCCAACTCAAATTGAAGTGTTTTGAGTTATTGTGCTGAAGCAAATAATTTTCCTTTAGAGACGGCCATTTTGTCCCGAAAGGGGCCTTTCATAACATGGTCAGGGAAAGGGAGGTTGTGATTGGCCACTGGTTTAAAGCTGTAAAGATCAGCAGGAAAATGAGCATATGAAATGATAATGGTGTGGATTAAGTGCGTTCATGCTGGACAGAGAATGCGTGACAGTCATAATTCTGTGAGCGGGGGTGTGTGTGTGTGATAGTGCATGTGAGGAGCGGGGGTGTGTGTGTGTCTGAGTAGGGCTGTGTGAGTGTGTGAGCGTGGGTGTGTGTGTGTCTGTGTTAGTGTGTGTGCGGGGGGTGTGTGTGACTGTTAGTGTGTGAGCAGGGGTGTGTGTGTGTGAGCGGGGGTGTGTGTGTGTGTGAGCGGGGGTGTTTTTGTGTGTGCGTGCGTGTGAGCAGGGGTGTGTTAGTGTGTGTGTGTGTGCGTGCGTGTGAGCAGGGGTGTGTGTGTGTTAGTGTGTGTGTGTGCGTGTGAGTGTGGGGTGTGTGTGTATGTTAGTGTGACCTGTGTGCTCTGCTCTGTGCCCCAGCTCTTTGACCGCGTCCGGGAGGATGATCCAGACTTCCACCGGAAGATCGTTCCGATCAGCAGTGAGCTGATGCAGCCGGGCCTGGCCATCAGCGATGAGGATGTGGAGAAGCTGACTGCCTGTGTCAACATCGTGTTCCACTGCGCCGCCACCATCCGCTTCGACGAGCCACTCAAGTAAGGGCCCGCTCTGCCCTGTACACCAAACTCCACACGCCAGCCCACAATCCCCCTGTACCCCGAAGCCCATCCCACAATCCCCCTGTACCCCAAACTCTATCCCACAATCCCCCTGCCCACTGAACGCTATCCCACAATCCCCGTTCCGTAGAACGACTTGTGTGTGGGCATGTGTGTGTCTGTGTGTATGTATATACAGTATATATAGCATTTACAGATTGTTTGTCATTGTTCTTTTCCACTGTGCTAATGCTGCTTTATTCAGGTACAAGTGAAATACTGCGAAGCTGGGATTGTAAACTGTAATGTTTTAGCTGCGGTTTCCGTGGCAGCAGCGGGCATTTCTTAATACGGATGTTTCCATGTTCCACGTTGTGAGGCCGTTTCATTTGGAAACGGTATCGCTCCTCCGTCCTGTTTCACTCGCACTCCAAATTAGGGTTACTTCAAAAGGCAGCACCCCTCCCACCCTGCCTCCCACCCTGCCCCCCACATGCAGCCCCAGTCTCCTAACACGCTGCAGCTGCGCAGTCAGCCCCAGGTCTCCAGCAGAGCCGGCTGCATGCCTCCATTTGTCCCCCGGGGAGTGACATCACTGCGAGGGGTCTGTCATCCACCTTTCAGCTGCCTTCCTTCCCCGTTACTCCTGTCAGACGAGCCGAGTACATCCCCCTGTGATTAAGGAGCACGCCAGGGTGCAGTCTGTTTCACGCCCATTGTGTCTGCCGTTTATTCCCCGAGAGCCTATGAGATGTGTCAGGGGGTGGGGCTTCAGGGGGCCTTTATTCCAAACAGGAAGTGGCTGTTGAGCTTGCTGTCCTGGAGGATTGTCTGTCCCAGGGCTGTGTCGCTTGTCCGTTCCAGCTGTGAGCTCTGAACTCGATCCTAGATAGTTTTAGAGACGGTTCATTCCTGTGTTGTAATATTGAGAGCTGTTGTTTTGTATTGACGGAGAGCACGACTGTGCTCGCTGTGTCCTTATTATTCCCAATGGCTTGGAGCGCCTGAGGTGAAACTGGATCAGGACACAGAAGTCAGCAGGAGTAGGCCCTATTTTTTGTCATATATATTCTATTTGCTTTGACCAAAAAATGACGAGACGCGCCATTACTCTGAGACTGCCCGTGGCTAGTGGCCTGCTGCCGAACCCGCTATAATAAGCTGTAGAAAAGCTAATAGAACTTGTTCTGAATAATTGTGACTGCAGGGGTGTTTTGCATGGTATGATATAGCTCCACTCCCTGCTGGTTGTGATTGATCTGTTCTTTAGAGGAGCCCTTTTTCTGCCATTCCATCCTCAGGTCTGAGGTGATTTGCTGCTCCCTTGCCGCCTGCATTCTCTCATGGTGATAAGATTCACGGAGCTAATGAATTGCGAAATTCATCACTCTCTGCCCTGCAACAAAGCATATGGGAGATACGTACATATGAGGATGATGGAGAGAAAGGGAGACACAGATACATGGAGAGAAAGAGAGCGTGAGAAAGAGAGAGAGCAGGAAAAGAGAGAGAGGGAGGGCAGAGAGGGGGAGGGAGAGAGATAGATTGGTGAGGTAGATTGTCCCTCATTTACATGTAATTTCCCCCCCGTGAAAAGGGTTATAAGTGTGTATGTGTGTGCGTGCGTGTCTGTGTCTGTGCGTGTGTGTGTGTGTGTGTGTGTGTGTGTGTGTGTGCATATACATGTGTGAGCGTGCGTCCATGTGTGTGCATCTAAGATGACTTACCCCCCTGTAATAAACTCCTCCCTACAGGAGCACACGCCCTAGTAGCTCACACACACTATTTGAGCGCTGCCTTGTCCTTCTTCCTGCCAGGATTCAGGCGCAGTGTGTGTGTGTGTGTGTGTATGTATGTGTGTGTGGGGGGGGCTATTATCTGTGAGTGGCAGCTCCCAGCGCAGGTCCCCGCTCCATTCCTGGATAGCGCTATATCCATCTTCCTCTCTCTCTCTGTCCCTCATCCTTTCTGTCACTTCCCCTGTCCTCCCCTCTCTCTCCTCTAATTTACTGTGTGTGTGTGTGTGTGTGTGTGTGTGTGTGTGTGTGTGTGTGTGTGTGTGTGTGTGTCAGGCCTGACTGGAGTAATGGGTAGTGAACGTGTGTGTACTGCTGGAGCCTCAGGGTTTAGTCCTCCAGCTTCCTGCCCTGGAGCCTGCGCTCTGTGTGACTTCAGATCCCGGTGCAGCACGCTGTCAGCCAAGCGCTGCCCAAACCACAAAGAGCTGGGGCCTCATTTATTAAAAAGTTGCGTAGAAACCATCCTACATTTGATCTAAGATCATTTCTGAAATGTACATACGTGTGATTCAGAGAAAATGAGCGTACGCACAAAAATACGTGCGTACGCCACTCCCCCAGATGTGAAATCTCTAAATCACAAATGATCTTGAAATTGCAGCACAGCTCATACAGCAGCCTCCCTCCTGATGCATCCAGACACCGCCACCTTCCCTTTAACATCCTGATAGCGCGCTCCACTACTGACCGTGCGCGGGCATGAGCCATGTTAAAGTGGGCTTCTTCAGCTGTCTGTGGGTGCGCTATGGGGGTGAGAAGCCATGGCTTCAGAGGATAACCTCTGTCACCTGATTGTGTACAGATAATTATTTTATGCACATTAAAAAAGCTAAAAAGCGGCAAAGTACAAAGAAAAAAGTGATTTACCTAGAAGCCAACCATCTCCACCTGCTCCAGCCTCTAGACGATTCCCCACACTGCAATTACACACAATGAAGGAGTCGTGCGTCAACCCTGGCTATCCTGCAACGGCGTTTAGAATTGGCATACGGGCATTGCAAATGAGTTGCACATTAATTGAGTGGTAATTCTTCCTGTTAACATATACATACTCATTTGCATGGGATGCCCGTATGGCAACGTGAGTGCAATTTATTGCACCTATGACGTTGGGGACTCCCGTTGTGCGCACAAAATCCTCTTTCACATTCTGCAGCTCCTCGGCAGGGTAAGGAAACTTTGGTTACCAATTTCTCTTTGGAATGTTCCTGTAGCCAGGAACCCAAGGACAGATAACAATTGCACCTCAACGGGTATGGCCTGGTTGCAGTTGGTGCGTCTCTGTAAATTCGGGTCCATCCGGGCACAAAGTTCTAATAGCGTAGCTCTCGGCAAACGGTGCCATTCTTCCTCTTGCAAACCACTGCATTATTGGACATTTTATAGCCTATAGATTGACCTAAATGTTTTACACGTGTGGAACCATAATATGTATATTAAATAAATTTCCTTCAAGGATGTGTCAATTATGCTAATAGGGGTAGAAAACCAATGTGTGTTTTTGTTTTGTTTTCCACAAGTAGCCTAGCTTATGTTGTTTTAATGTATTAATAACTTTATTGTGCAAACCATTACGTATAGCCTAAGCAATGTGTTCAATCTGGTAATACAACAATGCTACTAATAATAATAATAATAATAATAATGAGGAAACAATTAGGCAGCAGACGACATGTTGGCGCTCTTAGATTTCCGAATACCTGCAGTACTCCAACATTGCCACAAGGAAACGTGCGTACGCCAAGTTGGAACCTGACATACTTTTCCACGTCAAAGACCGTTTTTATAAATCTGAACTTTGGCGTGGATTTGAGCGTATGCACATTCTAAGATCAAATCTGTGCGTAAGAATGTTTTATAAATGAGGCCCCTGGAGTTGCTGGGCTTCATGTAAAAGAGAAAAGTGGGAAGCCACGATTATGAGTTACACACAGGCACACATTATATTACAAGCATCTACCAGACGCTCTTATCCAGAGTGACTTACACAGTCAATGTTTCTTTACATACAATCCATTTATACAGCTGGATATTTTACTTGAAGCAATTCAGGTTAAGTACCTTGCTCAAGGGTACAACGACAGTGATTGTGATTGGCTATGAGTGATGGTTGTGATTGGTTGTGAGTGACTGTTAATTGCCTGTGTGTCATTTTGAGCGACTGTGACTGGCTGTGAGTGACTGATTGGTTGTGAGTAACTGTGATCGGTTGTGAGTAACTGTGATTGGTTGTTAGTGACTGTGATTGGTTGAGATTGGTTGTGAGTGACTGTGATTGGCTGTGAGTGATGGTCTCGGCTCCACCTGCAGACACGCCCTGCAGCTGAACGTGATCGCCACGCAGCAGCTCCTCAGCCTGGCACAGAAGATGCAGCAGCTCGAGGCCTTTGTCCACGTCTCCACCGCCTATGCCAACTGCAACCGCCACCACATCGACGAGGTCATCTACCCCCCGCCCGTCGAGCCCAAGAAGCTCATCGACTCCCTGGAGTGAGTAGCGCTTAGCCCGCCCCCTGCACAGCCTTGGGACACATCTGGCTGAGCCTCGAACCTGCGGACGTAGGTCGCAAACTCTGCCTTTACTGACTGAGCCACTTAGCAGCCCTCATGTTTATTGATATTGGATATTTATATTCATGTAAATGTTCAATGTATTATGTGTTTGTTTGATTTTGCCCATGTGCTTCTGAGCTGTGTACACAGTGTGTTCAGTGTGTAACTGTACGCAAGACGAGACGCTCTGGCAGTGTGTCACGTTTGTGTAACGCTCTGGCGGTGTGTTACTGTGTGCTGGACGCTCTGGCAGTGTGCTGCGTGTGCTAGACGCTCTGGCAGTGTGTTACTGTGTGTTAGACGCTCTGGCAGTGTGTAGGGTGTGTGTAACATGCTCTGGCAGTGTGTCCCGCGTGTGTAACGCTCTGGCGGTGTGTTACTGTGTGCTGGACGCTCTGGCAGTGTGTTACTGTGTGCTAGACGCACTGACAGTGTGTAGCGTGTGTGTGCAACGCGCTCTGGCAGCGTGTCGCGTTTGTATAACGCTCTGGAAGTGTAACACACTGTGGCGTTGTGTCGCGTGTTTTTCCAGGTGGATGGACGACAGCATGGTGCGTGACATCACTCCGCGGCTCATCGGCGACCGGCCCAACACCTACACCTACACCAAGGCGCTGGCGGAGAGCGTGGTGCAGCAGGAGAGCAGCCGGCTCAACATCGGCATCATCCGGCCCTCCATCGTGGGAGCCAGCTGGCAGGAGCCCTTCCCTGTGAGTCCTGCCCCACGTCCTGCCCCACGTCCCTCGTCCTGCCCCACTCCGCCCCGCCTCTCTGGGCTCTGGATTCTATTACCCCCCCCGTCCCTCTGTTCTGTCAGACACGCTGCCCATCATCTGAGAGGCAGGGAATATACTTCTGTGATTACACACCAGCAGTGTGTTCGGGGTGCGCATGGAATAAGCATGGCATTCCTTCAAATAAATATTTTCCATATTTACAACTAAACACCTAGGTAAAACGTACAGTAGTATTAATCTTGCATTTTTACAGTTTTAAACAAGTGCCACCTTACAAAATGACCCCTGACGGCTTAATTGAATCATTCAGGCTTTATTCATTTTTGCAGATGAAACTAATAAGATTAACATATGGTGCATTTCAAACATGGCAAAGTCCTGTAAGTGTTTCTGAAAGGTGTGTGTTTGGTCTCTGTGTGCGTGCAGTATGGTAGGCTGAGAGGACATTGCAGCGATGTGCTGCCCTGTGGCACAGGGCTTAGAGGGCTTCCGTATCACCTGAGTTTAGAAACCTCCCTTTGAGACCCGGTGAACGCACGCAATCCATTACATAAGAGCCAGGCTCCAACCAAGTGTGAAATTCTTAGAGGAAGTCAGAGAGGAGAGAATCATCTTGGCTTCAAACACACGCATGCACACGAACATGCACAGTACACTGAACACACACACACACACACACACACACACACGTATATGCACGCACACAAACTCACTCTCACACACACATATACACACGCATGCACACACTCTCACACACACATATACCCACACACATGTATACATATACATGCGCGCGCACACGCATGCACGAACACACCTATACATATACATGCACACGCACACACACACACAAACTCAGTCACTCACACATACACACACAAGCAACTTCAACACTCCACATACCCCAGTTTGACATAGTGTATGTATTACACAAGTGTTTCATCCATTTGTAATGAGTTCTGATGATGATGTTGACAGTGTTATTTTTCACCCTGTTACTCCGGATGTAAAGAGTTATAGTCAACACCTAACGCCTGGAAGGGCCTGATCTCACCTCAGACGAGCAAGAAAAATGTCCCCGCTACTGCGCAGGCTTATTGGTTGTGTCGGGCTGTGATGATGTCATAACTGTTAATGTCACGTGACCTCCTTCCCTTTGGTTTCTCAGGGCTGGATCGACAACTTCAATGGGCCAAGTGGAGTCTTCATTGCCGTAAGTACCTGTATATGAGTGCAACAGCTTTTATTTTTGGGTGCTTGTGTGGAATCTTACACATAAACATTGCACTGTAGTTGTTTATCCATGTTTTTGAGGTACTAATGCTGGGATATTTCTGTGAAGGTTGATTAAACTGGGGGCCTGGCCATTATTGATTGGGGGGGATTCTTTTGGGGCTGCAGGCAGGGAAAGGCATCCTGCGCACCATGAGAGCCAATAATGACGCTGTGGCTGACCTCATCCCCGTCGACACCGTCATCAACCTCACGCTGGCCGTGGGCTGGTACACCGCTGTGCACAGGTGAGAAACACCACTATCAACCTCAGCCTGACCGCTGTGCACAGGTGAGCTGCACGGTCATTAACCGCACCCTGACCGCTATGCACAGGGGAACTGCACGGTCATCAACCTCAACCTGACCGTTGTGCACAGGTGAGCTGCACAGTCATTAACCGCACCCTGACCACTGTGCACAGGGGAACTGCACGGTCATCAACCTGACCGCTGTGCATGACCGTGTTTTCTCACCTGTGCACAGCGATCAGTGTGACGTTAAAGACCGCGTTTTCTCGGTCTTCCGGGCGCTGGTCCCAGAAAGCAGCCGTAAATTAGCAGTATGCAGTCTCCATGGACTGGATCACTGTGGCTCTGTGCACAGGGCCAGTGGGTGTAATTGAGTGGGGCCAGATGCAGCCACTGCTAATGAGGCTGATTTAATGAATTCCACAGCGTGGTGATGCAGCGTGGTCAGAATAGTCCTCCTATTATTTCTGTATCCCCGGGGAAATCTGACCTTAATTGAATATTATTCTACTTTTAATATAATTCAGACCTGACTGTCCCTGTTGCCCCGTGAGTGTACGTCTGTGTGACAGGATGGCTGACTGCCGTTTTCCTCTCGTCCCTTTCAGGCCGAAGTCAGCGCTGGTGTACAACTGCACGACTGGGGGCATCAACCCGTTCCACTGGGGGGAGGTCGGTGAGTGTTGCCCCGTAAAAAAAATTCCTCTGCATTGTGCCGACGCAAGAGAAATGTTTGTTCTGGGTTCGGCTGGGAAGTCGCGTGATTGGATGACAGCATCTGGGACGTTGTCGTGGTAATCACCCTGCCAATGTGGTGGACTGGTTGCAGTGTTATAGAAGTGAATTGCATTGCTAAGCTGCAGCGCTTTCGCATTTGACATCTTACCCGCTCGCTGAACTATGGGTTTGAGCAAGTAAGAAAGTGCCTCCATCGAGCCGACTCAGAGATGAGGGTCTGCCCCCTGCTGGCAAGAAAGGGAACCTCTCCGGCACACAGTTCAGGTTTCTGTGCTCTCTCAGTTTGCTCAAGCTTGTCCTTGTTCAGCTACATGACCACACTAAACGGTCACTAAAACAGTAAACAGCATCATGACATCAGGATATGGCATAATCTCAGTAAACATGGTAGTGGTTTCATGCAATTTTTGCAGCTCTGAAAGGAACAAGGATTTCTATAAGCAGGAGTGTCAGTAGGTACGGTATGTACAGGACAGTGAGACACACAGACAGGGCATGTGACCCCTGACCCCCTGAGGGAGTGTTTCCATGGCATCTGATCCCAAAGGTCAGCTGGAGTGACAAAATGAAAACAAATGACAAAGAAGCTTGTGAGTGTGATATTAGCAAAGGAATTCTGTCCCAAACTGGTGTCCTGTTCTGTTCCAGAGCATCACGTGATGTCCACCTTCAAGAGGAATCCGCTGGAGCAGGCCTTCCGCCGGCCCAATGCCAATATCACCTCCAACTACCTGATCAACCAGTACTGGATCCTGGTCAGCCACAAGTTCCCAGCCCTGATCTATGACCTGTACCTGCGCCTGTCGGGACAGAAGCCCCAGTAAGAGGAACACCTTCTACCTGCTCTCCAGTCACCTGCAAATAAAGACACTATAAAACATCAAATAGTTTAACTAATGTATTAATAAAGTCACGTGTGTGTATGAAATCTGTTTGTTGGGTTGAGTGTGGAGCTTAAGCTTAAGCCCAGGACAGATTTTCCCTGTCCTGAGAAAAAAGAAACAATCCTTCTCTTTCTCTCCCCCTCCTTCTCCCTCCCCTCCCTCTCTTTCTCCCTCCCCCAGGATGATGCGTATCTTTAACCGGCTCCACAAGGCGATTGGTCTGTTGGAGTATTTCAGTAGCAAGGACTGGGAGTGGAACTCTGAGAACATGAGCATGCTATTGGGCCAGCTCAGCCCTGAGGACAAGAAGGTACAGAACCTCCAGACCCCTTCCCATCATGCCCTTCACCTGTAGGAAGACACAGAGCTAACTGCACCACAGATTCTCTACATTAACCAGACAGCCATCTCCTGTGTTCCTTCCACCCTCTCTAATCTACATTAGTGGTGTTCAGTTTTGCCCTTGGAGAGCCACAGGGTCAGTTGGTTTTCACTGTTTACTCTCCTCACCTGGTTTATTGGGTCTGAACTGGTTGCTGCTTATAAGGTGAAAACGAAAAGTTTCTGATTGGTAGCAGTCTCTGGCGCTATGTTGCAGTTTATGAATATTTATGAAGAGCCGTGCCCAAGGACAAATCTTCCGTTGCCCCGTCGTGAATATTCATGAGATGCATCAAATTGGAACGTGTCAGCCTCAACGGTGGAGAGAGAGGTGTTTCAGTGTTAAGAAATGGGAGATGTGCATCTGGGCGCGTCTAGACAATCTGTCCTGGTTCTCACCCCTCTTGGCTGTGATTGGACGGCTGTGTGCGTGACGCTCCTTCACTGTGAGCGAACAGGAAATCAATACAACCTAGCGGCTTTTGGTGACACGCCATATAAGGTCCTGTCTTCAAAAGGGCTGAAATTGTGAGCTTAGTCACAGTAGTGCAGCGCGCTAAAAAGACCAATAAAACACAAGTACTTTTAAATTGGGCAATAAAAGAAAAAGAAAGGAACAATTTGTTGTAGAATATATCTCCCCTCCACCCAGTTTGGCAGTTTTGTGGTCTGCAATAAAGGTTTTTGTGTCAACAGGGGTTGGGCGGCGCAGGCGCAGTTAAGCCTCCCCGGGGCCCAGGGCTAACACACCTCTCGGGGCCCTATGTCCACGATTTTCAACTGGAAAAGTAAAAGCACATTGACGCGACCAGGCCTGGCAATGATAAAGACATGCCGCAAATTCGACAAATAGGCCTATGACAAAGGATATCAGAAGTAGATAGTGAATATGTTACAGAATGAGACCTCCAATTGAAAACTTTAAATGTTGTAATGTATTAAAAGCCGTCAAAGAGTACCGACTCTTATATTACAGTGCTCTCAAAATATTCATGTCTGTTACCCGAACGCATGAGTTCGAGGTCAAGTCATGACCAACCTTGCATGGCAGGATAAGTAGCCTAGTAGCCTAGTGTACAAAGTAGGCCTACAAACCAGAAATTTGACCACAAATGACAATGCACAAAACAATACACTTCCAGTTCAACCACTAGCACCAACAAAACAAGCATTGATATAAATGATTTAATGTTACTCACCTATAGGACCCTTCTACTTTTCTTCGATGCAAAGTCCTGAATTAGATCCTTGAAATCCATCTGGCGCAGGAGGTCGTGCTTGATTGACATCACAGCCAAATAGTCCAATCTGTTTTCAGTCATAATAGTCCTCAGGCGATTTTTGATCAGTGCCAGCTTCGAAAAGGATCTCTCACCGCTAGCATTTGATACTGGGAGGGTCAAATAAATTCTCAAAGCAATATCAATGTTAGGGAAGGCACTTTGGAGTTGATTTTCTTTTAATGTCTTCATTAAAGTTCTAGGCGAGAGGTCACTCATGTTGCTACAGAACGTGACAAACTGAACAAGTTCATCCTGCAGGTTTTCTCTTTAAAGCACCGCTATCATATTTTCGAATAGCCTCGTGAGACATCGTTGTGAAGTGAGCTAGCTACAAACACACTCTCACTGACACTGATTGTTGCGACAGGACAATGTGGACTACTACAGGTGGGAAAGTGGACCAAAATGTACAGTAACAGTCAAAACACCATAAACCCGCATTCAAAAATTAAATGTAGGCCTACAGTAATCTGCTATTCCCGGGGCCCCCTAGTGGCCAGGGCCCTGGGCTGCAGCCCATGTTGCCCAATAGGTTAACGTGGGCCAGGGCGCAGGGGGGGAAGAACATTCGGCGCTGTGCAGGTTTTGTGATGATTAGTTCTCGTTTTCGTCCACCCAGACCACCTCTCAACTCAAACTTAGGGCGCGATGTGCTAGTTTAGTAACATTGTTCATGCGCACGTATGAACAGATGGGGCAGATATGCGAGAAATCCCCACCACACAAGATTGTTTTGTGCATGTTTTGCATTTCACCTCACTCTGTGAAAAGCCTGCATTCAACTAAGCAGTTCACGGTATTTGAGCTTTACGCTCGTATGGAGTGGTTCAATTCACTTCAATGAGCCACTGTCACTCCACATCTCAATAGTGTAAGATGCTAGTTTTAAAAAACAAATGCATATACGTATGTATGTATGCACTCGTTTTCAATATGAAACACTTAAATGGTTAAATATGAAATGTTCACTGCAATAAAATGTACATTATGTACATAACTGGGTGCTGTATAATGCAGCAATGTCCTGAGAGATTGCAGAAGTTGGATATGAGCGCACAGGAGGAGGAGCATCACAAGTGCGTCAACGACACATATTCAATAGTGTTAATAAATATGTTTTAATATATGAGGCTTTGATATCAGCCTCCCCCAGGTACTCCTCAGGTGGCCGCAGGTTACCTGTTGTCCTTGGAATGGTGGAATTACGAAACAGGAGGCACTGTGTCCTGGAGCGCCGTCTCGTCCTCTCTCATCTCCTCCTCGCTTTTCAGACGTTCAACTTCGACGTGCGGCAGCTGAACTGGCCCGAGTACATCGAGAACTACTGCATTGGCACCAAGAAGTACGTCCTGAACGAGGACATGTCCGACATACCCGCCGCACAGCAGCACCTGAGGAAGTGAGTCCCACACTGCTGTCCTGCTCTTCCTCCTCATGTGTGAGAGTACCAAACGCCTCAGAGTGAAAGTCTGTACTCTGTATACTCCATCACAGAACAAGGTCACACTCACAGACCAGCACAGAGCAAGGCCACACTCACCGATCATCACAGAACAAGGTTACACTCACAGACCAGCACAGAGCAAGGTCACACTCACCGATCATCACAGAACAAGGTCACACTCACAGACCAGCACAAAACAAGGTCACACTCACCGATCATCACAGAACAAGGCCACACTCACAGACCAGCACAGAACAAGGTCACACTCACCGATCATCACAGAACAAGGCCACACTCACAGACCAGCACAGAAGCACAGATCACGTTGAAGAAACTGGCCCGATGCCCTATCCTCTCCCTCTCCCTGGAGGAATATCCTTTTAACAGGATCCTCTCTATCGCTCTCTCTCCCTCCCTTCCGTACGTTGAGGAATATCCTTTGACACTAACTCCCTCTCTTTCTCCTGTAGATTGAGGAATATCCTCTACACCTTTACCACTGCCTCAGTCCCTCTCTCTTTCTGTCCTGTAGGTTGAGGAATATCCGCTACATATTTAACACCCTGCTCCTGGTGCTTGTGTGGCGTGTGTTCATCGCCCGCTCCCCGATGGCTCGGAACATCTGGTACTTCGTGGTGAACCTGTGCTTCAAGTTCCTGTCCTACTTCAGAGCGTCCAGCACTCTGAACACCTGAGAGGGGCACGCTCCTCCCCCTGCCCCCCCTCCCTCCCTCCCTCCCTCCCTGCCCCGCCCCTCCCTCCCTCCCTCCCTCCCTCCCTGCCCTGCCCCCCTGCCCCATTATCTGCTCTGCCCCGCCCCCTTTGAATGTGTATAACTCTACCCATCATTATCTATGATCTATGATCTCTAAGAACACCCTGAAGAGACGGGGGGTTAGGGGAAAATGGAATGGGGAGGGGACATGAAATGACCTTGTTTGTCCTTTTTCCTCATGACCTGCACCTGTTCCTTCCTTCCATGAGACCTGCTCTGTCGTCAAACAGCAAAAAAAAATGCTCAGACTGTTAGTAACGTCACAGATCCACCCACTTTCTGAAAGACTTAATTTAAAGTGATTAATTATGCAACAGCAACCTGTGTCTGCCGCGGAGATGATTCACAACGTTTTACTTGAATTATGACAGTGTTTCTTATGAATGACGGTCAGTGCGCCCGAAACGTTAACGCTCGAATTCTGGAAGCGTCCGTGGCTGAAGCTGAAGCATCTCTGAAAACCACAGTCCCAATTTCTGGCATTGCATTACAGCCAGGGAAAAACACAAACTCCAGCACAGCAAGTCCAATTGCCCTGAGCACTAGGAACACGTCCTAGAAAACTGCAAATCTTAGACGATTGAAGCTTTGCACCTTTTTTTTTTTTTCTATTTTGTATTACTGTCGGTGTTGTTTTACCTGCTATTTTCAGTGATATTTTTCTGTTAAGTGCTTTTGGGTCCCAGATTGATGAAGTCATTCACATTGCCTGTCTGTATAGTTTATACTGAAACTAAGTTCATTACGTCTTCTGTATATTATAGCAGCAGTCGGTGGTCAGAGACGGTGTAACATAAATAGGGATGTACGGACTTCCTCAACTGAATTATGTGTAAATATTTAGAGTTATATACTATTCTTATAAAGAGAACAAAAAAAGGTGTTTTGTTGTCAGATTCTGTCACAGGAGTGGACCCCACCCCCCACCCCCAAAAAACCACCAGGCCACGGTTTAATTTCTTCCATTTTTTACATTTATTTTTATAAAGACATGAAAAATATCCTTAAAAAAGAATCTCCATATTGATTTGAGTGTTTTGTGTAATCACCCGTAAACACGTTCAGTTGCGTCCGAAGGAAGAAAACAGTATTTGCCTCATGTTGCAATGGCAACCGTTCATCTCTCTACCGTGTTAAGCTGGTCCTCGCGGTCACCCTGAACGCCGTTCTGCTCAGATTCTCTGATAGGCTGAGCACAGCACAGTGGGCGTGTCCTCACAGGATGAAGCGTGTTTGTTGTTTTGTCGGTTTTCTAAATGTGTTTTGTGTGCATTTCTCCTGTTGGTGAGAGAGTGATGTCATGACTGTGCTGTGACACTCATGGCTTATTATTATTATTATTATTATTTTTAAATGCTATTTTCTGCTTTTAAAACATTAAAACCTGCTTGGGAAAAGAAAGTTAAGAGGGGGGGAAAGGGTGTAGAAATCTGGCTTCAAACATCCTCTAGAATATATCACCCAAGATGTTGACAAGCTGGGAACCTGAGTTTTCATTCAAAGTGTTTATGAGCTATGAGTGGAAGGGTACCTGAGGGGCGTAGGACTGGATCTGTGGGATTTGATTTAGGTTCAGGGGGGAAATGTCCTGCACAAATGCCTGGTTTTACAGCAGCAAAACTCAGAAGCTACTTTCAATTGTCTGTGTCCAGCCATGGATCCTGTCCTTGGAATGACAACTCGTGTCACCTGACTGAACTAATCAATGGTTTGATTGGTCGGGTTCAGCCATCCGTTAATAACACAGTGTTAGACTGCATATTAACCCATTCAGACCTAAAATGCATCCGTTAATAACACAGTGTTAAAACCTGAGGGTTTTCTGAAAATATTAACAGCCAGCACTTCATTTGGATTTCAGCGAATCAGCATTTTTCCAATGTATGCATTGCCAGGTCTTAATGGGTTAACAGCCAGGTGGATTTCAGATTTCAATATAAAAATCCTCAAATAAAAATCCTCAAAGCAAAAAAACTTTGAATTAAGAGGAAAAAGCAGGAGTGGGAAATCACCTTTGGTCCAAACTAATATTTGTTTTGAACACAAAGGTTACAAGTGAGGAAATGAGACCAATTTTGGAATACTTGAAATAATATCTCATAAGAGGTGACTGAATTCATCCTACACGATCATATCCACCTGCACAGTAAAAATGTGGTGGATTTAAAGAGCGAGAGAGAGAGAACTACACCTGCCCTCACCTCACCTGTCATATGGGCGGCTCAGGTGAGACCAGCTTCTAGTCTACAGCAAACTTGAGAAACCTCCCTTTGCTGAACCCCTCACCCCCTGACCTCAGCTGGCTGCAGAGCTACAGGAAGTACTCCAGAAAAGCACAGACTAGTTCTAGTCTTCTCCAGAAAATCTGCATTCCGTTAGATTTATAGCCTGCCACACCTGAGGAACACCTTATTGTCTTAAAGCTCCTGAGCTAGAGCCAAGCTGCCGTGATGTGACGACGTTGTTGGCTTTTGAACTGCGGTATGCACGCAGACACGCACGCATGCACACAGACACGTACGCATACACGTCCCCCAACCACAGTCCTGTTGATATGTCCATTCCAGATCATGTAATGTTGAACTTTACTGGACTGGGATTATAACATGAGGAATGCAGTTTTGTTTTTCCACCACCAGATGACTACAAAAAGGACAGTCCATTCATTGTGTGTCAACTGCATGGACAAGGACCCAGAAGACAGAGATCAGGTCCTCTTTTAGCACAGTGCTGCCCCCTCCAAAAAAAACCTGATTTTGTATCTGGATAAATCCTCCACATCAGCGTTTTCATTTGTGTGGTTTCATGATCAGTGTATCATCTCAAAACACCTTGTTACTGATTCAATAAACAGGATTACATTAGCCAAGCTTGTTGTGTGCTCTTTAAAAATCAATATGTTGAATTTCAGTATATCAATAAACTAGTCGCCATTTTTGGATCAAGTTAAGGCCTCGTAAACCACTAGATTTCAGATGAAGAGATTGAAGAAGATTGATCAGAGATTAACCTTTCAAATGAAACCCTGTGATGACAATGAAAGTATAACAGAAGGCAAACCAATGGTGAGAACACGGATTGATAAAGTATCTCAGAGTAGGAGTGCTGATATAGGATCGCTTTGGCTCCTTTTAGCTCGTAATGGAGGGTATAGACAAGGGAAAGCTGATCCTAGACCAGCACTCCCACTCTGTGGAACAGATAGGAGTGTGATCACTGCGACTGAAATCCAGACCGTGCAACACAACCGCCAAACACAGCAGCATCATCACCAGTTAAGGGCATGCGCTTTTCACCACCTCTCTCAAGAAGCTGCAGTTCCCCTGATCTTATCTGATCTGATCCTCAAGGTGTCGCTGTAGGCACTCCATTTTCAGTAATTGGTGGCAATTACGCAAATGACATGACCAATTATACAATTAAGTGCCAATCTGAGTGTTGGTGCAAGGGCGCAAGTCTACAAATTGGTGTTGTTTTGGAGTGGATTTTCCATCAAACTAAACTTTTATTACAGTAGGCTACAACACCAGGTTTTTACACCTCTACGACAAGTCCCGAAAGAGGAAACAAATAATATCTAACAATGATTAAATTCAATACCAAAACATGAAATATTGTACTCCCTTAACTTAAAATCAAGGCATCCCATCAATAAGAATCTTTCTTTCCATTTTTATTTTGCCTTTAGGCTGTCAAAAAACATTTTCCTTTTGCTTTCAATTGTTTTTATAAGTTCATGCGGTTTAAAAATATCCGCCCACTAATTTAAACATATCAGTTTCTTTGCTCCAGAACGGGCATGATGTCCAACAGAAGTGTCAACAGACATATTTTCACAATTGAAAGCAGTAGCCTACTTACAAATCAATCAGTATGATTATGTGTGGGTGTGTGCAGCGCTAACTGCTGACTAGTCTGCTACACTGCAATACGCACCTCATTCGTGGTAATTTAATGATTACCTGAGATTGTAATGCATTGATTGCTTAAGAAAAAGCTTCAGAACATTCTCCTTGGTGTTGGAGGACGGAACTAGGGTTAGGGTTAAACACATGGAAAAACACATGCCCTGATCACCAGCCCAACCAGACAGACATCAGTTTTACTAAACTTTTGACATTTAGCAGACACTCTTATCCAGAGCGACTTTCTGTTTTACATACGATCCATTTACAATGGGGGAAATAAGTATTGAACACATCAACATTTTGTCCAGTAAATGTATTTCAAATGAGCCTATTCAAGTGAAATTTGCACCAGACTTTGGTACTAACAAAGAATCCAGACAAAAAATCTAAACATTAAAGTCCATATGTAAATAAAGTTATGTGTAATAAAGTGGAATGAAACAGGAAAAAAGTATTGAACATACTAAGAAAAAGCAGTATACCACAGCAAGGAAAGGCAAGGAACCAGCTGAAAACCATAACTAATTAGGAGGCAACTCTACCTCCAATCTGTGCTAATTAATGTCAGCTGGGTTAGAATATATTGATGGGCTATAAAAGGTTTTTTTGTTACCAAGGTGCCACACAAGAAACATCTAATGATGGGTAAAAGCAAAGAGCTCTCTCAAGACCTTCGCAACCAGATTGTTGCAAAACATGAAAATGGAATTGGCTACAGACGTATTTCACAACTTCTGAATCTTCCAGTAAGCACCATTGGGGCATTATCCGTAAGTGGAAGCAACATCACTCCACCATCAACCGGCCACGCACAGGAGCTCCTCGCAAGATTTCTGATCATGGAGCAGAAGGATACTTAGAAGAGTAGCCAAAGAGCCAAGGACCACTAGGAAAGAGCTCCAGAAAGACTTGGAGGCAGCAGGTACAACTGTGACAGAAAGGACAGTAGGCAATGCACTCCACTGCCATGGCCTCTGTGCACGCTCAGCCCGCAAGACTCCACTACTGAAAAAAAGACATGTTGAAGCTCGTTTAAAGTTTGCCAAACAACATTTGGACAAGCCAGTGAACTACTGGGAGCATGTACTCTGGTCAGATGAGACCAAAATTGAACTTTTTGGCTGTCACACAACACACCATGTTTGGAGGAGAAATGGCACTGCACATCACCTGAATAACACTATACCAACAGTGAAGTTTGGAGGTGGAAGTATCATGATGTGGGGCTGTTTCTCCTCTCGTGGTACTGGCAGACTTCATATCATTGAAGGAACAATGAATGGAGCCATGTACAGAGATTCTTGAGATGAACCTGCTGCCATCCACCAGGATGCTGAGGATGAGACGTGGGCAGACCTTCCAGCAGGACAACGATCCAAAGCATACAGCAAAGGAAACTCGCAATTGGACTCAGAGAAAGAAAATCAACTTGTTGGAATGGCCCAGTCAATCACCTGACTTAAACCCAATTGAACATTTGTGGAAGCATCTGAAGATCCAGATTCACAATAGGGCCCCCCACAATCTTCAAGATTTAAAGACAATCTGTGTAGAGGAATGGGTCAAAATCACACCTGAATACTGCGGGTGATTAGTTACTTCATACAGAAAGCGCCTTGAAGCTGTCATTACAAACAAAGGCTTCTCCACTAAGTATTGAATTAATTTCAGTTAGTGTGTTCAATACTTTTTTCCTATGTCATTCCACTTTATTACACAACTTTATTTACATATGGACTTTAATGGATTTTTTGTCTGCATTTCTTGAGTTAATGCCAAAGTCTGGTGCAAATTTCACTTGAATGGCCTCATTGGAAATACATTTACTGGGAAAAATGTTGATGTGTTCAATACTTATTTCCCCCATTGTATACAGCTGGATATTTTACTGAATCAATTCAGGTTACCTAGCTCTGGGTATAATGGCAGTGCCACCTGAAATTAGAACTATACTACACTGCCACCTCTGCTCAATACCTCTATTCCCAGCGCTACACCAAAATACAACATTCATTTAAAACCTGAATGACCTGAAACAGCTAGCTAGGTAGTAAATCGAGCAGCTAGGCAACCACCTTGCCAATGCTGTTTCCTTCGCCATGGATGGGGAAGGAAACCAGTGAGCAGTAGACAGCTCTATAACAGTATAGTTATGTCACTGGAAAGCTAGCTAGCCATTAATGAAACATACCTGGCAACCCAATATGAAATCCATCTTTTTGTGATGTCACAAAGGGAGATGGGAAACGGTCACAGACGGCAAACATCCAACCCACGCTTTACACAGAGTGGTGATCAGACCTACACAGCACCCATCAGGATCAGTAAAACGACCAGGCTATTCAGTGCTTGCAATTCCAATCCCAACTGGAGGAGGCGGGTCCTGAAAATGATTCTCACAATGCCACACGCATGTTTATTTGCAGAAATGAAGATGACTTGAAGAGCTAATGAGCGTAATTCTCCTTTATGAAGAAAAAAATTATAATTCTGAAAAGCTGTGTGCAAGTTCTAATTATTCAATTTTTTTATTTTTTTGCCCAGTGTCTAAAACCATGTGTATGTGTGTACATTACACCTGTTTGGATCCAGAGAGACACAAGGCGGAGAGTAATTCCAGGGCCTCTCTCTCCCCCTGATAATCCACTGTTCGCTATGGGGCTAATTAAGACATCTGTCCAATCCCAAATGAGGATCACCGTGGGGACACAAATTTCACTCCACAGACGGCTAATGAATTGGAATGCCATTTAATTTCATTTGTTTTAAATAAAGTATCACCAGACCGCAAAACTATTTTACCCTTAAATATGCAGACAAAAGAATCTAGAGTGACGTAACAAAAAAACAAAACAAAACAAAAAAAACAAGAGTGTTTGTTTTCCATCATTGTAGTTCATTACATTTGCACTGTTCTCCACACAACCTGGTTTTAACACTTATCAAAACACAAATATTAAAACGGGAATCAGCATTTCCATAATTAGGGTACTAGTGCGGTAAAACCAGTGGCATTCTAAGGGCAGGTAACAGGTGAACGAAGCAGAGGCTCTTTCCTATCAAGCAATGATGAGTTGAGAATTTTCCACTGAATTACAGCCTAATATTGGCACAGAAAGACGCAGCTGGGGCGATGCTCCTCCCCCAACAACTATTAATTTACGGTGTACTTTACGTTTTATACTTTAGATATTTTTTACTGAAAATCGCTGGTGAAGATTCAAGACATGAATTCAAAAATGGGTAAAACAATTCCCTTACCCCACCTCAGCCCCAAATTGACAACAAACAGAATTCCCCCCCGCTTGATACAGGCAGTCTGAACCGAAAGGTTCGTCCAATCAGTTCTTTAAAATACCAATGTAAACCCAAAGACCATAACGGTTCTATAGATTTGGTTTTAAACAAACCCTAATCCCCAACCTTAACCTCCCCCACCACCACCACCACCACCACCACCACGCTCCCACACACAAAGAGGAGAGGGGATCAGGATTCACATTTCTTGCAAAAATCTTGCTCCAGAAAAGGTACCCCACGTGTCTATCCAGGTGAAATGGGGGAAAGATGTACGTGCGTACGTGCGGCTCCACTCGCCGTAGCTGCCCCTGGAGCTCCCACAGCCACCGTGTACAGTACCGAGGGTCTCCATGGTAACGAATCACAATTCACAACGATGATGAAGAACAAAACGGAAACATCCACACAAACGTTCAGGCTGCGATGCCCCTTCGCAAGTAAGCTTTTACTGCCACAATTTTACCCTTTTCAGTTTCTCCTTTTGTCTTGAGTGGTTTGCTCCCGTCTGTTTGCGTAAGAAAATTTTATTATAGAAAAAAGGGTGGATTTTCCAACAGAGTTAAAAACACTTTCCAGTGTGCGAGGGGGAGGGGGCTGTACCTCCAGTCATTGCTAGAGTCACAGAGGTCCTGTGGGAAAAGGACCAATATGAGGGGGCCTGGTGACCCCCGACCCCGCCCTAGTGTGTGCTGTTCTCGGAGAGTAAAGGGGTGTGGTTATTCTCCTGCCCATCTGGGAAGCTCATCTGTAAAATGGAAGGAGAACAGAGTTGGGTTAGCCCTCACATATGTATGCTTAAGAACACACTCTTACTCTACACCAGGGGTACTCAAATCTGGCCCACCAATCCAAATTTGGTCCTGGTTTTCTTTCCTTTCCGGTAGGTCATTTAACAATTAGTGCAATTGATTGGCCAGAGTGTCTTCACACCAGACTCCCAGGTGAAGGGAGGGTGGAGAAATGGCAGTGCTCGGCCCACGAGGACCGTGATTTGAGTAAACCTGCTCTACATTCTCAGGCAAAGTTCAATCAGAACAGTTCAAATAAGGGAATGAAAATAATAGGGAGATATTCACTGCAGACAGAATCACTTCCTTTCCCGTTTACAGACAGTTCTGATTCTGCAGCCCACTGTCCAACTCCCTTCCAACAGCTACAGGGGCTGCTGCCACATCTCTATGACCTCACCTCTACTATTATGACCTCACCTCTATTTATGATCTCATCTTTCAAATTATGACCTCACCTCTAATTATTATTACCATTACTACTTCACGGTTATCATACAACATGCATATTGAACTGGGACTTAAAATTCCTTTAGTTTTTTCTGTAAAAAAAAAAAAAAAAAAAAAAAAAAGTTATTGAGTCTGAAAACAGGACACCTCGAACACACAGAGGCCTGATACTTCCTCACAGAGCCGCCATGGGTACCTTTAATTCCCTGGCCCTGTGAGAGCAAAGCTGATTGGCTGGAGGCAAGAATTCCCTCAGACTGGAGGAAAGCCCTTAGCCCAGCAGCCAGGCTCTACTGAGATATACGCAATGAGGAAGGGTGTTTGGTGACACAGCCAAACTGCATCTGACAAACTGCATCATCTAATCTGGCCACCAACAGAGATACTGTGTCATTCATATCCAACCCGGCCGGACGAACACATCGACTCCAGCAGAGCAGCTCCCCAGACTTCGTTACATTGATTTCCATTCTGTGAGCCTCTCGGGGAGGGGTGCAACTAAATTAAGTGCTCCATCAACTGAGACGCTGGCCACGGCGACTGCACTGGACCAATCAGAGAGAACATTAGAGCCTCTCAGAAAACATTAGCCTATCAGAGAGAACATTACAGCCTATCAGAGCCATGCCACACAGGTAACAGGCCGACACTGAGTCCACTGGGCGGGGCTTAGACAGGAGTCCACTGAGGAGAGTGGGTGGAGGTTAGAAAGAGTCCACTGAGTGGACGGGGCTTAGACCAGGCATCGTGGGCAGGGCTTAGACAGGGCTGAGTGGGTGGGGCTTAGACAGGGCTGAGTGGGCGTGAGACGGTGGTCAGACGGAGGTCAGACGGTGGTGAGACGGTGGTCAGACGGAGACGGAGGTCAGACGGAGGTCAGACGGAGGTCAGACGGAGGTCAGACGTACCTCTTTGGGCTTGTAAACTCCCAGTTTGAAGCGACAGCAGACAATGTCCACACAGAACCCCACCAGCCCGTGGAGCATGCCTGAAACATGGGAGCACAGACACACCTGTTACATGTCACCTGTCTGCAGGGGGTCAGGAAGTCATGTGACCTCTCCGAAAGAATGCAAGTTTGGGTACAGCATGCTACAAACCTTTGCACTCAGGTGTATTCAGATGTGTGTTGCAGATGCAGTGTACTTGTGTGTTAGGTATGCAGTGTACTTGTGTGTTAGGTGTGTGTTAGGTATGCAGCGTACCTGTGTGTTAGGTGTGTGCTCAGGTGTTCAGCATACCTGTGGTGGAGAAGATGCCCCCGATGATGCCACACAGCCTCACCAGGAACTGCCAGAAGGGCATGTGTTGCTCGGTGACCGTCACCATGAGAGAGCTGATGTCATACTTCATAAAGATCCCCGACACACCATGACTGCCAGCTGCATGGTTAATCACCCGCTCCTGCAGCACCACAGCATAGTGAATACACACAGACACACACAGCACACAGAAACACAAAGCACACAGAAACACACACACAGACACAGACACAGACACACAGCGCAGTGAATGCACACAGAGACACACGTGCACAGTACAAAGAAACGCACACACACACAGCGCAGTGGACACAGACAGACAGCGCGGTGAATGCACACAGAGACATGTGCACAGTGCAGAGAAACACACGCACACAGCACACTGAATACACAGACACAGACACACACAGTGCTCGATCTGCACGAAACACAGACTGTACTGGTCCTCCAATGCACCTGCAGTAAACTAATGACCTATGACCTATGACCTACCCGCTCTGTGACGGAGTACTGGTGCGTGTCAGCGTTGATCTTGTAGGTGTGCAGCTTGGTGGGCACGATGGTGATGAAGTACTGGAACATCTGGTTATCTGCAACAGAACACAGATCCTGAGTCAGCCCTACAGACACAATCTAACACAGATCCTGAGTCAGCCCTACAGACACAATCTAACACAGATCCCGAGTCAGCCCTACAGGAACAGCATAACTTAAGAAATGTAAAAAAAATAGCGTCTATAATCTTGCTTTCACAAAAAGAAAGGCTGCACCAACACCACACAGCACCCTGCTAACATACTTTGCAAATACTGCACGTGCGCAAAAAAAGGTCTGAACTGCTGAAGTGTAAATTATAACTTTAAACCTAGCTGACAGATCTTGACCACACTTGAGGAACACTGTCCATGGCACAGACGAAAAATCTCAGCCCATTTGACCCACACATGGCTGAGACAACACACCGCTCAAAACGGTCTTTAACACAGAAACAATCTGCCACTCCGATTAGAAGCTACAGCGCGCTTATAATACCACGGATGAACACCAAACTCTGGGCTCAGAGAGTATTTAAGCTGTGATATCAGCTGTGTCTCTCATTCCTGCCTGATGGGTGTAAAATCTGATGAAACAGGGCGCCTCTTTAAAGCCACTGGGCTGGAGAACGACAGGGCTGTGGAGATGTGAGCCCAGGGGTCTACAGTATAACCCCCCTTCCCCTTTCCTGCTGTTACGCATTCAATGGTGGAACAACTGTGGAACCCTTCACTGTGAAGCTGGCCTCTCTCACACGCACGCACGTACGTACACACACACACACTCGCAGACAAGTGTGTACATTTCACATTTAGCAGACGTTCTTATCCAGAGCGACTTACAGTTTAAATACAATCCATTTATACAGCTGAATATTTTACTGAAGCAATTGAGTTTAAGTGCCTTGCTCAAAGACAACGGCAGTGCCCCAACTGGGGATCAAACCTGCAACTTTTGCGTGACAAGCCCAGTTCCCTAACCATTATACTACACTGCCTCCTAACCACTGTACTACACTGCCTCCTAACCACTATACTACACTGCCTCCTAACCACTGTACTACACTGCCTCCTAATCACTGTACTACACTGCCTCCTAATCACTGTACTACACTGCCTCCTAATCACTGTACTACACTGCCTCCTAATCACTCTACTACACTGCCTCCTAATCACTGTACTACACTGCCTCCTAACCACTCTACTACACTGCCTCCTAATCACTATATTACACTGCCTCCCTGGCGTGTGCGATGCTCTGGGCAGAAGGGGCATCATCTTACGATCAGTGCAGACTTTCTCCGTGCCATCCAAAGGATTTATGATGCCCGGAATTTCCTCTCCAAAAGACAAGTGGTCTATTCGATGGGAGAAGTTGTATGCTGAAAGGACAAAATCAACTGCAGGTTAATGGCGTATGGGACATTTCAAAAGCGTTCAGCCACAGTGGAACAAACAGCTGGACATCATTCCGGAATAAAATATCATCAGTTATTGCAAATACACCACCGGTGACCCCCAAATGATTAAGATCTGGCCTGAAACACATTCAGAGACCTTACCAGATATACAGCAAAGTGTAATGATCGAATGAAGACAGAATTGTGTCAGTAAAGGGTAGAGACTACACCGGTTTAAATGTATCTCTTGAATTTGAGTCAATGTGACCAGGGTTACAAAGGGGTAAATATCCAGTAAAGTTTCTGGTAAAAATCCACTGGAGGGAATTTGGGCCATTTTGCCCATCAAGAAAAGCATATAGAATCATCTTTTTTTAGCATACAAAATATTTTTTTACTTATTTTTTTTATACCTGTTACAATCGAGTTGATCAAAGCGCACAGAGCACAGTTTGACACAGACACGTGCCATCGTAATTTAGGTAAACTGTTAATGCTATAATAGGGAGATGAAGATATAATCAAAATTATACTGAATAGATGGTTGATAATTCAATCATGCTTGATTCAATCATGCTATGCTTGCAGCTAATACTGTAGCTAAACTTAGCAAGCATTTATTCATTGTTCAAAAATTAGCTAGCCACCACTTACAATTAATTCGATGTTATGAACTTGCAAGTTCAATAATAATAAGTCTCAAAATAATTATTTTTAAAGTTTGAAAAGCTTTTCATTTGTATGGAACAGTACGTGTCCTATGATTATACATTCCTAATCAATTCCCTTAAACTCCCAAATCTTTGTTCAAATTGAACTTTATGGCTCTTACTTTCATGGCTTACAAGAGCTGCTAGGTGGGCGTGGCCACGGGGGTGAGGGATGGCTCTGTGAGAGAAAAGAGAGAGGGGGAGAGACAGAGGTGTAGAAAGACAGAGAAACGGGGGTAACGAGCAAGAGAGACACGAGGGCAGACAGAGGGAGAGGCATAGGGAGAGAGAGGGATAGGCAGTGAGTTCAGGTTATCAGATAGCATTGCCTGCAGGTCACAGCTCTGTCCTGTATCAATGTTTGAGTGGCAGGAGCACAGCAGGGAGCCAAGCACAGCTGCACAGCTGCACAGTCTGACCCCATGACCTGCAGGTGCAGAACTCTCGATCACAACTCCACAGCAACACACACTGCAGGAGAGACAGACTTAATCAAGCTCTATAAATACACACACACCTCCTCTCGCTCCTCAGTCAACTGTGGTTCACAGGATTAACTGATCAGGAAATTAACCCACGCCCTCGCCCCGACCACACACACACGCACACACACACACCCCCCTCTCTCTATTAGTAGATCTCAGTCCAGGGATTGAATTCAAGTGCTAATGATGTGGGCCTGCTCTTGGACACAGGGCTGATCTGGGATCAGAATCTCACCCTGATCAATCCCCCTGTGTGAAAGCTGTCGACGCTATCGCAGTACAAACTCAGCTGTGGTGCTAACCATCAGGGCCGATGCTATCTCAGATAAAGTATAAAGTATTTCAAAGAATTAGTGGTTAGTTCACATTGGAGAGAACAGTTCCCATCATGCAGTGTTTTCAATGACACTAGGAGCTCTAAATCTATTGCAACAGCCCAGGTACTGACAGCACTAAAAGCTGAGCAGCAGTGCAGTGAGAGCGCTACTGAGCATGCCCAGAGAGGCAGGACATACTTCCCAACTGTGATGTGGAAATTTCCGGCCACTTTGTTGACGTAGAGGTGTCCGTGTATCCTGCAGGCGGAGAGGGGCTGTGTGGGGTTGTCCTCCCTTGGGGGCGCATAGAGACAGGGGGGTTAGGAGCTGTGCTGTTCCATGCCCGGTTTATTTACCATCACTACAACACACACCTTTTATCACACATTCCGTCACACATAGTGGCATCATTCAGACTGAAGAAAGGCATAAAGCAACATGCTACAGTTTGTGTCTGCCGCTCTTCAGCAAGACCTTTTTAGAGACCTGAGAGAAAGAGAGACAGATGAATGAATGATAATTTGATTTATATAGCGCTTTTCTTCCAGGGAACTCAAAGCGCTTACAATGATAAGGACAACTCACCTCAACCACCACCAATGTGCAGCACCCACCTGGGTGAACGCAATGGCAGCCATAGAGAAACAAACTCACTGCACATCAGATACACAGTGGAGAGGCGAGGACGGAGGGAATGAATTAATTTTGAATGAATGTACAGTGAGCACCATAATTCATTGGACAGTGACACATTTTTTGTTCTTTTGGTTCTGTACTCTAGCACTGTGAGATTGAAATGGATGAAAATACCCTCAAATTAAAGCTGACAGTCTGCATTTCAACCTCATTGTCATTGTATCCTTTGTGCTACTCAAAGTGCTAGAGTACAGAACCAAAATAACATAAAATGTGTCACTGTCCAATTAATTATGGTGCTCATTGTGTGTATATATGTGTATATATATATATATCGTTTTTTTGGGTTGGGAAATTGGCCAGGACACCGGGTTAACACCCTACTCTTTTTCAAAACCTCGGTTTTTACCGTCCCATCCGAATGACGGACATGTAGTCCCGTGGGATCGAACCCACAACCTTGGCATTGCCAGTGCCATGCTCTACCAACTGAGCTACGGAACTACATGGAAACTACATAGAAAGATAGAGACAGTCAGAAACCGAGGGACTTATATGGGGCTTTTCCACCGCATGGTACGGTACGGCACAGCATGGTAACCAATCCGTGGTCCTATGTTTTGTCGCTTTTTCCACTGCCAAGCAAACCGTACTGAACATAAGTATCCGTGCTGAATTTAGTTACTGCTCTTAACAGGGTACTAGCGGGCCGAACAGGGGGTGAAGGGTGGAGCCAACAATACTGCAGACCATTGATTGTTCAGGCGCAATCGTCACGGTAAATCTCAGACTGGCTCAGACAACACCGCCATTTTTAAATATAACAATACCAGGAGAAGCTTCTTCTCCAACCCTTCCTGTCGCTTTTTGCATTTCTCTAAAATAGTCATGTTCAGATAAAACCAAATCCTGATGAAAAAGTAAATCACAGATTCCAGTTGCTCCATTGTTACTCCACCACAGCGGTTGCATTCTTTTTTGTCACTTCAGATATCGAACTCCTAATATCTTCACGGTTCTGTTGTGGGATGGAAAAACGACACACAGACTCGATCCGGGAAGGGGACAGTTACGGATTAGGATGGTTGCCATAACGTACTGTACCATAGTGTGCAGTGGAAAAGCCAATAGAGAAAGCATTCCATATTGGTCCAAACACACATCGGGGCGGCGTGAGCACTAACCGAGGGGGCAGGGCGGTGGGGGACCCCTTCAAAACAGTCTTGAACAGGACGTCCTGAAGAGAATGCTCCTCCCTCAGTCTGTCCTGGATTAGCAGAAGAGTCCTGGGGGTGTAAGGGACAGGGCACTCCACTTCACATACCACTCTGAGCGCTAAGCTAATCAGGACTCTCACTTCACAAACCACTCTGAGCGCTACGCTAATCAGCAAACTCTACTTCGCATACCGCTCTGAGCGCTAGGCTAATCAGGACGCTATGCTAATCAGGACTCTCCACTTCACATACCGATCTGAGCGCTATGCTAATCAGGACACTCCACTTCATGGAGGGGGGAGGGAAGCTGACAAAGTTTGCTGCGCATAGGAGTGACTCTGTAACCGGAGTTACGGTCAACAGCCGTCCCGGAGGAGACGATACTTTGCCTTTATCACTACAGGTCACAGGGCTATGGCAGCAAACTCACTATATTGACATGAAAAATAGAGGGTGTAATTGGTTACTAAATTGGGAGAAAATGGGATAAAATCAGAAACTCCTCAAAGTGGAAAGGCTTCCACACTCAAGTGTGAGTATGGTGTCTTACCTGTGCCACAGTCTTTGCTGGGGAGAGAGTTCAAAAATTACCTGCAAGGAAATCCAGCAAAGGAATCATATCGCTGTTATGCAGCTACACACTAGATTAAAACATTAGCACACATCAGTACTATTCAAAGACAGGTAACTGCCAACATAAAGTGCCTTAGACTGCAGTACTGCAGAATAGCTTCAATGCGCCTTGGCATAGATGCTGCTCTTTACTATATTGGACCAATGCAACACCAATCCAATATGCTGCTCCAGAATCTCCCATCAGTGTTCAATTGGGATGAGATCTGGTGACAGAGAGCCATGGAATATGTTTTACATTGTTTTCATGCTCATCAAAGCATTCAGTGACCACTCATGCCCTGTGGATGGGGGGCATTATCATCCTGGAAGAGAACCACTCCCATCAGGATAGAAATGATTCACCATAGGATGAAGGTGATCACTCAGAACGACTTTGTATTTATTGGCGTTTACCTTGCCCTCTAAGGGGTTAAGTGGACCTAAACCATGGCAGGAAAATGCACCTCACACCATAACAAAGCTGCCAGAACCCTTCATTTACTCAAGTGTTTCCTTTATTTTGTATATCGTGTATATCACCTCCTTTGTCTTAGTGGAGGGGGCAATGTGTGTTCAGAGTCTGAATTAAATGTTACTCACCGGCTCATATTCAAGGCCGTCTGACGCTACCATGGTCTCTGCCAAATCTAACACGTCTGCCCCGACATCTACAACAAGACAAACACAAACAACTAAATGTGTCTCCGACAACACAACCGGCTACAGCTAAGCATGTTCATCCCGTCATCTACATCCAAAAACTACCCAGAGTACAGTGCAAAACCTGCATCAGCATACTTTTTTTTTTTTTTCATGTTTTTCTTTTACAAGCACCAGTGTGTCTCCTGCTCAACAGCTTACTACTGAGTTTGGAACTCAGTGTGCCATGAGATGACACACAGGACAATGTCATATGATGTTATTTGTGCATTTTGTTCTCAACGTCTAGATGAGAACATCTGCAGGTGACATCAACTACAACCCAGGTTGAGCACCTTGCAAGTGGCCATGCCCACACCCTCAGAGGCAGCCAGAGCCAATAAATGCACACGTCCCAAACCATGCGGCCGGCCTCTAAATCCTCCCCGAATACACAAAAAGCTGAGGAACACTGGTGTGGAACTACAGGGTGAATATAAACTTGCCAAAATGAATGTACAAAGCTGGTCTTACATAAACAGGCAAGAAAAATGTCCTAACATAATTTGTCAGGAATTAGAAAATGCAAATATATATGCTGAATAAGAGTACATCTTCAAAAGGGAAAATACTTACGCTGGCACCGCATAGCAACTGTAATATCTATATTTATTCTTAATTTACTGTAAAAAAAAAAAGAAGAAAAAAGTGTCAGAGGAACCATGCCCAGCCAAGCAGCTTGTTTAATCATAAATCATGCTTATAACACTCATAATTCCTTCTGAACAATAATGTCATTCTGCACCTAAACTGCCCTTGCTCTGTCAAGCTAGGGTCACATTAATTCGTTTAATCTCTGATAAATGTGAACATCAATTACTTTCAGTCAGTTTAGAAGAGGGGACTGCATCTGAGAGCTATTTTCAAGGTGAACTGTCCGAACGCTGCAGAGAGACTGGCCAAGTTCATAAAAACAACTCTAAACGGCACCTCTACTGTCCTGGAAACACTGCTACGAAACTGCAGCCTCTGGGTTCTGTCAAAGCTACCTGGTTAACGGTAAAGGCCAATTTATGCTTTTATACCCCCTTCAATGCGTCAACTATAAATCTAGCATTAGCGTAAGGCGCAGGACACGTCGCGAGATAAAAGTGGTGTAAAAACGACAGAAATGTGTCACAGAGTGTTGAGTACCTCCAGAAAATGAAAGGTCGCAGACGCCGTCATAAAATGTCGCCTAATCTGATTGGTTGGAATAATGAGGTACACAATACTATACTTCATCTGACTTTGTTTTGATGTTATTACAATGGACGGCTTTGAAGAATTGTTAGCAGAGCAGGTGAAGAAGCATCGTCAAATTTATAACTCCTCAAGAAATGATTATATTATAATGATTAGATTCAGAACCTCCTCTTCCTCCGTCAAATGCAACTCATCTTCCTCATACAACGTTTTTTTGTCGACGTAAATGTCAGTTTGCTCAGGCTGGTTACCATATAGAGAACGCGACGCTGTCGCAGTCCCGGAAAGTACAAATGTTCAAAACTCAAAACGCAGTGCGACATGTCGCGGGACACTTATCGCGTAAAGCATAAATTGGCCTTTAATGAGAGGTGGGTGTGTGGACTGACACCAGGCTGACAGGTTTGTGAAGACATACCTGGAAAAGTCCTTGTCTACCTCATACTGATACCTCATCCAGGTTTCCCGATACACAAAGAACTCAAAGAAGGCCAGGAGGGCCATGGCGAAGAAGGCGATTATAGACACTGTGAAGAGGAGGAAGAGGAGAGTGGGATGATGACAGATCTTTCCCAAAACACCCCACAAAACACATTTCCCTCCTCCCCCACTTCCCCAAACCCCACTTCGTGATTCGAGATGCCACTCCCACCCTCAACAGCCAAGCACATGCCCGTTGTCCCTAGCTTCCTGGTTGGGTGTGATACTTGGAAAGGGTTACAATCCTTAACCTGGGAAGATCACTGTCCCAGGTATATTTCCAAGATCTCTGTAGCTAGCTACGTCTGACAGACATTATGGAACCGGGACTGTGGAAGGTGATCTTGCCCTCAGAATTCTGAATGCTCGTCTGTGGTTCCCCGGACGAGTAGCGGTGAAAGGTGGTAACGCACCGGTTCCTCCAGTCGCCGTGGTTTCCACGTAGCTTTCGGGAACCTTGGGGAAGGCGTCCAGTTCCTTCACCAGATTGAGCGCCTTCTTCCTGTACAGCCGCCTCATCTTCGGGAGAATCCTCCACTGCCTCCCTCATAAATTCAACCTAAACAGTCACGAGTCAATCATTTACGTGTACGTTGACTATATTTACACCACAATGCCCTACACTACAGTAGTTACTTTTTATGACTGATTTTGTCCTCTTAATCTGTAAATCAGTATTTGTTTTTCGTTTGCAAAGCATAATTACTTAACTTAATCAGCTAGCTAGTGGCGGTATATCACAGAGAACACAATACTAGCAGATATAACGAATAACGCCACAGCTCGCCAATCGACTAGGCAGTTAACAGTCTTACTTTTATGACGTGGTTTTGGCTTGCTCACAAGTTGATCGAATGTTACCTTACAAGCGAAACAACGAGCAAACTATAAAATAAAACAATATCTTAAACCAAGTAACGTTACCCATCTTTATTTGACGCAAGTAACGTAAATGTTTGAAATACATTACCAGCATCTAGACTACGTTAGATTACATGTATTAAAAAGCTTTTGAATACAGACTGACTGGTAAACTGGCTAGCTAGCTGCCGCTGCGTTCGCTCAGCTTCTTACCTCAGATGCATACGTCTACAATTTTAGATGCCAGTTGAATTATTTGATGGCAAACCGTGTTCTGTTAGCAAAATCCGGGGTTCATTATTCATTACCGTTCAGTTGAATTGCTGTCAGTATGAGAGATTTTCAATCTCACTAGCTGTGAACCGTGAACCTTTGACCCCCATACCGTAGCGACCATAGAGCGCGCTCCGCCGATAGGTTTATAAAATAAATCTCAATTCCGGGAGCGCCCTCTGCTGGTAAGAGTATTCTGAGGAGATTGTTGATTGCATCAAGATCTATAATATCTTAACATTACAGGGTTCTATGAGCAGATGGTATATTTTTTAGTCTTGTATCATAGCATTGTCTTGAATGGCGTCTATGCTCGTTTTAACATGTTTAAAAAAAGAAGTAATTTCAGGTGTTTAATCTGTTGCATAGTAAAAATACACAATAAAGAGCTGAGATACCTGAGTCTGTCCTGAACTATACATTTCCCTTTATGGATTTTCCCAACTTGTGATGTTTATGTTTAGATGTCAATTTATTAACTTCTGGACCTTTCTGTCTGTACAGATCATTTGTGCAGTCAGTATTTTTTTCTACATTTATCATCTATTGAACATTATTTATTATTCATTGAGCAAAATTACTTTTGGGCCAGTTAGAGCTGTCAAACCACCGATATATTGTTTTCATAAAAAGTTCTGACTGGCTCAGCTCAGTGCTGATGAAATTCTGAAGCTGAGATAGTTGCTCCCTTTACATTGTGCACACTTTCACTTTTTTCCATGCTGTGAATGAAAGTTCCATATATTTTGATTACAATTCATGCTTCTACAGGGAAAACGCTTTTTGTATTATTACTATTTGGACACTGGACACAGAAATGTACCTCTTGTAGCTGAAGAGTACTGACATTTTCTTTATCTGGTGATGATACATGTTTACCTAACGGAAAGCATAAGATAAACAGGAAGTCATTGTATTATTCACGTGCGCTTCCAGACCCACCTGAATCCTTCACGCACTCATTTGGGGAGCCCTGTCCTAGCTATCAGACACACTTATCTTTTTCTGTTTAGTTTTTTTTGCATTTACTCCAAATATTTAGTAGCCAATTATACCCTCTTTTTCATGTAAATTATCCCCCCCCACGTATGAGAGCTCGCTGCCGTAGTCCTGAGACTGGTAGTGGGCGATGTACCGCCTCTCCCGAGCTGGCACCCACCTAGCTCATATCGGCTTCCCTCCCCTCCCCCCTCCCTGGGGCGGACAGCCAATTGCCGCCCCTAGTGGCACTCGAGGCCAGAGCCAAGCTGGCGCAACCTGGTGGAATCAAACCCAACATTGGGCAACATCGGACGTTCTTACCGCTACATCACCCAGGAGGCCAACAGCAGACACACTTATGAAGGGCAATGTACATCGATGTACACTACTGGTCAAAAGTTTTAGAACACCCCCATTTTCCAGTTTTTACTGAAATTTAAGCAGTTCAAGTCCAGCGAATAACCTGAAATGGTACAAAGGTAAGCAGTACACTGCCAGAGGTTAAAAAAAGTTTAGGTTACCAAAAACAGAAAAATAATGTAAATTTTTTGGCAGTGAGTAGTTTCCTACACCATCAAAAGGCACTTGGAAACTGGAGGAAACCCTGACAGGAAGAGGTCTGGCAGACCCAAAGCCACAACAAAATCAGAAGACAAGACACAGCTTGTGTGATAGGCGGCTCACAGGACAACAGCTTCAAGCACAGCTTAACACTGGTCGAAGTAAGGAAGTCTCAGTTTCAACTGTGAGGAAAAGACTTCGAGCTGCAGGTTTGACAGGTCGAGTGACAGTTAGAAAGCCATTGCAAAGATGGCAAAATAAGAAAAAGAGGCTTGTCTGGGCCATGAAGCACTACCAGTGGACTACTGAAGACTGGAAAAAGGTCTTATGAACCAATTAATCAAATTTTGAAATCTTGAAATTTTGAAAGGTTTTGGTAGGCCGTCGAGTAGGCAAAAGGATGGTTCCTCAGTGTGTGACACCAACTGTTAAACATGGAGGAGGAAGCGTGATGGTCTGGGGCTCTTTTGCTGGATCCAGAGTCGGCGACTTGCACAGAGTGACTGTTAACCCACATTAACCCATTACTTGTTCCCTGAAAAGGGCCTTTTTTATAACTCTGAAATGTACATTATTTTTCAGTTTTTGGTAACCTTAACCTTTTTTTACCTCTGGCAGTGTGCTGCTTACCTTTGTACCATTTGAGGTTATTCACTGGACTTGAACTGCTTACATTTCAGTAAAAACTGGAAAATGGGGGTGTTCTAAAACTTTTGACCGAGTGTATATTTCACGTTATCCTTTACGAGGCTTTCAGTAAGTTTCAGGATAAGAACTGAACCTCATTAAGATGTTAATCAGCTGTGCCGCAACGAAGATTCAAACCTGACACATTAAGCGTATAAGCCGCCTCCCCCAATAAACACACCACACAGCTGTGGGGCAAATCGGTATTAAATGCAAGTATCATTTGATTATTTCCATAGCCATTACAGATATAATTGATCCAGTCAAATATGTTATTTTCAAATTTATCATACAGGATACATATAAAAGCAATTACCTCCTGCATACATAATATACTTGCTCTCAAAAAAAATACAACAAACAAAAGAAACAGTTTAAAGTAGCACTGGATACGACACACACAAAACACACAAAGCTGCATTTTAAGCATGGCTGGGGTCATGAGAAAGCGGAGTAGGTCATCTTGTCTCATTAATGCACCAGTAAATAATGAAAAACACTGACACCTGCCCAAACTATGACCACTCTCATGGAATGCAATTAGCTGGCGAACAAACAGAAAATGTAATGTTGTGGGTTTACAACATACTGTATTCACCCTTTAAAAACAGAATGCAACATGGGTAAAGAATTGTATGTATATGTGACACTGGGAGAGGTGGAGGGAGGAGTAGAGAGGGCTGCGCCTCCCTTTTGGCTGTTGCCAGGTGTTCCTGTTCCCTCCCACAGCCTGGAGAGTACTACAGGGCCTTGGACAGCAGTGGCCTCACTTACAGGCAGGCTCACCTGAGGCTAATCAGCAATCAACTCAGCTGTGAGCCATTGCCTTCGTTAGGCCATTATAAAAGCACCACCTGCCATGCCTGATAAGAGAGTTTTTTGGGGCATGGAGGCGGAAGTGCAGGTTTGGTTACTGTTTCCCTCAATTGCATGATTTTGTATTTTGACTGCTTTATTTTCGTGTTTTGTTTGAATTATTTTGTAAAAAGGGAATAAATTGGCCGCTGGCCTATCAAAAGGTAATTATTTTGTTTGGTCTTTCATCCACTTACCACCTGGCATGGTGGCCACCCCTGCCACCTTGCTACAGTATAAAACTCTTGAAATGGAAAATGTAACAGAACACGCACACACATGCACACACACACACACACACACATACGCAGACACCCATGCACGTGTGCATACACGTACAAGTGCACACACACTCACACATTACAATTTCAGCAGCTGAAGTAGTCCTGCAACACTTGTGACGATAGAATTTGTACACAAGAAGAATTCAAGTATTTTCTCCTCCATCAGCAATAGGTTGTGTGCAAGCATCAGGAGTGCACAGCCCTCAGGGCCTGCGCCCCAAAGTAGCTCATAGCCCACAGGACCCGCATCCCCAGAGTAACTCATAGCCCCCAGGACCTGCACCCCAGAGTAGCTCATAGCCCCCAGCGCAGCTCATCGCAAGGCAAGTGCAAAAAAAAAAAAGAAGCCGGTCAGTATTTCAGCCATACAGAGCTATCACATTCCCATGCAGAAGGCCCAGAAGCCCTGCCTGCCCCACCCAATTTTAATCTGGACCCTCATCCCTAAGGACGGCCACGCCCACATTAATGGCCATGCCCCCAGCCCTGCGGTCTGAGGTGACTGAGGTGTACTGGGAGAAGTCCTTGGGGCAGTGGCTGACCGCAGGGGAGACAACATCAGGGCTGGTTTCACATGACTCCGTGCTCTTGTCTGAGGTTACCATGTTGGCTGCCGTGCTGGGTGGGACGGGGTTGAACTCGTCATCATCTGCCAAGCCGGACTCGTGGACACCTTTTTTTTGGGGGGGGGGCAGCATTCAGAGAAAGGTTAGGGAGGGAGCTGGCGTAACGGCTATACATTTTTTCTACGCACAGAACATGGAACAATAACATCTATCGCTGCTTCACTTACTGCTGTAGATGTCTGGATACTGCTTTGCAAGCTTGCCTTTCAGCATCCTGCAGGGCAAATGAACAAACAGTTTAATTTTAGTGTGTGTACTGTGCACACAGTGTCATGCTAGAGCAGACTTTAGATGTTTAACCCTTTGAAGGTGCTGTTATAGCGGAGTTCCAAGATGTGAGTTAGCATGTGAGCGTCCGCTACAGAATGTGACGTCACCCCTTGAGAAGCAATGAGAGCATGATTAGGTCCCTTGGCTGGGGACCTCAGTCTTTGGCTCAGCAGGCTGACCATGTTGTGGTGTACGGGGCGGCCCAGCTGGGGCTTCGGTTCGAAACTCCAGCAAGCAGACCAACCCCGTTACCCTATGATGTTTATTCTAGAACATGCCGTAACATTCTAGTTGATTCTAATTATAACTATAACATTTCAGAATAGAACACTGTGAATTACAACTAGAACTCTCAAAAAACTCACTCCTTAAAGGGTTAAAGAGGAAAGAGAGGAAAATCCTCAGTTTGACTGTGACCGCCACATGACCAGTTCCCTGCTGGGCTCACAGTACCTGATTCTCCTGAAGATGCTGTCTAGGTCTTTCTTCATCTCCATCAGTGTGCGCGTGTGGAGCAGGAAGTGCTCGGTCATCTGTTGGAGGCGCACATTAGATAGGCCATTGAAGTTCAGAAGCATCTCATTCGTCTTCTCAAAGCGGTCAAGCCTGCAAAGATTACAATCACGTTACACTCACAGAGGAGATGAACTAGCGAGCTACGCAGTGCAAACAAACACAAACGAGCAGTTACATAATGACGTTACACTCACAGAGGAGATTAACTTAGCGAGCTATGGAACGCAAACACAAACGGGCAAAGTTACACAATGCAAACACAAACACAACACAAAGGAGCAGTTACACAATGCAAACACAAACACAACACAAGAGAGCACAGTTACACAATGCAAACACAAACGCAACGCAAACACCACAGTTAGACGTATTAGTTCATGAAAAGGCCACTGCCAGGTACATTTCAGAAATTTCAAAGTGTATATCTTGGAGAGGTTAAAATAATTAATTTAATTTCAAATGTAAGGGCCAAAGAGGGCCAAATATTACCCATTGGAGTATAACCTATGTCTCGGACCTTCAACAACCATAAATAAAGAAATAGTACATTCCCTCCATTATGAACCCCTGTGCTCATTCATGCCTTCAAACTTTTTTTTTTCCTCCTAAATTAGGAGGCATGTCTGTTTGTCTGTCTGGATAAAAACCAGCACGGAGCAGTGCATCAACTCCTTCAGAAAGACTCTCACATGTGTCTCTGTGCTTGGATGATGGCATTCACGTCCTCGGAGTTGACCATGCTGAGCATTCTGTCACAGAACATGCCAGAAGCAGAGGGCTCCATGATGCGGAGGCTTTAATTCAGAAACAAGAAACAAAATTTCCCCATTCATTTCACATAATTATGACAGTGCACTACTTTGTGTAGCCAACTGGGTTAGTTTATGGTAGAGGCTAGATTGGGATAAACTAACGGTAGTGGCTACGCTCCTCTTCCAGAGGACGGTCATCTGCGCTGTAACTACCGTTAGTTTATCACTTTATCTCAATAAATTAACGAGACTGAATAGTATTTTAGGAGCACCCAGACGTCCCAAGGCGGGCCATCTTCATGAAACATTCTTCATGCAACAGGGGCATAACAGATCCACTGAGGTCCATGTCTATTCAACATCTACAACCACAACAATTAATCAGCTTCACATAGTGCTGGCGGTCTGTGCCCGTTGCATGAAAATAGATATTCTGGATTACTGCGGAAATCGAACAACAGCGATGTTATACACAACGTGTGTCTCCATGTCATGCAAATCTTGTTAACACAATGATCAGCTAGACACAGGTCTAAATGAGAAGCCCCAAATTAGCTACTCAGAATTCACAAAGCAACATAGGCTATAGCTAACGTGAACTTGCTATCTAGCTTGTACGCCTCTTCCAAAGCACAATGCGTTCTTGCCGCTGGGAAAATAGTCACTGAAACGGAAAACCTCGCGAAACCCCACAAAATAACGCACGCTACAATGATAACAACATTAGGCAAATCGTTCCTATATAACTTGCTGTCAGGCTAGGAAAAAGTAACATCAGAATCACAACCCTTAACCTACAGGCATGTTAACGGTACTTTCCTAATTAAAACTCTTGATGTTAAGGTTTTAATAAAGTAAGTCTGGAAGAAATAAAATATGATCACCTATTTTATCGAAATGATTAGTTAGCTACATTACAGTCTTGTGTGAAGGTTCGACAATTACTCCATCATGTGCCGCTTCCGTGTTGTGAAGACTAATAAGGGCTTCCTGTCACATGACTGAAGCATGTGAATTTAGTTAGGATAATACTGTGCATATTCGTAGATCGTAGTAGCGCAGTGGCCAACAGTGGACCAAGGGAATTGACTATTTTATTAGTTACATGTTTTAAATACAGTACAGTAGGCTTATGGGTGAATCTTCGCATTGTGAATCTCTGTATTGTTTATTTTATACTGTCTACGTTGCTCATCAAGGATGTGGATCATTTTGGAGTACACTGGGCTATATTTATATAGGCTATATATATATGTATTCATGTATCAACACAATAACAATTGTTTATGCATTTATTTATTTATTTAATGAGTGAGTGATTTAACTAGTGATTGAACTATTCCATTCCACGATTTAATTATTTTAACGTACCAGGGAGCAGAAAATGCTCAATTTTGGGGAACATCCGACACCCCCACCTCCTGTTTCCGACAATTCTGCAGGGGCGACTGTTTAGAACTACTTCTGCAGTTTGCCTTTTAATCAAATACTTTGTCAATAAAATGCTGTCTCACAGAGTGGATCTGTGAGCGACTGTACTCAAATGTGGCCAGCAGATGGAGCACTCGTCAAAAGAAAGATGGATTTCGGCGCTTCACCACATAACACTGACAGCATTGACTGACAAAAAGGAAGTAGCAAAAAGCTCGACAAGTAGGGCCGTGTTCAGCAGGGTAGCAACATAACGGTGTGTAGAGTGAGCGCGGATGAACAGGAAGGGAGTGGAATTTTGGCACAACATCTGCAATTCAACAAAACAACACAAAAAGCAGGGTCTTCGAAGGGCATATCTTTTTGTCCAATCAAGATATTCGAGAGGTGGATTTGTTTTGATTAATCACAAGCTCTGATGGGCGGGGTTTGATGCCCAGGCCCACCCAATAGACATTTTTGTGTTGATCAGTGGCAAGAAATCCCAATTAAGTAAGAAAATAAAATGTGAAAAATATCAAAAGGTGTGAATACTTATTATACCCACTATATATGGTTTATGCATTGTTATGCAAGTATGAACCATAAACAAACACTGCCTCTTCAAGCACCATACTAAATATTTACATTTACATTCATGGATGTACTGTATGCAGTTGCTAGGGGACCGATATCACTGCCTTTAGCCCAGCATCTTAATGAAGTGAAGAAACAGGGTTGGGTAAAAAAAGGGTAAACCCTTTTTACCAGGGCTCTTAAAAGTATGCATATTTGTGGGAGTATTGCCTTTGAAGTATAGAATGTCCTTTCTATTAAATGGTAATAGTAACAAGTTGGTTGTTTCAAAATAAAACAAAATTAACCGTTTTTTTATTTTGCAGTTAAGTGCAGTTATTTTGAAAATACTGACTTGCTTGTTGTATATTTTCCCACTTATACCCCTGCTACTTACCAACGGAATTGATGGCCAATCACAAAATTATGTTTAGAAATATGCTTACATATCCAAGGCTAGTTACTGCAGTTCTAACGTTGCATTGAAATGTGAGGTGAAAAGCAAATTACCCAGATAAGAGGTCATCATTTAATGTAGACCTTTAGAATGCCCTCTGAACCAATCAGAATGGAGGACTCAACAAAGTGAAAAGCTTTATTTGTGATCATGGTTTCATAAGCGGAAAGATGTATAAAAAAATACAACAAGGCAACCCCATCTTCCAAAGCAGCAAAGTAAATTTACATTTTAAAAGTGCACATCATCAAATTCATGGTAATAAAGAGGATCTGAGATCGGCAGGAGAGACATGTCTTTTTATTGAAGTCCTCAGGTTAGATTTGAAGTGACACATGACCGTCCAGCCTGATGCTAGTGACACAGTGACCCCTCTGTGCTCGCCACGGCACCACAGACATCTCGTTTCAGAAGGTAAACATACACACGTTCTGGATACAAAACAAACCATTCGTTTGCATGAAATAAATAATAAAATCTGATTACACATTTGACTGCCGTACTTCAAAGCGATTTATCAAAACGGTGCATGCTCATACAAAAGAATTAAAAACAAAAGGAAAATAGAACTTTATCCATAAATGATATATATATGAACTTTATCCATTAAAAGGACAGAGGCCTTCCTCAGAGGCCTGTGTAAATCACGCAATAATCAATACATCTGTTTGTGGCTGGGGGCAGGGGGGTAGTAAGGAAACTTGATAATGGTTTTTTTCCCATTTTTCTCCCAATTTACTGCCCAGTTATACCCTCTATTTTGATTCGCCCTCCCCCACAAACTCGCCACCTGTCCTCCAGGTCAAGCTAATTTATCCAAGGCTGGCGATGATCCACCTCCTCCGAGACGGAACTCGTTCCCCCTTCTGGAGACACCCTTTGCGCTTCTTGGCGAGTTCGTGCTGGCTCACCCTCCCCCTCCCCCTGCGGCGGACAGCCAAATGCCGACCCCGATTGGAGCTCCTGGCCAGAGCCGGTCTGGCACAGTCGGGTTTAGAACCGCGACCACAATATGCAGCTCACACTTGCAAAGCACCAGTCAAAGCGAGTGCATTAGACCGCTACGCTCTCCGAGGCCCAGTCACTCAGTTTTGACATGACTTGACCACTGACAGTCCTTCAGAGGATGCTTCGTTGCTCACTGCTAATGGCAGAACTCGTAAAATATGATAACCCGTGACATTCACAGAATTAAAACAAATTCACCAAAATCAATGTGCAGGGTCACATTGGCTTGTTTCCACAGTAACCTCTCAGAGATTCATAACCGTATCTTGGAGATTCATGGGGGTTCATGGGTATTTATGACCCCAACATGCGAGTCAGACCTGAAGTGATGCTCCCACACTGATACACACTGAGTAGGAGTCTACAGCACCTGGGCCTTTGATAATACCTGTGATTATCTCATACTGCAGATCTTTACCTGGGCCTTTGATACCTGTGATTATCTCATACTGCAGATCTTTACCTGGGCCTTTGATAATACCTGTGATTATCTCATACTGCACACCTTTACCTGGGCCTTTGATAATACCTGTGATTATCTCATACTGCAGATCTTTACCTGGGCCTTTGATAATACCTGTGATTATCTCTTACTGCACATCTTTACCTGGGCCTTTGATAATACCTGTGATTATCTCATACTGCAGATCTTTACCTGGGCCTTTGATAATACCTGTGATTATCTCTTACTGCACATCTTTACCTGGGCCTTTGATAATACCTGTGATTATCTCATACTGCAGATCTTTACCTGGGCCTTTGATAATACCTGTGATTATCTCATACTGCACACCTTTACCTGGGATGATCCATCGCTCTGAAGGCCTCACAGAAGTAGCACACAGTTTTCAATAACATTAATAATGATTATTTCACTGCTCTTCTGTAGTTCTATTGCAGTTATAGTACTGCTATTACCTTAATTATTATCTCACTGCTCTTCTGTAATAGCACTTTTATTACCTTAATTGTCTCACTGCTCTTCTGTAATAGCACTGTTATTACCTTAATTAATTTCTCACTGCTCTTCTGTAGTACTATTACACAGTTATTTACCTTAATTGTTATTAAAGTAATGGTTGCAGTATTACAGGGAAACAATTACCAGCATAATGTTGATGTATTGTATAACTGCTGTAGTGGGTTTGGAATGCAAAATAAACCTGTGACAAGTTAGTGTTAAAGGAGATAGTTAGTATTAAAATCATTGTATTATGGTTCACTATTATAAGTATTAAAATCACTTTTCAGCATTCTGTTTTTACATTCCAGTTTCAATTGCAACAGTCAGCTGGAGAGTCCAGTTTGCATACTGAAGTTGAGAAACAGCAAAACCAACATTGCTGTCACCTCTAAACCCCTCAGACCAAATGAAACTGCCTGAATTCAGACAGAACTGTGAGATAAAACTACCAGAAGAACCGGAGAAAGAAAAAACTGCTTTCCTTACATTTACATTTAGGTATTTAGCAAAAGCTTGACTTACAAAAGTGCATAAAAAAGGTTAGGAAACAAGCAGCAACGATTCCAATACATCAATTATGCCTCTGAAATGATGTGGCATTACATAACGTATCACATTTTTAAGTACCATAGTAGGAGCAAAGGGAGTTTGAGATTACAGTGTTCAGTCGCTCTGGGGATTTAAGCTCAGTTTGAGGATATACGCTCAGTGACCACTTTATTAGGTACACCCGTACATCTGCTCATTAATGTAATTATCTAATCAGCCAATCATGTGGCAGCAACTCAATGCATAAAAGCATGCAGACATGGTCAAGAGGTTCAGTTGTTGTTCAGACTAAAATGGGAAAGAAATGTGATCTAAGTGACTTTGACCGTTGGTTTGATTGTTGGTGCCAGACGGGCTGATGTGAGTATCTCAGAATGCTGATCTCCTGGGATTTTCACACACAACAGTCTCTGTTATGAGTTTAGTTTAGTCTCTGTTGTTGAGTCTCTGACTCAAGAGTTAACAGAGAATGGTGTGAAAAACAAAAACATCCAGTGAGTGGCAGTTCTGTGGGCGAAAACGCCTCGTTAATGAGAGGTCAGAGGAGAATGGCCAGACTAGTTCAAGCTGACAGGAAGGTGATAGTAACTCAAATAACCATGCGTTACAACAGTGGTATGCAGAAGAGCATCTAACCTCAACATGTCTAACCTTGAAGTGGATGGGCTACAGCAGCAGAAGACCACACCGGGTTCCACTCCTGTCAGCTAAGTACAGGAAAGTGAGGCTATGGTGGGCACAGGCTCACCAAAACTGGACAGTTGAGATTGGAAAAATGTTGCCTGGTCTGACGAATCTTGATTTCTGCTGCGACATGCAGATGGTAGGGTCAGAATTTGGCATAAACAACATGAATACATCCTGTCTTATGTCAATGGTTCAGGCTGGTGGTGGTGTAATGGTGTGGGGAATGTTTTACTGGCACACATTAGGCCCCTTTATACCAATTCAGCATCGTTTAAATGCCACAGCCTACTTGAGTCTTGTTGCTGACCATGTGCATCCCTTTATGGCCACAGTCTACCCATCTTCTAATGGCTACTTCCAGCAGGATAATGCGTCATGTCACAAAGCACATGTCATCTCAAGCTGGCTCCACGAACATGACAATGACTTCAGTGTACTCCAATGGCCTCCACAGTCACCAGATCTCAGTCCAATAGAGCACCTTTGGGATGTGGTGGAACGGGAGATTCGCAACACGAATGTGCAGCTGACAAATCTGCAGCAACTGCATGATGCTATCATGTCAACCAGAATCTCTGAGGAATGTTTCCAGCACCTTGTTGAATCCATGCCCTGAAGAATTCAGGCTGTTGGGGGCAAAGGGGGGTCCTACCCAGTACTAGAAAGGTGTACCTAATAAAGTGGCTACTGAGTGTAGTGTTCAGTCACTATGGAGATTTCAGCTCAGTTTGAGGATATAATGTTCAGTCACTATGGGGACTTCAGCTCAATTTGAGGACATAGTGTTCAGTCATTATGGCGATTTAAATGGTAGAATGATCAGCAAATGGCATTTTATAGGTCCAGCACTGTTCTTCTAGGCTTGGGAAATGCACCAACTTGTAAATGCACCAGTTGGTCTGGATAATAGAGCCTGCTGAATTCCTAATTATAGAAAATGTAAATGTAAGAACTGCTTTCTCTGCTCGTCCTGAGCGGTCCGGAAAGCGCCACGCTAATTCACCTTTATAATCACTTGCCTAGTATGGGCCACCTCCACAGCACACCTTCCTGCATCTGGTACCTTTCTCCACAGGTATGTTGGTACAGTAGTTCAGCTGGTGGTTTGGTGGTAGAGATGCACATGTTGCCGGTTTTAATAAGTGTGTACTTTCAGATGAAAGTGCCCAATCTTCAGCTTTTTTTTGTCCTGCATCTCTGAACAAAATTTCCATAAAGGTGAGATCCGAGTAAGTGCAGCATTCAGGAGGATGAAGTTTACAAAATAAAAACATTAAAAAGTAGAGAGTCTGTTTAAAGCTTATTCAGGAGGACGTGCTCCTGGGTTTATATCACAGGTCCAGTAGCCCCACACCCCATATCCCCCACACCTCCATACCCAACACCCCCCTCACACCTTCATACCCCACACCCCCTCACACCTCTATACCCCACTCCTCCTCTCATGCCTCCATACCCCACACCCCCCTCATGCCTCCACTTTCCCTCTCGCTTTCATACCCCACACCCCACCCCAACCTCAGGCCTTCATACCCAACCCCAAGAACCTGGCCCCCCGTGTGCCCTCCTACTCTCCCACCTACGCCCTGCTCCCACTGTGTCTGTTCTCTAGCCGGTCCAGCTTGGCCAGGTTCTCCTTCAGCAGCTTGGACCCAGGTGAGAGCTCCAGGGCCTTCCGGTAGTATAGCCGGGCCAAGGCGTAGTCTCCCTGGCAATACAGAACCAGAACCCACAACCCCCCTCAGCGAAATGGCTAAAATACAAGGGCTTTGGTTCAGAACCAGGGCCCATATATTCAACAAGTGTCTTAGATTAGGTTTCCCCCTGTCCATATCCTGCCCTCATCCATTATGAGATGAAAGGCTAAACTGATCCTATATCAGCACTCCCTCTCTGAGATGCTTTGTGAAAACAAGACCAGGACCGTGGCTGTTTAGCCCACATTACCACAGATCCTATCCTGGAGCTTATCCCAGCATGCATTGGGCCAGAGGCAGGAATACATCCTGGACAGGTTGTCAATCCATCGCAGGGCACATAGACCATTCACTCACACACTCATACCTACAGGCAATTTAGACTCTCCAATTAGCCTAACGTGCATGTCTTTGGACTTTGGGAGGAAACCTGAGTACCCAGAGGAAACCCACGTGGACACGGGGAGAACATGCAAACTCCACACAGAAAGGCCCCGGCTGGGATTCGAACCCAAGACCTTCTTGCTGTGCGGTGACAGTGCTATCCACTGCACCACCGTGCCGCGCCATCTGCTCAGTGTGATACATTATACTCATACAGTGGGGTCCAAAAGTTTGAGTCCACTACCAAGATCTGTTTGTTTTCATTTTTAAACAAAAACTAATACATTCTTTTTAGTCATGTGGTATTTGTTATTCAAGAATGTCATAAAACAGTGATAAAAATGTAAAAAAGTTTGTTTGAGAAAGGATGGTAAGAAATTGAAATATCTATAAATATTTTGTATGCACACCATTTCTTTTAATTTCCTCAAAATGGTGTGACACCTTATTTTTCATTTAAGTTTGAATACATGGACACTCCTAATACACAGTGTGAGTTGTTTTGGTCTTGTAACAATTAATACCAGATATTGACGTAATATTAATTAATATGGTCCTCTATGTTTTCTCATTGCTGCTGCAGGTGCTTTAATCTTGAAAAAGGACACTTCCTTTGCAATAGTTTTTTTGCAGCTGTTTGTAATTGTGTCAGCAGAACTTAGTGAAATAGTCAAAGGCGGTCAAATTGTTGTCCTGAGTAAAACTTTGTGTGTTAGTTTTGATGAATGATGAAAACAAACAGATCTTGGTAGTGGACTCAAACTTTTGGACCCCACTGTACGTGCATGTCCATACGTGTACACATCCGTGTGTGTCTGCCCGCTCTCTGGCACCTATATCTGTCTGCAGCACACCTGAGCTGTGTGCTTGTGTTGTGTAAATGTAGCCGTATCATTGGCGCTTGTTTCAGGGAAGGAGGTCACACTGCAGGAAGTGAACCCTGGGCCTAAACAGCCTCTGAGCTCCCTGAAAAAAGCACTGCTGAAATACCTGTAATTCTTCATGTGCTTCCAGAAAAACATTACATAACTGGTGCACTTCACCAAATACATGACCATGCATAGGAATTCTGTTTTATGACACCGAAACATGGTCACTATATATATATAGTCAGGGTTGGGTTGTAACGGAATACATGTAACGGCGTTACGTAATCAGAATACAAAAATCAAGTAACTGTATTCAGCTCGCGTTACATTTGAAAAACGAGTAATCTGAATACAGTTACTTTAATAAACCTGAAGTGAATACATTTTGGATTACTTCTTGGAATTCTTGGTGGAAAGTTTTCCTTACAAACATTAATGAGCTGATATTCATTACTAAAGTTACAGCATGAAATTATCACGCCTACATGATTATCATCACACAGCTCACGAAAACTACAGCCGCTGCACAGAACCAAAAAACTGCGTTAAAAAAAATGCGTTTAAAAAAAAGCGCGCGCCCACGCTCAGACAAACATTGATAGGGACAAGATGGAAAAAAAGTCAGCTTTTAGTTTGTGGCGTTATCGACACAATTTCCAGTTTAAAGAAGAACATGGGAAAAATCTGTCGGCCCAGTGTACCTTGTGTCTTCCAGGAATAAAGATACTGTCGGCATCAAAGGACTCGACTTCGAATCTTAAAAAGCACTTGGAGTAAGTCGACGTTAGCTAACCTTCAGTTTAATTGGTCCTCGGGTCAATCTGACCCGTTTTAAAATTTCAACATCAAGGAAAAGTATGTTAAAATATTGTTTTTTCTATGAAACTTCTTCTGCTTGGCTCATTTACTGTACTAAACATGTGATATAACGACTTTAGAATGGCTGAACATGAGCCGGGTCAAATTGACCCGAATGCCCTGGGTGTGACTAAAAGACGAAGACCATAGGAAGGTTTTAATGAACACAGTTCTGCAGTAATTTGCTGTTACCTGACCTTAGCCTACGGTTTGAGGCATCGCATTAACTGCTCTGCTAATTTTATACTGCTTTCTTTATTGTTGAAACGATGACATTTTATTTTATTCTTTTTATTTTTCCCAGTTTTCTCCCAATTTGGTAGACAATTGTACTCTACTATACGTCAATTACGTTATGCACTGCCGAGCATTCGCCGCTACATATCCCCTTACAAGTCGCTGTTATTCCAGTGCCAAAAAAGTTTCAAAAGTTATTACATTGTTTTAGATGCTGTGTTTGAGTTATGCTAATGATGAGTTATGCTAATGATGAGCCATCAAAACAGTAAAAGAACTTGCCTTTCAATATCCCTTTACTTTTTATTATGATTAATTTTGAATCTGTCCATTCTAATTCCATAACATGTTAATGACGACGACTACAACAAAAATGCAGATACAATGTTGCATATATTTAGCTAAATTGACATCTCAAATGTATTAGTATTTATTATTAAATGAACAGAAGCTGACCTGACCTCAACACAGTGGAAAGTTGAACATGACATCCATTTTCAAAGTGTAATGCATAATAACTATTTAAATGTATTACTGATCAAATAAAAAAGTGAACATGGCGTGTGCAAAAGTTTGAGCACCCTTTTAGTACTAAGTAGCACCACCTTTGGCTATATAACAGCTTCCCAATGTCTCCTGTACCCCAAAACATACCCATCTGTGATAGAAAAAGTAAGTAATCCAAAAGTATTCTAAAAGTAATCTGATTACGTTACTTTTTTGAGACATGTAACTGTATTCGTATCGGATTACTTTCAGAGCCGTGTAATCAGTAATCAGGCACTAATTACATTTACAAAGTAACCCTCCCAACCCTGTATATAGTACTGTACTATATATATATAGTACGGTCACTATATATATATAGTACTGTGCAAAAATCTTAGGCCATTTATCTGAGCAGTGTAAGTGTTTATTTGGTCGAAAAAACACAATATAGCATTGATGAAAAGTAACAAAAACGAATTGTGTTTTTAAAACAAGGCCTCCCTTAGAAAGCAAAACTGAAGCAATTCGCTTTGGTAGACTGTTGTGTAATTTTTGTTAAATAGTCCTGTGGTAAATTCTTCCAAGCTTCTTACAGGATTGGCCATAACTCTTCTTTTGACTTTGGCTGCTTTTTGTTCTTTTCCCTGTCCCAGTAATCCCATACAGCTTCAATTATGTTGAGGTCGGGGCTCTGAGGTGGGCAATTTAATACTGTGTGTTCCTCAAGGAGGATAACACAAGATCTCAATAACTTTTTGGAAAATGCAATAAAATCATATTTTTTATTGTATTAAATGTTCATTTGTATTTATTCTAATGTTATATAGTGTTTTCCAAGCATATAAACACTGCCCAGATAAATAGCTTTAAACTAGCTTCAAACATTTTCTTGGGTGCCTAAGGCTTTTGCACAGTACTGTATATATATATATTGTACTCATACATAAAATATTTACCTTGATATGTTGGATGCCTCCCATGTTCATCCAGGCCTGTGATTGGTCAGGATTAAGCTCCACAGCCAACCTGTAGCTCTAATATAATAAAATATGCCATTTAGCAGACTGTTTTATCCAAAGCAACTTAAAGTAGTGAAGGCATACATTTTTCAGTATATGTGGTCCCAATGGACATTGAACCCACAACCTAAGCGTTGTCAGCGCCGTGCTTTACATACTGAGCCACACAGAAGCACTAACCACAGAAGCTCTGAGTGAGAGGGCTATAAGGATGATGTAATTCAGACAGAGAGAGAAGCATGGCACTACACGGCACTGAGAAGCATCGTGTGTGTAGCTAACGCTGAGCTGACACTTCGCCACCACTAGATGGCCCTAACACCTCAATTTATACTGGGCGTGTTGTCTTCAACAATTTCCCCAAACTGATCTTCCTGTTTATCAGGCTGTTTATCTCAGGGGGGGAAGCTTAATAAACGGCAGAAGAAATGGCAGTAGCATGTAGACTTCCTCTGAGCAGAAAAAGGAGCGTGGCGCCTTATCGATCTGCTCACCGAGGCAGAGTGCCAGGCTGCTGCTAGACAGTATTATCCTGCTTCCAAACGTTCCAAAAACTGCCACATTTTATCTGTACATATCTGTCGATCTGTTTTTGTATTTTTTTTAAATGATTTGTTTCAGATTTTTCCCCATTTTAACTCCAAGAAAGGAACAGCTTTTAGGTTGTGTTGGTGTGTAAAGAAGCTTCTGTTGAGGTTTAGAACTGAATGTTAAGTGTTTATTCTCACTAATGACAACACTAATGACGGTCCCTCAGGCCTGAAACACCTGCCTCTACGTTTCCACACGCCTTGCACAATATCTTTCTGAATGTACGTAGCAAACATAAACGTTGCGTGACAATATCAGACATTACATTTTTATTATTATTTACTGTTGTAACAGAATAGTCTGTTTTCAGTCTGATGTTTGACTACCACACACTTCATTAGTTTAACATTAATTTATTTTGGGGTGATGATATATTTTTATACTCTCTATTTCTTTCGATTCACTCTCCGTCACGTACTCGCACGTACTATGTTTACAAGTTAGTAAACATTATGTTTACTATGTTTACAAGGTCGCCTCACTGCTCCTCAGCGAGCCATGCCTGCTTTCCCTCCCCCCTTTCCCTGAGGCGGACAGCCATACGTCGCCCCCGATCAGGGTTGCCGGCCAGAGCCGGACTGGCGCAGCCAGGTTTTGAACCATAACTATAGTGGACAACCTGCATTCCAGGCGACAGTTTGGGTATTCTGTAGTGTACCTCGTATAGCCCAGAGAGAGATACACTTTCTGTATTACACAACTACATAACACAAAGTGTTTCTGTAGATAGAAAAATGACCCAGGTAAGTATGCTGGTTTTAAAAGGAAGCAGATAAGAAGGGTAGATATCTCTGAACCTCAGAGAAAGAGAGAGAGAGAGAGAGAGAGAGAGAGAGAGAGAGAGAGAGAGAGAGAGAGAGAGAGAGAGAGAGAGAGAGAGAGAGAGAGAGAGAGAGAGGGGGTGTAGAAAGAGAGAGAAACAGGGGTATTGAGAAAGAGAGAGAAAAGAGGGGAGACAGAGGGAGAGGTGTCCCACCTCAAAAGCATGGTCCAGCAGGTTCATCTCTCTCAGCTGGTTGCCCTTGGAGAAGTGCAGCTCAGCCAGAACCTCCACATCTTTGGGGCTCTGCTGCAGAGCCTTAACTAGGGCCTCCAGTGCCTGGAACACACACACACACACACACACACACACACACACACACACACATACACACACACAGTTACACACTGTCACACACACCATTACACACACACTCTCACACATGCACAGTTATACATATTCTCTCTCTCACCCACACACACACACACATACATACACACACATGCGCACACAGTGGAAAAGGACTCTCTCACTGAAGTGCTGCCTACACTGCATCCACTTGAGTGATGATGGTGATGGTTCATTACCACCATGTCGAAGAGCACTCAGGAGTATGTGAGTCGTGAGATGCCTACCGAAGTGTTCTAATCTGGTTCTTATATGCTCTGTCTGAGCTCCAGGCTGCTAGCTAACATTAGCATTTTACGCTAAACATGCGCTTAGTCTACAATTTCAATTAATTAACACCATCTGTCCACTACCTGCTGGTTGTAGGACCATCTATTCTCATTTTATATATACTACAGTGATCTAGACCCCCCTAAAGAGCACATGCGAATTATATAAGCCCTGCTCTTCATAAGAACATAAGAACATAAGAATACATAATGACGAGAACGGGCCATTCGGCCAATCTAGGCTCATCATGCCCTAATCTAAAGAGTATCTAGTACAACATCTAGCCTGGACTTGAATAGCCCAAGTGTTTCTGCCTCTACTACCCAACCTGGCAAGCTGTTCCAGGCATTGACAACTCTCTGTGTAAAGAAAAACTTCCTAATATCTGTGCAGAATTTTCCTTTAACTAATTTCCACCTGTAACCTCTTGTTCTGCTGACCCCATTTATCTTTAATTTTTTTTGGTATTTCACTTTGTTAATCCCTTTTAGAAATGTAAAAACATCAATCAAATCCCCCCTAAGTCTCCGTTTGCTAAGCTTAAATAGATTGAGTGCCTTAAGTCTATCATCATAACTTTTACCTTTCATACCAGGTATCAGTTTAGTTGCCCTTCTTTGGACTTTTTCAAGAGCTTCTATATCTTTCTTGTAGTGCAGTGCCCAGAACTGCACACATAATTCTAAGTGAGGTCTGACAAAGGCATTATATAACATTAATATAACCTCCTTTGATTTATACTCAATACTTTTTGCTATGCTGCCCAGCATCCTGTTGGCTTTTTTCCACTGCTGTAGCACACTGCTTTGATGCAGATATACTTTGATCAACTACAATTCCTAAGTCTTTTTCAAATTGAACACCTACTAATTTTTCTCCTCCCATAAAATACTCTTGTCTAATGTTTTTATTTCCCACATGCACAACTTTACATTTTGCAATATTGAATGTCATCTGCCACGTATCTGCCCATTCTTGGATTTTGTTTAAATCATCTTGGATTACTTTAGTCGATTCCAAACTGTTTGCCAAACCCCCAAGTTCAGTATCATCTGCAAATGTAACTATTTTGCTACTAACGTCCATATCAAGATCATTTATGTAAATAAGGAAGAGCAGAGGTCCCAGCACCGATCCCTGTGGGACAACACTGCCCACAGCACCGAGGTCAGATATGGCCCCACCTACTGTTACTCTTTGTATTCGCCCTTGCAGCCAATTATGAACCCACTCTGAAACTACTCCTGCAATTCCTACTGAATTCATTTAAGCAATGAGCCTCTCATGTGGTACCTTGTCAAATGCTTTCTGAAAGTCAAAATACACTGTATATAATATCATAAGCCTGGTTCAGGTCAACACACTTTGTAGCCTCTTCAAAAAAGTCCAGAAGGTTTGTTAGGCATGACCTCCCTTTGAGAAAACCATGTTAGCTCTCCCTTAAAATACTATTAGTTTTCAAGAATGATTCCAACTTATCCCTAATACTACATTCCAGCATTTTACATGCGATGCAAGTTAAACTGACAGGCCTATAGTTCCCTGGGTCAGTATGGTCCCCCTTGTTATATATTGGAATTATACTACCCTGCTTCCAGTCATCTTGTATTTCTCCAGTGATTATGGATTGAATGAAAATATCTGTCAATGGTTTATATATAATTTCCCCAAGTTCTTTGAGTACTCTGGGATATATGCCATCTGGGCCTGCTGCATTATTTGTCTTAAGTTTTTGTAGTTTTTGTAGTACTTCTATGTCCCTTATCTAAAAGTCCTCCAAAACATTCTGTACCTTGCCTATACATTTAGGCGTATTTACAACCTCTTCTCTAGTAAAGCTCTCAACAAAGTAACTGTTTAGTGTGTTGGCAATATCCTTATTATTAAAGTTCCTTCCTTATTCTTAATGCACTTAACCTCACCCTTAACTTTCCTTTTTCTACGACAATATTGAAAAAACTTCTTAGGATTACTTTTTGCATCTTGGGAAATTTTTATTTCAAACCGCCTTTTAGCTGATCTTATTTCCTTTTTAGCCTTAGCCCGCATATTACAATAATCTAACTTGTTTCTCTTTGAGTTATCCTTTTTATATACTCTGTACAGTCACTTCTTTTGCCTCAAAATCTCCGGTAAAGATTTAGTCATCCACCTCAGAGACAGTTTTTTAATCCTATTTTTCCTTACTTTTGGGATGAATTTACACTGTACATCTACAATAACCCTTTTAAATATTGTCAATTTTTCATTCATAGTTCTGCAATCTAGAAGTTTTACCCAATCTATATTACTTAAATTCTCTCTCATTTTATTAAAGTCAGCTCGTCTAAAATAAAAAATTCTAGAGTTAGAGGAGGCTGTCTTAACTTGTGGTCATTTGCCCCTAGTGGTTCACCTACCTCTGTGTTGCAAATTATATCAGGATTGTTACACAAAACCAGATTCAGTATTGATTTCCCTCTCATAGGCTGAGTAACAGACTGTACCAAAAAGCAGTCATTGACCATATCTAAAAACTCCTCTTCACATTTGCCCTGACATGTCACTATCTCCCAATTAATAGAGGGGTAATTGAAGTCGCCCATTATTATCGTCTCTCCTTCAGCACAGGTTTGTTTTATGTTACCAAAGAGCATACTATTTATGTTACTGTCTGAAGCTGGAGGTCTATAGCATACACCTATATTAAGGCCCTTCTCATGATCTCCCAGTAATCTAATCCAGATGTCCTCACAAGAAACGAATGAGTTTATACCTGGAATTTCCTGCACATTAAGATGTCTTTCACATAAAGGGCCACCCTCCCTCCTCTTTGATTAGTTATATCCTTCCTAAACAATTTGTACCCCTCTACATTATATTCATCCCCATACGCTGCGCCAAGCCATGTCTCAGTAATCCCAACAATGTCATAATCCCCATTCAACATGACAGCCTCCAGTTCCAAAAAATATTTTTTTATACTTCTCGCATGTAAACACATGAACTTCAGAGCCTTACTCACACTTATGTTGTCCTTGCCCTCCACACATAACTGTGCCGAACCACTTCTATTCACATTATGATCCAAAAAATCTTTAGTAATTATATCCTCAGATGTATTATACTCTGCCCTGGTATCTTCCATCTGGGCAGTCTGTACCTCCCTATTCATAATACTACTACTACTAATTTCCCTCCCTGCCCCCCCAGTCCCTAGTTTAAATATTCCTCCGCTACCCTGAGCATACGCTGGCCCAATGCATCTGTACCCCTCCAGTTCAAGTGTAGCCCGTCCCACTTGTACAGGTCACTCCTGTTCCAAAAGGAGTCCCAGTGCCCCATAAACCTGTATCCCTCTTTCCTGCACCAGGTTTGTAGCCACGTGTTAAATCTCCATATAAGATTCTGCATTCCTAGTACTGGCAGAATTCCAGAGAAGACCACCGTGAAGGTTCTGCCCCTTAACTTTGATCCTAATTCTATAAATTTGTCCTGCAGAACCTCAAACCTACCCTTACCTATGTCATTGGTTCCAACATGGACCATGACCACTGGATCCACCCCTGCTCTGTTCCCTTCCTACAGTAAAATAGGGTCTACAGTCCCACCTCCAGTCAGGTGTAAGTACAGCACTTCCTGTCAAACTGCAGCAAGGTGTAGCCTTCTCCAGCGCTAACCCTGGACCTATATCAATGTGGTGCAATTCATGCAAAACAGCCAATATAGTGATCCAATTGGCCCGATGTTCCCTCTGCTCAGCAGTGAGTCGGTGACAGTGTGTTCTTTCCCCAGACGGTGAAATCACTGATATTGGTCTGTGCCCTGCAGGGTACGTGCTGCAGGGAGAGAGAGAGAGGGCATAGAGACGCCTGCATTGCAGAGTAATTCATTTAAAGGCCTGCCATCTCATCCCTAGGCTACAAAGCAGTAATCAATCGCTTTAATTTACGGTGAGGCAGAGAAATCTGACTGACTGTAGGAACAGCGAGCTGCATTAGGTGGAAGCGCTGGAGTTCTGCTTAATGGGTCTTAAATGGGACAGCCAGGGTGAGAGAAATACAGCACAGCAACATGAGAGGGGTCACACACTGTAACGAGCTACACTTACACACACTCAGTAACGAGGGGATGCAAGCAGAAGCCTCCACGTGGCGCATCCCAGGCAATGCTGACGACAGAAACTGTACCACAGTGACTGACTAAAGTAGCCAATTCTGCAACCACCGACCGTCAACGACAGTCAGGTTTTTCCCCACGTGAGGCACAATGCCGGCGTTAGTAGTGACCTCAATCAATGTGGAGGGATACACTAGAACAAAGGCCGATGTGCTAGCTAGCCACTGCAACGGAAGTGACATTGTCTGTATGCAGGAGACCCACCTGGGTCTGATGAGCAACCGGCTAACACTACCAGGTATGAAACTGGTAGCTGAGATACGTCATCCCAAGTACGGATCAGCCATGTTTGTGAAGCCCCTGTTGGACGTCAGGGACATCCACACTAACAGCTCAGACACCAACATAGAGACTGTTACTATCTGCCTGCCAGAGATTTCCATTACCTCGTTGTATAAACCACCTGCCAGCCCCTTTGTATGGCCTGACCTACCACTTAAGTGCAGGAAGAAGGATGCTGTTGTGATCTGGGATTTTAATTCCCATTAATTTATTTGTCATTAATCATTTTGTCATAAAATCATTAATTTTAATTGTCCACCCTGGCCGAACCAAATGCCACTGCGCTCGCCTGTGCCAACCACTGGAAAGACATGATATAGAAGATGGCCGGACACGAGGAAGGAAGTAACGAGCTGCACTTACACACACTCAGTAATGAGCTGCAGTGACACACACTCAGTAATGAGCTGCAGTTACACACACTCAGTAACGAGCTGCAGTGACACACACTCAGTAATGAGCTGCACTTACACACACTCAGTAATGAGCTGCACTTACACACACTCAGTAATGAGCTGCACTTACACACACTCAGTAACAAGCTGCAGTGACACACACTCAGTAACGAGCTGCAGTGACACACACTCAGTAATGAGCTGCAGTGACACACACTCAGTAATGAGCTGCACTTACACACACTCAGTAATGAGCTGCAGTGACACACACTCAGTAACGAGCTGCACTTACACACACTCAGTAACAAGCTGCAGTGACACACACTCAGTAACGAGCTGCAGTGACACACACTCAGTAATGAGCTGCAGTGACACACACTCAGTAATGAGCTGCAGTTACACACACTCAGTAATGAGCTGCACTTACACACACTCAGTAATGAGCTGCACTTACACACACTCAGTAACAAGCTGCAGTGACACACACTCAGTAATGAGCTGCAGTGACACACACTCAGTAATGAGCTGCACTTACACACACTCAGTAATGAGCTGCAGTGACACACACTCAGTAATGAGCTGCAGTTACACACACTCAGTAATGAGCTGCAGTGACACACTCAGTAATGAGCTGCACTTACACACACTCAGTAATGAGCTGCACTTACACACACTCAGTAATGAGCTGCAGTAACACACACTCAGTAATGAGCTGCAGTGACACACACTCAGTAATGAGCTGCACTTACACACACTCAGTAATGAGCTGCAGTGACACACATTCAGTAATGAGCTGCAGTGACACACACTCAGTAATGAGCTGCACTTACACACACTCAGTAATGAGCTGCAGTGACACACACTCAGTAATGAGCTGCACTTACACACACTCAGTAATGAGCTGCACTTACACACACTCAGTAATGAGCTGCAGTGACACACACTCAGTAATGAGCTGCAGTGACACACACTCAGTAATGAGCTGCAGTGACACACACTCAGTAATGAGCTGCACTTACACACACTCAGTAATGAGCTGCAGTGACACACACTCAGTAATGAGCTGCAGTGACACACACTCAGTAATGAGCTGCACTTACACACACTCAGTAATGAGCTGCAGTGACACACCCTCAGTAACGAGCTGCACTTACACACACTCAGTAACGAGCTGCAGTGACACACACTCAGTAACGAGCTGCAGTGACACACACTCAGTAACAAGCTGCAGTGACACACACTCAGTAATGAGCTGCAGTGACACACACTCAGTAATGAGCTGCAGTGACACACACTCAGTAATGAGCTGCAGTGACACACACTCAGTAATGAGCTGCAGTGACACACACTCAGTAATGAGCTGCACTTACACACACTCAGTAATGAGCTGCACTTACACACACTCAGTAATGAGCTGCACTTACACACACTCAGTAATGAGCTGCAGTGACACACACTCAGTAACGAGCTGCAGTGACACACACTCAGTAATGAGCTGCAGTGACACACACTCAGTAACGAGCTGCAGCTGACACACACTCAGTAACGAGCTGCAGTGACAGCTCCTCATCATCCTCCCTCTCCAGAGACCACCTGCATACTTTGGTATGACTCCCTCATTTGCATAAGTCGATATGAATCCCTTGTTTGCGTACCTCATCATGGCTCCCTTATTTGCCTACAAATCGTCGTTATGACTCCCTTGTTTGCATAAGTCGTTATGCCTCCCTCGTTGACACACCTTGTTATGACTCCCTCGTTTACATACCTCGTTATGGCTCCCTCGTTTACATACCTCATTATGACTCTCTAGTTTGTGTACCTCGTTATGACTCCCTCGTTTGCTGTAAATGGCAGACAGGAGGCGGTAACACTCGATGCAGCCCGTGTTTTTTGACAGGATCCAAAACATCATCTTCTCTGCTTCTTTGGTCCGACCTGCCATGGCAAGAACCTGGGCCTGCGTATAAAAACGGAACCTCAATCAACATGAACAAACACGTTCATACAGAGGAATGCATTACCACAATCAACAAGAACAACCACACAGTCATACAGAGGAATACAGAACCACAATGAACAAGAACAAACACATTCAAAAAGTAGAATAATATAGATTCATACAGAAACAAGCCATCAGAGGTCAAAGGTAACACTCTGCCTTCATGCACTGTGTTGGACTTCAATTGACCCTTTGCTAAACCACGCCCCCCTTAGTTATTGTTGCTAAGTCCGTCAAGCTTTCGGAGCCAGCATGGCGCTACCGCTGTCGCTAACTGCTCTCCCTGGATAAATTTTATCCAATTTTTGGAAAATAGACAAAGAGATTTCAGATAGAACCAGACAGAAGGGCCTACAGTATGCTTTCAAAGGTTATATCCAAGATATCACAATTACTCAGCAAAAAAATGACACAAAAAAATTAGGATAGAAGGGAAAGCCTACAGATCACAAAGTAAAAGTGAACCACCGCATCACCTGGTGATTGAGACAGAGGACAACGACACTAAGGAGCAACACTGTTCCTGTAAAGCTGGGTAGGTCTTTATTCACTTTATTCACTATTACAATCATTAAAAAGCAAAAGCAGTAGGCCTATATAACGTTACATTCAGTAGTAAGTTAGCTAGCATTAGCTAACTAACGTAACATTAGTAGCCTATAGTGTAGGCTACCTATAGTAGCCGACATTACATTACTCTGGTTAGCTCCACAGGTTTCTGCGCCCATCTCATCGGACTTGTCCGTACCCTGGACCTCTGTAAAGTTAAAAATATCAGCAGTGTCAGCCCAGTCCTCCACAAGATTTGGGTACTCGGGACTGGGCTTCCCATTGACAAAGTGCTGAAATAGTCATGAAAAAATTGTATCACATTTTGACATCAAGGTAACGTTACCCACTTGATTTTCTAGAGCTTGATTGTAACATCTTAACGTTAGCAAGCTGGCTGGATCACGAATAACAAAGCTAACATTTAGTCTAACTTTACCAACGTTGCAACCCGGAGCTGTATATCCAGACCGTAGCCACGTTAGCTTAGCTGGCTAACACTTTTCAGAATTTGATTTAGGTTTTGTAAAGGGAAAAAATCGTATATCTTCTTCAAATCTCTCTGGGTAACGAGTGTCACTGTTACACGTGCCCCAGGCACAACGTTTAACCATAATTTGCTAAAAATCCGCAAAACCAGCTCGAAAATGAAGAAAATCTTGAATTCTTCCGTCAGAGTGAATGGAGCGCAGCAAAAAACTGTCGGACCTCTGTCAGAGTCTGTAAAATACGGCGCTGTGATTGGCCAGTTTGCGCTTCGGGGCGTGGTTTAGCGAAGGGTCAATTGCTTCAGAAGGTCTGTGTTAATGGCATTGCTGCCTCAGTCCGATGCAGTACAGAGACAGATTGGAGTGTGTGTCACCTATTTTCTCCAACATATTTGTGTTTATTGAGCTATTTTTTCCTGCATCATACAAGTTTCCACGAGTTCAGCTTGGTCACCTTTTAAGGAGGTCAGGGAATATGTTTTTCCCCAAATTGGCTCAATTGAGGCTTTTTTTCTTGTTTTTTTTATGTCACTCTAGAAAATTCTGTGACGACCTGTTCATAAATTTAACTATAGTAAAATAAAGTTTAATTGTTTCTAACACACTCGCTTTGACTGGTGCTTTGCGAGTGTGAGCTGCCTATCGCGGTCGTGGTTCAAAACCTGACTGTGCCAGCCCGGCCCTGGCAGGGAGCCCCGATCGGGGTCGGCGTTTGGCTGTCCACCCCAGGGGGAAGGGGGGAGGGGGAGCCTACATGAGCTTGTTGAGAAGCGTGAAGGACTTCCTTATGGACAAAATAATAGCCGATTTCTGTCTTGGAGGAGGCAAGTCATCACCTTGGGGAATAGCTTGACCCGAAGAACAGACGGAAAGTTTGTGGGGGAGGGCGAATCGGAATAAATAGAGGGTGAAATTGGACACTAAACTGGGAGAAAAATGAGAAAAATAAATAAATTGATGAATGATTGTTTGATTGACTGACGACAGTCATTTAAACCCCTCCTTCCCTGGGTGACACTACAGCCAATGAAGACACACTCTCCCAGAATGTTCTGCTGCTGTGCTTCAGTGGCTTTGGAGGGAGGAGATCTACCTTAACACTCTGCCCTGTCACAGTGTAACCAGTGGTGTAGTGGCGTATACCCACCTCTGAGATGGATTTACCATATACTCACCTAAAAATAACGAGAGATACGTTTCAGTGTTGATCAATCTAATAGGAGCTAGGCCGCAGGCTCGCAGCCAATAAAATCCAGAAATTTGCACCGACTTTGATGTGACCATGACCATGGAAAACAATGACTTCACACATTCGTCCAAAGCTACGAGCGCACTCTTTTATGTATTGCAAATTTCTATATTGATATCAGTTGTTTTTAAACCAGACTTTTGGTCCTTTATTTATGCATGGGGGTAGGAGTGTATGTGTGTTCGCACGCATGCACACACATGGTATGGTGGGGATACCATAGAAGTCACAGTATACCCACCTACCCAGACACCACTACACCACTGAGTGTAACGTATTACAGACTGGAGGAATGAACTGACTGTAACAATCTGACGCCCTGACCTGGTAACAGGCGTGAACATCATCCTGTTTCACATCACAGATATAAACTCCTGTCCTCTGAGCCATCCAGGCTACAACAAAACTTACATTACTTATCTAATGCAGCTAATAGCACTTATTAGCAATTTTACTTAATTAGGCAAGAGGCAAAGTCATAAATTCATTCACCTAAATATGTAGGTGGTCCATATCACATTTGTGCTATAAATTACATCATCATTATATATACACTCAGTGGCCACATTATTAGGTACACCTGTACATCTGCTCATTAATGCAATTATCTAATCAGCTAATCATGTGGCAGCAACTCAATGCATAAAAGCATGCAGACATGGTCAAGAGGTTCAGTTGTTGTTCAGACCAAAAATCTGAATGGGGAAGAAATGTGATCTAAGTGACTTTGACCGTGGAATGATTGTTGGTGCCAGACGGGGTGGCGTGAGCTATCCCAGAAACTGCTGATCTCATGGGATTTTCACGCACAATAATCTCTAGAGTTTACAGAGAATGGTGTGAAAAACAAAAACATCCAGTGAGAGGCAATTCTGTGCGCGTAAACACCTTGTTAATGTGAGAGGTCAGAGGAGAATGGCCAGACTGGTTCAAGCTGACAGGAAAGCGACAGTAACTCAAATGACCATGCGTTACAACAGTAGTATGCAGAAGAGCATCTCTGAATGCACAACACGTCTAACCTTGAAGTGGATGGGCTACAGCAGCAGAAGACCACACCGGGTTCCACTCCTGTCAGCTAAGAACAGGGAATTGAGGATACAGTGGGCACATGCTCACCGAAACTGGACAGTTGAAGATTGGAAAAACGTTGCCTGATCTGACAAATCTTGATTTCTGCTGCGACATGCAGATGGTATTTGGCGTAAACAACATGAATCCATGCATCCACCCTGCCTTGTGTCAACGGTTCAGGCTGCTGGTGGTGGTGTAATGGTGTGGGGAATGTTTTCTTGGCACACATTAGTCCCCTTAATACCAATTGAGCATTGTGTAAATGCCGCAGTCTACTTGAGTCTTGTTGCTGACCATGTGCAGCCCTTTACCGCCACAGTCTACCCATCTTCTAATGGCTACTTCCAGCAGGATAATGCGCCAGGTCACAAAGCATACGTCATCTCAAGCTGGTTCCACGAACATGACAGTGAGTTCAGTGTACTCCAATGGCCTCCACAGTCACCAGATCTCAGTCCAATAGAGCACCTTTGGGATGTGGTGGAACGGGAGATTCGCAACACGAATGTGCAGCTGACAAATCTGCAGCAACTGCACGATGCTATCATGTGAAGAAGGACCAGAATCTCTATGGAATGTTTCCAGCACCTTGCTGAATCCATACCACAAAGTATTCAGGCTGTTCTGGGGGCAAAGGGGGGTCCTAGGGGTCCTACCCACTACTAGAAAGGTGTACCTAATAAAGCGGCCAATGAGTATATATTTTTAATTTCTTTCAGATTTTTTTCCCCTTGTTTTTCTCCCAATTTAGTGGCCAATTATACCCAATTTACCCTTCCCCACGAACTCAATGCCTGGCCTCTGCAGGACAAGCCACTTCCCCGAGGCCGGCAGTGAACCGCTTCCTCCGAGATGGAACTCCCTTATTATTTTGTCCACTGGGAAGTCCTCCGTGCTCCTCGGCGAGCTTGTGCTGGCAGCCAAATGCCGCCTCAATGGCCAGGAGCCAGGGCCGATCTGGCACAGTCGGGTTTTGAACCGTGACCATGATAGGCAGCTCACACTCGTAAAGCACCAGTCAAAACATCATCATTATATTTGCTGTATTACAGCATTTAGCCTTTTTTCTGGTAAGTGACAGGAAACTGTTATACTGTAATCCCTGGTTAGAGTTAAAACATAATGGCACACAAGTTAAATTATTCAATCTGACAGATGGATGAGTCTGAGTGAATCTGAGTGAATCTGTCTGAATCTGAGTGAGTCTAAGTGAGTCTGAGTACCGAGTGAATCTGAGTGAATCCATGCAGGTGTCTGCAAACTGTGCCACCGAATCAGACCAGACCAGCCATCAAAAACCATCATAAGTTACAGGCAAATAAAAATGTTACAGGAGAGGCAGAAGTTGGTGGATTTTGAGGAAGAGTTTAAGGCTGACTGAGGAGTTCTGGGCTGTGGGTACTGCATAGGGCTTTGAGTGAAGCTCACCAGAGCCAACCAGATGTCAGTGCTGTCGGGTTGAAGGGCAGCAGCCTCGCGGTACACCTGCAGGGCCTCCTCGTAGCGGCCCGTGTTGTAGTACAGCGCCCCCAGTGGAGTCAGGATCTCCACCCTCCGCACCACCTGCAAGGCCCTGGGTACAGGTCAGGGGTCAGAGGTCAGAAAGACCTCTATATACAGCACACACTCACATACACACACACTCATTTACACACATATACACACACACTCACATACACATGCACACACTCATATACACACACACACACACTCATATACACACACACGCACACTCACTCACATACACATGCACACACTCATTTACACACACACACACACAGTCATATACACGCGCACTCATATACACACGCACACACACACTCATATACACATGTACTCATATACACGCACACACACACATTCACATACACACATGCACACACACACACGCGTGCACACACATGCACACACACACACACACACACACTCATACACACACACACACACACACACACACACACACACACACACATTCACATACACACATGTGCACACACACACTCTGATGACTGGTATGACCAGTGTGATTATTACATGTTATTATCATGTGAGTAGATATATATCGGTACCCTCCTGTACATTCTACAAACAGCTCTGGATGGGATACCTCTGTAGGTGCTGTGACAGCCAGCCAATCAAAGCAGGCCCCATGTCATGCTCACCTCTTGTACCATGACTCCGCCTCCTTGTTTTCGGAGGAGGACCGAAGCAGCCGGCCCAGGTTCACCATGGCAACGTAGTGCGTGGGTTTGAGGTGCACTGCATTCTGGTAGTGCACTGCTGCTCTCTCTCCATCACCTGGATGGAGAGAGAGAGAAAAGAGAGTGATACATACACCACCAATAAGTGCACATGCACACGGATGGTCAAATATGCTTCTACTCACTCCTACACGCGTACACACACACACACGACCGTGCTCAAGTACATGTGCACCAATATATGCACATACATACTCATACACACACATACTCAATCACACAGACAGACACATACATATACACACAAATACACACCCATGCACAAGCACACTCATGTGAACACGAAAATGCACACATTCACACACCCACACACACACACACACATAAATATAAAAATATTTCCAATAATGATTTCACCCAAGTCTGGTCATATTTGAGCTGGGACGTTTTTATATCAGTATAAAACATTACCTGTGTGTACAGGTATTGTTCTCACTCACCTGTGTCCACCAGGAAAACCCCATAATTATTGTGGAGATCTGAGCTGTCTGGGCAGTTCTCAATCCCCTGAAGGTAGATCTCATTGGCTTCAGTCAACCGCTTCTGTAAAAAAAACCAATAAAAAATGAAAACACAGGAAGAAGTAAATATTCCTACAAAAACATAGCATCTATGAAAGAGAAATCATATTAAAACCATACAGGACAAGCAAGTGGTATCAAATCTTAAAGCCAGCCTCTTTAGGTTAACTTGGAATGGAGTCCTTAAAGCACAGGTATTTGAGTCCCTAAAGCACAGGCACGTGAGTCAATGAAGCACCTCTACTACACCTACCCTGACTCTACTATACCTACATTGACTCTACTACACCTCTACTACACCTACATTGACTCTACTCCCCCTGTACTACACCTACCCTGACTCTACTACACTTACATTGACCCTACTACACCTCTACTGCACCTACACTGAATCGACTACACCTCTACTCCACCTACACAGACTCTACTACACCTCTACTCCACCTACACTGACTCTACTACACCTCTACTACACCTACTCTGACTCTGCTACACCTCTACTACACCTACACTGACTCTGCTACACCTCTTCTTCACCTACAAGGACTCTACTACACCCCTGCTACACCTACTCTGACTCTACTACACCTCTGCTACACCTACTCTGACTCTACTACACCTCTGCTACACCTACTCTGACTCTACTACACCTCTACTACACCTACACTGACTCTGCTACACCTCTACTACACCTACTCTGACTCTACTACACCTCTACTACACCTACACTGACTCTGCTACACCTCTACTACACCTACTCTGACTCTACTACACCCTACTATACCTACACTGACTCTAATACACCTCTACTTCACCTACCCTGAATCTACTATACCTACACTGACTGGTACACCTCTACTTCACCTACTCTGACTCAGCTACACCTAAACGCATGTCTGCTACCCTTCAGCTACATCTGGTATGCTGTCTCACCCGCTCCATCCCTCTATACACGAAACAGGCAGGGTTTACCTGCTCAGCAAATAGCGAAGCCAGGCTGGAATAGGCGTCGGCGAAGTGTGGGCCAAACAAAAGGGAGTCTTTCAGCAGCTGCTCCGCCTCCTTTTCCTTCCCCTGTGACCTGAAACACCACAGGGAGGGGTTTTAGAGAAACCACACCCACAGGGAGTTAAAAAAAAGACCACACCCATGGGGAGGGGCTTTAGAGAAACCACACCCACAGAGAGGAGCAGGCAGCATTCCCTACACTCTCCATAAGCACTCCCAGACCAAGAAGGAATTAATCACATTGATGAATTACACAGCATTTATACAGAGATATAATGAGGGATGTACTAGGATACAGGGATATACTACCCCACATCACTGTACTAACACACAACATTTACACAGGAATATACTGACACACGTCATCCACTGTGCAAATATGCAGTGTTGACAGCACAGCGATAACACGGAGCACTCAGACACGCCTATTGCAAACAGACAGCGTCAATCAAGCTGCCGAATGCAGAGGAACGTACAGTTCAAACATGGCAGATTTATTCCTAACCACATTGTTTACAATGCAAATCAATCCACGTGGATTTTTTATGCACAAAGGAGGTGACCAGAATATTCAGTAAAAAGGGTAAAACATCAGTAAAAACATCTCTGCTGTAATTAAACGGCGATGGTGTAACAGTCCTGTGTTGGGCCCCTGACAGAAGGCAGAGTGAAACAGTGTGTGAAGATGACAGCCACGGACCAGATCTGTGGTTACTACAGCGGTGTGATTAGGGAAACGGGGTGCGGGACACATGAACTGTGGTTGCCACGGCAGCAGGACACATGAAAGCCTGGCAGCTCTGTTAGCAGTGGTGTGTGATCCCCTCATTAGCACGGCAACACGTTCACACGCACAGCTGCCAGGGGCAAGATTATTCCCCTCCTGGTGTGGCAGAGATGAAGGGGAGCACACTCTACACCCCTCTGCTGAGGCACCGCAGCCCTCTGCTAAGCCTGGGACGCCTCCAAAGCAACACTTGGGACACGCACATGCGCACACCAGTGCTTAATTTGTGCCGGGGCTAGCCGGGGCTCAGTGCGACAACAACGCATATTTTAACAGACTTAACAGACGAGAAACAAATCGTGCTTTCAGAGTGTTCTCAACATCAGGAGAACAAGTTACAGCCCTTGAAGGATCGCTTAACCACTGTTAACACCGTAGCAATTTCCAGCGCAGAGTGCGAGATGGGTTTCTCACAAATGAATCTAATCTGCACGTCAACAAGAGCGTCTTTAAAAACAGCAACTATATCACCGCTTCTGCTTTTAACCCTTGTTGCTCCACCACTGGAAAGTTACCATTAGACCAGATGGAGGGACAGAAATGCAGCGACGCAGAGGTAGGAAACGTTTTTTTCCTCCGCGGGTGGGGGTGGGTGTGGTGTGTGGTTGGGGGAGGTGAGTTGAGCCCCGGCATCTCTTATTTTACAAATTAAGCACTGGCACACGCACACGCACACACACACACACACTCAGACTCATTGGCACACACATGCACACATATATGCACACACACACACACCTCAAACAGCTCCCTGTCTGATCTGAAGCACAGTTACAGAGTTTCTTGGGATCCTGGCGATTGATTAGGTCAGGGGTGCAAACTCATTCCATAGAGAGCCAAGTGTATGCAGGTTTTTGTTGCAACCAGCCCACTACACCAGGTGATTTCAATGATTTCCTTGGTTTAACAAATGAGCTAATTAGTGAAATCACCTGTTGATTCCTCCATTGAATGAGCTTGACACCCCTGGATTAGATGATCTGATGTGTCTGGCAGGTCACAGATGAAGGCAACTTAGCGATGCATCACTACATCTGATCTCACCCAAACAACGACAAAGCAGAAACACGGACAGAAACCCAACCCCTCCATTGGGATCCCAGAAACGTTAGTTTACTGTAAAAAAATCAGCAACTCTCATGGCGACCAAAGTTCGATTCCCCGTCGTGGGGGGAGGGAAGGGAGAGGGGAGGGAAGCAGACACTGTTCGCTGTGCACAGGAGTGGTTCTGGGGTGCCGGAGTTACAGTCGACAGCATGAGGAGGAGACGATGCTTTGCCTTTGTCACTGGGCTACGGCAGCGAACCACGAGGGAGGGGATTGACCTAAGAATAGTGGGAGTAATTGGCTACCACATTGGGAGAAAAACAGGATAAAATCCAAAAATAAATGTAAAAAAATAAATAAATAAATCAACAACTCTGGGAGTGTGTCTGTATATAGTGTGAGTGTAAGTGTGTGTGTGTTTGAGAGTGAGTGTATATATATATATATATATATATATTGTAGCGGTGGACGCCACGGAATCAAGAGTCATAAGACTTTGCTTTTCCATTTCGGTACTACTTCTTTATTACAATAAAGCATGTAGCACATGGGAAGTACAATTACAGCATCACATGGGACACACTCGCAACCCATTCACCCACAATGATGGTTGGTTGGCACTTATACACATTCAAACATCATTCTCAACAGGGTAAAAGGGGCTTTCATTCAAGACATATGTGGTACTGTACATTAGAATGTTTACACATTTCTTGACATGGCTAGCTAATAATATTACGTTTAGCTGGCCGCAAGGGCCTCTGGGACATTACAGTTTCCTAGGTTACTGTTAGCCATCTAGCATGCTAATCCCTATGTACAATGGAGGTCAGCTAGCATTTCTGTGGCTAGACTAGCTGCCCACCGCTACAATATTGTGAGTATAAGTGTGTGTGTGTGTGTTTGTGTGTGTGTGAGAGAGAGTGCCTGTGTGTGTATGTGTGTTTGAGTATGTGTGTGAGAGAGTGTCTGCATGTGTGTGTGCATGTGTGAAAGAGTGCCTGTGTGTGTGTGTGTGTGTGCGAGACAGTGAGTGTGTGTATATTGTGGCAGCCCAAGGGGCTGCACAACAAAATGGCTGCCTGACCTACAACACATGGGAGCCAGGAAACACTACATTTCCCAGCAGGCCACAGTCACACCTGAGCAAAGTAAAGGCAATGGGACTAACGAACAGCTGAAGGCCATTTCAAGGCCTATTTAAAGGGCTGAATCCCATTACACTGGGAGAGGAGTAGGAATGTGTGTGGGAAGGAGTTGCTGGGTGTTTGTAAGAGTTACTGTGAAGTCGTTGACCAGCCAGTATTTGGAGAAAGAGTGATTGTTGGAGTGTTTTTGGTGTATGAAAATTGGATTGTTTTGAGGACCCCCTTTGGATTTTGACGACGGACTGGATTACGGAACTGAACTTGATTTTGGAATTGGATTGGACTTTGACAACGAGCTAGGATTGTGGACTTTATGTTTTCGCATGCCCCTGAAGACCCCAGGGTGTTTTGTGTTGTCAAGATTAGTAGTTTAATAAATTATCATTTTGTTTTTGAATACTGCCTCCTTGTTCTTGAACTTGCCTACGCCCTCTGCAAGGTCCGTGAGCGTCGCCCAACCCCTGGGGACACCACAATATATATATATATATATATTTATATTTTTATAGTGTTAGTGTAAGTGAGTGTGTGTGAGTGTGTATGAGTGTGTGTATGTGTGTGCATATATTGTGTGTGTGCATGTGAGAGTGTAAGTGTGTGTGTGTGTGTGTGTGTGTATAGTGTGAGTGTGTTTGAGAGTGTGTGTTATATAGTGTGTGTGTATACATACTTGAGTAGGTTTCCCAGGTTGAACAGGGCTCGGTTGTGCTGGGGGTTGATGTCCAGCGCTCTCCTGTAGTGTCTCTCTGCCTCCTCGGGGAGTGCGTCAGCGTACCCAAGTTATTCATGGCGCTGGCATGCCGTGGGTACAACCTGCAGGAGGGGAGAGGAAGAGGAGAAGGCGGAGAGAGGCAAAACAGAGGCAAAACAGAGATTCAATAGATGATAAAATGTCTGCACAAACCGGCAATTACTCTGGAACCAAATGTGGTTCAGCTGCAGATAAAAAGGATGTGTGATTTGTCATGGCACAGGGATGGTGATGGATCATTGGAGGTAGCACTTATCCCTGCCCTGTGAGGCTACTGTAAAAAAACTGTCTCAAAAACAATCCCTTAAATGACACTCTTGTCTGGACTCAATTAACAGTTTGGCGAGTTCATTAATGGAGTGTTAAAACTGTCCAAAAATGTATTGCTGTATGCGTGTACATATGCCTGTGTGTGTGTGTGTGTGTGTGTGTGTGTGTGTATGCGTGTGCATATACCTGTGTCTGTGTGTGTGGGTGTGGGTGTGTGTGTGTGTGTATGTGTGTATGCGTGTGTGTATGCCTGTGTCTGTGTGTGTGTGTGGGTGTATGAGAGTGTGTGCACACAGTTGTAGGAATGCGTTCTCCAAAGTTCTTTCTGCCAGCCAATGCTTCTTCTTACTGTATAGTCCAGCAGCTGCGCTCCACAGTCACTCTCTGCTGTGGGACTGCACTGCATGCACGGCCGGCGCACGTGTTCGTAAGTCTGCGTGTGAGCATCCACATGTGCTTTCCCAGCATGCATCTGTCCTTGCACTGCACGGCACATCGCTCACCGTGTGGCTGGCCAGCTGGCATTCGCCACCCCATCTTGAGTGTGTAAATCGCTGCTTGCCAAACAGATCACGGGCTGCCATACCTTCAGCACTGCCTGTGAAGGTTAAACCCTCTCCGGGGAGCCTAGCTGGTCACATGGGCCATGCTGACCTATCAGCCTGAGGCATGGCCACAGGCTGCCCCACAGACATCAGTCAGCTGATTTACAGGGATGCAGCAACCCCTTTGCGTTCCCATATACCAGATCACCTGACCTCATTCGAACGGGAATGTGTTCTCCCTACTCTACAATAACAGCTCAACTGGTTATGAATGCCAAATGGCAACAAAGTGTTTTCTTTAAGAAACTATATAGTAATTAATTTCAAATGACACTAATTCCTTACAGTAATATGAATTTTCTCTAGAATCTGTAGATATTAATATATAATACAGTATAATATAATATATGTAATTTAGCAGACACTTTTATCCAAAGTGACTTACAGTAGTGAAAGCATCATTTTTGTAGTATATGAGGTCCTGATGGGAATCGAACCTGCAACCTAAGCGTTGTCACAATGTGACACAGCAAAAGAGGGACATGCAAGTGGATTTACTTCGTTCTTCTATTGAGACTCAAACTAACGAGCCAGAATAGTGAGGAAGCCAGATGGCTTGAAGCTTCATCTGTCCTCGGAGACAGCTTCACTGTTTCTTGACCGTTTCATTGATGGCATGTGACCACTGCCTGAAACCCAGCCCATAGAGAGATTTGAATAATATTAATGACAATAATAACTCTTTTTATAGAGTGCTTTTCAAACATTATGTTCAAAGCGCTTTCCAAATAAAAGAAAAATGCAACAAAAAGACAATGTCAAAAAAAACTGTTTGCATTTGTACAATACTCCAGACAGAGATAGAGTGTGAGGGGGGGAGAGATAGAGAGAGAGGGAGACAGCATGTGAATTAAGTCATTTGTATTTGGCTGGTGGTCCTGACAGGAGTTCTCGAGTGGCTTCTGCTAATGCTTATGTCAGTTTGTCAGCAAAATGGCTCCATGAGGACCTAATACACTCTGCTGATACATGTACACACTCACACACACACACACACACACACACACACACACTAGTAGTGCCCCATCTCCAGCCTCACCACTGGTGAAAATATTGCTATGGAAACATTAAGAGTGCCACACCATACTACCCTGGAGGATGGGGCACAGCCAGAAAAAAAAACATGACCTGAAAAACTCTCCTAAAATAAGAACGGGGGGGGCCTGTCAAATGTCAGGGGGGCAAACAGGAGAGGACAGGGGTAAAATGCTCTGAGAGACAGCACATTAACATGCCTGTTTGTGATGAACACAAGCTTATGTGCTGCATGTGTGTGATAGTGCTGAACGTGTGCGCTAGCGTTGCATGTGTCTCTCAAAGCTTATTGTGAGTGTTAGTGCCGCACAGTAGTGAGATTATTACAGCAGAAGACTCTGACTAAGCGCTGAGAGAGTCGGCCATGTTCTGGTACGCACCGCAGTGCAGTCTTGTAGTGATATACGGCTTCCTGATTGCGGCTCTGGTCTTTCAGGAAGTTGGCATAATTGTAGTGCACCTTGGCATTGTGAGGCAGGGTCTGGATGCCAGATCTATACAGAAAAAGAGACATTCAAAACTGGTAAGATCACATGCGCAGACACACATACACACACACATATACACGCAAGCACACACATACACATACACACACACACACACACACAATGTACACATGCGTGCACACACACACACACACACACACACACATACACACATATACACACACACACGCATGTAGACATACACGCACATGCACACTGGCTAAGAAAAGTCAGCTCTCAGACAAAGGAGGAAGGGAGAGAAACAGAAAGAGAGTTTAAAAGGAACTTGAAAGAAGGTCTCCTTCTTACTAAATTGTATTTAACATGGAAGCCAGAGTGAACAGTCTCCGTGAGAGTAGGGGGAAATGAGAACGACAGCAGCACTGGCTCTTTATTAGGCCTTTCCTGTTTCCTGCACCACCTCTGTTCCAGAGTGTCTCTCTCTCTCTCCCCTGACCAGAGAACCGGTCGCCAAGCCTAGCCACCCACCTGATCACCTGTGGATCTCTCCCCCTGCAGACAGTGTGAAAGTCTATGTGAACCCCCCACCCCTCCCCGGAGAATACCCGAGGAGGAGTTTATTAAACCCTTGGAAGACAAGGCAAGCACAGAATAACATTTTCCCCTCACTGGAACAAAAAGGACCCAAGCATTGCGTGTATCACCACTGGAAACCAGCACGAGTCATGCCATCGGAGCCAACCACATGCTCAGAGGGATTCCAGTAAGGCTGATGAAACATACCAGACAATTGCTTGAATTAACGTGACGCTTTCCGGACCGCTCAGAACGAGCAGAGAAAGCAGTTCTTACATTAAAATTTTCTATATTTATTAATTCAGCAGGCTCTATTATCCAGACCAACTTACAAGTTGGTGCATTTCCTAGAAGAATAGTGCTGGACCTACAAAATACCATTTGCTGATCATTCTACCATTGAAATCTCCATAGTGACTGAACACTATATCCTCAAATTGAGCTGAAGTCCCCATACTGACTGAACACTATATCCTCAAACTGAGCTGAAATCTCCATAGTGACTGAATACTACACTCAGTGGCCACTTTATTAGGTACCTTTCTAGTACTGGGTAGGACCCCCCTTTGCCCCCAGAACAGCCTGAATTCTTTGTGGCATGGATTCAATAAGGTGCTGGAAACATTCCTCAGAGATTCTGGTCCATGTTGACATGATAGCATCATGCAGTTGCTGCAGATTTGTCTGCTGCACATTCAGGTTGCGAATCTCCCGTTCCACCACATCCCAAAGGTGCTCTATTGGACTGAGACTTGGTGACTGTGGAGGCCATTGGAGTACACTGAACTCATTGTCATGTTCCTGGAATCAGCTTGAGATTACATGTACTTTGTGACATGGCGCATTATCCTGCTGGAAGTAGCCATTAGAAGATGGGTAGACTGTGGCCATAAAGGGATGCACATGGTCAGAAACAAGACTCGGTAGGCTGTGGCATTTAAATGATGCTCAATTGATATTAAGGGGCCTAATGTGTGCCAAGAAAAATTCCCTACACCATTACACCACCACCAGCCTGAACCATTGACACAAGGCAGGATGGATGCATGGATTAATTCAAATTCTGACCCTACCATCTGAATGTCGCAGCAGAAATCGAGATTCGTCAACTTTCGTTTTTCTTCAACTGTCCAGTTGTGGTGAGCCTCTGCCCACTGTATCTTCACTTTCCTGTTCTGAGCTGACAGGAGTGGAACCCGGTGTGGTCTTCTGCTGCTGTAGCCCATCCACTTCAAGGTTCGACGTGTTGTGCGTTCAGAGATGCTCTTCTGCATACCACTGTTGTAACGCATGGTCATATGAGTTACTGTCGCCTTCCTCTCAGCTTGAACCAGTCTGGCCATTCTCCTCTGACCTCTCTCATGAACAAGGCATTTTCACCCACAGAACTGCCACTCACTGGATGTTTTTGTTCTTCGCACCATTCTCTGTAAACTCTAGAGACTGTTGTGCGTGAAAATCCCATGAGATCAGCAGTTTCTGAGATACTCACACCACCTCGTCTGGCACCAACAATCATTTCACGGTCAAAGTCACTTAGATCACATTTCTTCCCCATTCAGATTTTT
>JAINUG010000242.1:1324516-1392289 GCA_029706075.1 Aldrovandia affinis
GCAGACAGAGGGATGAGATGGAGAGATAAAGAGTTTGATAGACAGAGCAGCACAGAGATAGAGACAGGGATAAGGTGTGCTGAGGAAGAGAGCCGAGACAATGTCGTCTCCCCTGCCTCCCGATAAAGGCAGCTCTGAGAATAACAGAGTTTTGTTTCCAACGCTGAAATTATGGTAATAACGCAGGGTGAGGAAAGGAACATGGCAGGCAATGGCAGAGTTTACCAGATGACTCCCGACGAATTATGAGCAGTGAAGGCAGAAGCACTTTTTAAACTGCTCTATGTGAAATATAACGACACCCTGATATACTATTAATCAGGTCTCTGCATGAACTCTCAATCTCTCTCTCTCTCTAAATCACTTGCTTACACACACACACACACACACACACACACACACACACACACACGCACACACACACACGTACACACGCACACTTAATAATACAGTGGGTATAAAAAGTATACCATATACTCCCATAAAGCACAGATTTGGCCTATTGTTGTCTCACAGTTTCTCCCATCTCTGGCATGGAAGACTAGCTCTGTCAGAGTTGCCATAGGCCTCTTGGTCGCCTCCCTAACAAGTGCCCTTCTCACATGGATGCAGGTTTTGGAGGATGTTCTAGGCAAATTCACAGTTGTGCCATATTCTCTCCATTTCTTTATGATGGTCTTAATAGTGCTCTGGGAATATCTTATATCTTCCCCTGATCGGTGCTTTTGAAAAATATTTTCTTAGATTCGCTTTGAATGGTCTTTGGTCTTCATGATGTAGCTCTTGTTTGGTAATGTACTAACCAATTGTTGGACCTCTCACAGACGGGTGTATTTAAGTTTAAATATTTTGAAACACCTTAATTGTACACAGGTGGAATCCAGTCAAATAATTATGTGACCTCTGAAGACAATTGAATGCACCAGAGTTTATTTAAGTGTGTATTAGAAAAAGGGGTGAATACTTATGGAATCAATTATTGTCTGTTTTTTATTTGTAATTAATTAAGAAAACACTTTAGAGTTGTTATTTATTTGACATTATAGAGTATTTTGCATTGGTCAGTGGCAAGAAGTCGCAATTAAATCCATTTTGATTCTATGAAGTAAGAAAATAAAATGTAAAAAATGGCAAAGGGGGTGATTATATTTTATACCCACTGTACATGCTCGCATGGACACATGCATGCTCTCATTCATGAGTATGTGTTTCTCTCACACACTCACATGCACGCACTCTCTCACACTCTCTTTCACACACTCACACGCATGCACTCCCTCATACTCTCTCTCACCCTCTCTCAGACTCTCTCACACACACACACACACACATACATTTTCACACACTCTCACACACTCTCTCAGACTCACACACACACACACGCACTCTCTCTCTATCACAGACACACACAAACTTATACACTTTCACACACTCACAAGCATGCATGCATGCACGCACGCACGCACGCAGACACATGCTCTCACCTGAAGAGGGCCTCGCGGGATAGCCAGATCTGGTTTTGCAGGACAGTCTTCCAGGAGCAGAGCAGCAGCAGCAGCAGCATGGACACTGTAAGCACCATGGTCCCCCAGCGACCCACAACACAGCACAGCCTGTTGAACCCATGCACCACCAGGATACAGTACCCCATACTGAGAGAGAGACAGAGAGAGAGAGAGAGAGAGAGAGAGAGAGAGAGAGAGAGAGAGAGAGAGAGAGAGAGAGAGAGAGAGACTTGTCATCTGCAGCATAGAGATGAGCTCCTAAAATGTATTATTTTAAAGTATTTTTGCAGGAAGATGTTTGATTTGTGATTTAAATATTTACATAAATATCTATAAACAATTAGGGAAGACAATGAAGACATTTTAAAGAAAACAAAAACACCAAAAAGACATAAAACAAAGAAAATCTGGAAAACATCAGGAAACAAAGGATCTGAGACAAGAGGATTTAAAACACAAACAGGGAAAACAGAGGTAGCCAAGGTAAGACTCTGGAGAACATAAAGGAGGATTTGGAGGGCGTCAGTCTTGGCAACAGGGGAGTTGCAGAGTTGCCACAGTATTGCAGTATTGGACCTTTGAAGCAGTTGGACTTTCCAGGCCCAGAGGTCATAATTCATTATTTAATTAGTGTTAATTGGTGTAGATGTCAAGTGAGGAATTCACTTTACTGATTGTGTTTGTGTGTGAGAATATGAGTGGGTGTGGTTTGTAAATTTCTGTTTGTGAAGGGCGAATACAAAGAATAACAGTAGGTGGGGCTGTATCTGACCTCAGAGCTGTGGGCAGTGGTGTCCCGCAGGGATTGGTGCTGGGACCTCTGATCTTCCTTATTTACATAAATGATCTTGATATGGACGGTAGTAGCAAAACATTTGCAGATGATACTACGTAAACTCGGGGGTTTGGCAAACAGTTTGGAATCGACTAAAGTAATCCAAGATGATTTAAACAAAATCCAAGAATGGGCAGATATGTGGCAGATGACCTTCTGCTACGTGTAAAATGTAAAGTTATGCATGTGGGAAATATGTAAAGTTATGCATGTAGGAAATAAAAACATTACACAGGAGTATTTTATGGGAGGAGAAAAGTTAGTAGTGTTCAATTTGAAAAAGACTTAGGAATTGTAATTGATCAAAGCCTATCTGCATCAAAGCAGTGTGCTACAGCAGTGAAAAGGCCAACAGGATGCTGGGATACATTGTATTGAGTATAAATCAAAGGAGGTTATATTAATGTTATATAATGCCTTTGTCAGACCTCACTTAGAATACTGTCTGCAGTTCTGGGCACTGCACTACAAGAAAGATATAGAAGCTCTTGAAAAAGTTCAAAGAAGGGCAACTAAACTGATACCTGGTATGAAAGGTAAAAGTTATGAGGATAGACTTAAGGCACTCAATCTATTTAAGCTTAACAAACGGAGACTTGGAAAAGGGGATTTGATTGAGGTTTTTAAATTCCTAAAAGGGATTAACAAAGTGAAATACCAAGGTTTTTTTAATATAAGTGGGGTCAGCAGATGGCCACAGGTGGAAATTAATTAAAGGCAAATTCCGCACAGATATTAGGAAGTTTTTCTTTACACAGAGAGTTGTCAATGCCTGGAACAGCTTGCCAGGTCGGGTAGTAGAGGCAGAAACACTTGGGCTATTCAAGTCCAGGCTAGATGCAGTATTAGATATTCTTTAGATTAGGACATGATGAGCCTAGATGGGCTGAACGGCCCGTTCTGGTCATTATAAGAACATAAGAACATAAGAATACATAATGATGAGAACGGGCCGTTCGGCCCATCTTGGCTCATCATGTCCTAATCTAAAGAACATCTAGTACTACATCTAGCCTGGCCTTGAATAGCCCGAGCGTTTCTGCCTCTACTACCCGACCTGGCAAGCTGTTCCAGGCATTGACAACTCTCTGTGTAAAGAAAAACTTCCTAATATCTGTGCGGAATTTGCCTTTAATTAATTTCCACCTGTGGCCATCTGCTTATGTATTCTTATGTTCTTATGTTCTTAATTGTTTGGTGTTTTGTGATGAGGTGTGTGAATGATAGACAGGTGATTACCTCACGAATCCCACCTGAACAGGCAGAAAGTACACCTATTTAAAAGGAGGTGGGGCAAGTGGTAAATCAGTTGGTAGTCTTGTCATTCATATGTGTGTGTGCGTGTGCATCTTGTAGTGTTAGTTGAGGGTTAATCTTGTCGTTCACATGTGTGTGCATATCATTAGAGTGCAATGTACTGTTTCAAGTGTTGTTCCCCAGAAGGGGGTTTCCACGTTGGAGGACGCAGAGTCTGTGTTGAGTTCAGTGTGCATTTGTTAAAAGTCACTGAATAGAGTGCTTCCTGTGTGTGTGGGAAAGAGAGAGAGGGCACACTGAAATAGTGTATGTGCCTCTCTGTGTGATTGTGAAGAAAACTCACACTAAAGCATGTGGCGAGGGTCTCTGTGTGTGTGTGTGTTGAAAGAGAACTCGGACTGAAAGGTTTGAGTGTCTCTGTAAGCACTTAAAGTCACTGAATATGTGTGTGCCTGCCTGGGTTAGAGGTAATCCGGATGAGGAAGGTGCGGTGTCCTGTTGGGTGTGGATGTGTGGAAGCGGGGTGTAAAGCCGCTGATTGTCTGTGTTCGTTGTGTGTTCCCCGAAAGGGGATTCCCACCTTGGAGGAGGCGGGCTTTCATTTAGTTTTGTTCATTTAGTTTGTTTATTTTAGTTTGTTACTTTAGTTCATTGTTTTTCGCCCGAAAGCTTTGCGGCGAGTAGGGTGAAGACTGTGTTTTGTGTTTGTTTTATTTAACTTGCTCTCCTGCTGTTTCTCTCTCCCGGGTCTGGGAGAGAGACGGAAATAAAGATGCGGTCTGGAGACCGGCAAACCCCACTCCTCTGACACTTATTTTTATTGATCCACTGTTTTAAATTTGTAATAAATAATTATTAAGAAACCTGACAAAAGGATCTGCCTTTAGTTTAATAATGAACCGGGACAACAAAGTGACAGTTGATATGACAGTTGGGCCTGAGCCAGCAGCAGAGAACACAGAATGATATATCAATCTCCGCTCCAGCTAGCCAATCAGAGCCCAAAGCCCAGCCAGAGCAGGAATTTCAAATTCAGTACCCTGAGAATATTCACTCAGCTAAAGCCAGGAAACGGCACAAAGATAAAGTCCTGAGGAATCACCCTGAGATGGTGGTGTCAGATTACTCTGGGCCCGAGGACAGCAGGGTCAGGTACAATACAGTGTTCTCCACACAGCACCCCACTGCCTGGCACACAGCCCTCATGTCAAACCTATACCAACATAAAAAGGAATGCCATCAACAAAGCCAGGCAGATCTCAGTATTTGAGGACTCAGACTCAGACAGCAGCAGTGCCATGCTAACTATTCACATCAGCAAACTGGTGCTGATGTCATAATTCTGTGTGACTTGAATGGGAAATATCTTAATGAAGAGTGCCTATTCCCTGGGAGAAAAGTTACAAAGATACGCTGCCTGACAACACAGACTGGCCTGGGACTGCTGTCAGAGCAGAGACTGAGTGATGCCAAACACATCCTGATACACACAATGACCTAAGCACATACAGGATAGATGTAGCCAAGGCCCTGAGACAGGTTTCAGTGAAGGCCACACAGGAGCACCCAGCAGCGAAAGTCTCCACCCTCCTGCCCAGATTAGACGTGCCACAGTGAGTAATCCACAGCATCAATACAGAGGTGTCCCGAGGCTGTGCCCTGCTGCCAAACGTCCACCTGGCTCACCACCACAACATCCGCCACCACCACCTCTACGACCAGGTGCAACTCAACAAGAAGATGTTTGCTAAGGTCCTGAAGGACACTGCACTGGGCAGGTCCTCCACCAGCGTCCACAGTGAGATGAGGAAACCAGGCACCCACCTACAACCACCATGGAGCCCCCAGCCCCCTCCACCAGCAGCCCCCACCCTCCGTCCTCCATGGAGCCCCTGGCTCCCTCCTCCACATGTAGCCCCAAGCCTCCGTCCTCCATGGAACCGCCGGCCCCCTCCACCAAATGCAGCCCCAAGCCCGCGTCATCCATGGAGCCCCCGGCCCCCTCCACCACATGCAGCCCCCAGCCCCCCATGCAGCACACCAGTGGCAGCGTGCTCAGCCTGCAGCAGCACCCAGCTCAGCCATACGTGAAAAGACCCAAAAGAAGGACACCCAAAGAAGGTAGCCCAGGACTTCTCCTGCTCAGTGGCGCCCCCTAGGGAAAAGGGAAAGAACCCAGATAGGTCACAAGAGCAGCAGAAAAGTGAAGCCAAAATGGCAGAGAGATGGGCTGTTTTGTAGGCAGCTTTAGGAGAGGCGCAAGCTTTAAGGAAGGTCCACGAGCAAGAGATGACTAACCTAAAGCAGTGTGGTGATGACCAGAAGAAAGACCTGATAAAGAACCAGAAGTGGGTGGCCATTGTTGAGGACCGGTGGCGAGTCACCCTCAAGGAGGTCCAAGAGCTGAGGAATGCTCAGACTGAGCTGGACAGGATGAAGGCGGTGTTGGAGATGAGACATGTGGAGGCCCACAGACAGGAGCTGGAGGAAAAGGTGAGGAACCTAACCCAGATGCTAGAGGAATAGCATCTGCAGTGTCTGGACATTCAGAAAGCCCAGGATCAGGCCAAAGAGGAATATGCCAGAACATTGTTGGATGTACAGACTAAGCTCGCTAAGAAGGAGGTGGAGCTAAGGAGAGCAGCAGAGGCCCATCTGAGGTAAAGCAACTCCGGAGCATGAGCGGAGCATGAGAGCGAGGGAAGGCAGGAGCTGGAGGCAAAGTTGGAAGAGGCGAGGACTCAACTAGGGGAACAAGCAAGGCAGCTTGGAGAACTAGAGGGAGTCCAAGAGGATTTTTCTAATCTGAAGAACCTGTCGGTCAAACAAGAAGAGAACATTTTGGCTTTGCAGGAACGTCATCAAACCACCTTTGCAGCACTACTAATAGAACAAAGGAAAAATCAAGAGCTCCCTATCCTGCAAGAAACACTGCATGGCTTAAACAAGAGGCTGGATCAAAAAGAAGCCAGCACCAGGCCACTGAAAATCCAAACGGAGGCTCTGGATAAGAAGAGAAATGGGAAACGGAACAGGCGGATGTTTAAATGGAATGACCGTAGGGAAAGTCTATGGAAAAGTGATTTGAAGACAAATGTGTAAAAGAAATCCGAGAATGAAATTAACTGTGTGTTGAAGAGCATGTTGTCACCGGTTACCACACCTGACCCCCTGGAAGCAAAAGGAACGTGGCAGAAAAGGCTAAGAAGGGGATCACGGATTGCAAAGCTGCCCGAAGTTCACTACTAGACCAAATGGCTCTCCTGGTCGCTGCTGGACATGTGCTGCTCAGCCCTCCCTAGGTCAGAGCTGAGGAGGAGGGTGTGTGGTATCCCAAGGGGCTGCCCAAGGAAATGGCTGCCTGGCCCTTTAACACATTCGAGCCGCTGGAGCCGGAAGAACTACGGTTCCCAGCAGCCCGCAGTCCTGCACCTGAACCAAGTTAAGCGTTTGGGACTACGGACAGCTGAAGGCCATGTAGAGCGCTATTTAAAGGACTGATTCGTGTCACACTGGGGAGGGAGTAGGTTGGTGGTTTTTGAGAGTGTCATAGTGTGTCGCAGAGTGTTTTTGGAGAGTGTTTTTGGATTGCTGCCTGTGTTTTGGACCCCGCTTGTGTACCGACTTTGGATTGTGTGAGGAACTGACACTTGATTTTGGACAAAGACAAAGGGACAAATTGGGGACTTCACGTGTTTGGAATTCTCCCCCAAATACCCCATCATTTTTGTGTTTCATCCTTCAAAATCACCAGTTGGAATATCGAGGGCCGGAATGAAGAGCACAGACCCTGACTTTGTATGTTCTGTAAATAGTTCTGATGTTATAATTCTTCAGGAAACATGGTGTCGTGGAGACATACCAACACCCCCTCCAAATAATTATAGGGAGCTGATAGTGCCCTCTATAAAACTCACACTCATAAACAAACATGTCTACTAAACAAACAAAGTGAAAATATTGTTTGATAGATTTAAAAAAAGCATTCAACTCAATTTGGCATGAAGGACTAACATGTCTGGTTTAATCCACAATATATATTTTATGGTGGCTGGTGAATTTCACAGCATTTAATGGCTGCTTTTTGACAGGTTTATATCAGTCATATCAGTCACAGGGGAGAAATGGAGCTTTCTGAGTTTTATCAGGGCCGCCCCACACATGCAAACCCATACACACACACATACACACACACACACACACACACATACATACACACACACACACACACACACACACACACACACACACACATACCCATACACACACACACATGCATACATACCCATGCATATACAGTACAAGCACACACAACACACACCACACACGCGTGTATGCAGAAACATGCATACACACACAAGCAAGCACTCTTAGACACACACACACACATACATACCCATGCATTTACCAAAAGCTTGCCATACGCACACACATATGCACATACACAGAAACACACACACGGACTCTTAGACACAAACAAAAACATAGACACACACAAGCATGCACTCATAGATACACACAAGCACACACACACACATGTACATAGAAACACACATACACACACAATCACACACTCTTAGATACACACATACAGTAGACACACACACCAATGCACACACGTACACACAAACATACATACAAGCACACAGAAACACACACACACACACACACACACACACACACACACATACATACACACACATATGTACACAGAAACACACATACACACACAGTCTTAGATGCATGCACATAACTGGCACTTCTTTAAAGCAGATGACATTGGGGACAGGTTATGGAGCATAATGCAGGCTTTGAGAGAGTGAACGGCAGCAGGAAGCAGGAGCTGTGTGTTCACACTGCAAAGCCCCATTTATATCAACTTGCCTCACTTGCCTCCACAATGCATGACAACAGGAAGGGAGAGAGAGAGGGAGAGAAGGAGAGGGAATGAAGAAGAGAGAGAGGGAGAGAATCTTTATATATTGTTAGTTATCATTGTTATTTATTATATGTACCTTATGCACTTATGTTTTGGTGTTGACATTTGTCATGCCAATAAAGCAAAATTTAATTGAATTAAATTGAGAGCAGAAGATGGAAAGAGAGGAGGAGGGAGAGAGAGGGAGAGAGAGAGGGGGCAGAGAAGTACTGCTTAAAATCCCAACAGCAGCTAATAATCCCAGTGGAGTATGCCAAATTATATCGCAACAACAAAATCAAAATTATATTGGGACTGACACACAAAAGCACAAAGCAAACCTTAGTGCAACCGAACCCTAAAATTACACACTCGGGGGAGACTACCCAATCAACAGTGAAGGATATTGCCCTACAGGACAGAAACATGAATCTTTCTCAGAGAGGACCGTAGCTGCCCAGCGCTGGCAGTAGTTAATTACAGGCACAACCTGAGGAACAATAAATGACACGCACACACAGCACCTTAACCACTTCAGGACAAAAAACACAACCGTGCACTTCAGATTAAATGCTGCTATTTATATTTTCTTGGTGCTTTTCCTGTACATTACTTCACTTGGCTTAATTTTACCATTCAACTTCAATGGGTCATTTTATTTCTTATCACTGTCAATTAGTTGTTTGTTATACTTTCACTTTTTTTGTTTGAAGGTGTGATATATATACTGTTGTATTGTGTCATATGGTGTCACGCTTTTCTGTTATATATATATACACGTACGAGCACTCCTTCATTCTTCAGCAAGATAACGACCCGAAACACACCTTGAAGTTGTGCAAGAACTATCTGGTGAAGGAGGAATGTGAACAACAACTCAAACTAAAGACCTGGCCTGCCCAGTGTCCAGACCTCAATCCCATAGAACTTGTATGGGACAAACTGGAAAGGAAGAGTCAAAGCAAAGCAACCCACAAGTTTCTCTGGGAATTGCTGCAGGATAGCTGGGAAAACATGTCGGGTGATTTCCTGCTAAAACTTATTAACCGAATGGCCACTGTTTGTGAGGCTATTCTCACGCCAAAGGGTGACTATTTTGAGGAATCCAAGATTCAATTTTCAATATCATTTTCTTGAACATTTCTTTGATGTTCATTTTGTTCATTGTTACATGTGTTTTCTGTCATTTTAAAGTATTTACAGAAATGTATACGGTGTAAAGCATTGTCAATTATGAGATAAAAATAGTTTCCAGCAGGTGACCCCAAACTTTTGAACGGTAGTGTATATATACATTCAGTGGCCACTTAATTAGGTACACCTGTACACCTGCTCTTTAATGTAATTATCTAATCAGCCAATCAGGTGGCAGCAACTCAATGCATAAAAGCATGCAGAGAGGTTCAGAGGGAGGAGAGAGAGAGAGAGACGGAGAGAGGGAGAGAGGGAGGTGGAGGGAGGGAGAGAGAGATGGAGAGAGGGAGAGAGATGGAAGAAGGGAGAGAGAGAGACAGAGGAAGGGAGAGAGAGAGCATGGAGAAGACAGTTTAAAACCTGCTGATTTATACCACAGGCTGTGTGTTTGAGTCGGAGCTCCAGACAGGCCCAGCCACCACCACTCCTCAGTGACTGTTCCAGTGTCAGCCCTAACCATGGTTCTCGCATAAATATTTACCCTGATACAACGGGGACCCAATCAGAACCCACAGCGCAGCAGGCCATAAATGCCATTCTGAACGGCCCGATTACGCGCCTCCAGGCTGTAAAAATTAATCATGCAGGGAACGGTCTTCCAATGGTGATTGGGCAATAAGGTTCAAATGAGAATTCTCACCCTGGCATTTGAAAGCAAGTTCAACATCGGATGATAATGACTCCACATCATTCAGCCCCGTTGCTGAATGTGAGGCTGCCATTGGTCCGCTCCTTTCTGACACCATCATTGTGCTTCCTGTAGAATGTCTGCACACTCAAAACCCTGAATTTATTTAACAGAAATAAACACATCAACCAAACGCCTCACCTGTCTCAGAAGGGTTCACTCAGGTAGAACAGAAGGGTTCACTCAGGTAGAACAGAAGGGTTCACTCAGATAGAACAGAAGGGTTCATTCAGGTAGAACAGAAGGGTTCACTCAGATAGAACAGAAGGGTGCACTCAGGTAGAACAGAAGGGTTCACTCAGGTAGAACAGAAGGGTTCACTCAGATAGAACAGAAGGGTTCATTCAGGTAGAACAGAAGGGTTCACTCAGATAGAACAGAAGGGTTCACTCAGGTAGAACAGAAGGGTTCACTCAGGTAGAACAGAAGGGTTCACTCAGGTAGAACAGAAGGGTTCACTCAGATAGAACAGAAGGGTGCACTCAGGTAGAACAGAAGGGTTCACTCAGGTAGAACAGAAAGGTTCTTCGACACTGGGAGAGGTGGAGGGAGAAGTAGAGAGGGCTGCGCCTACCGTTTGTCTATTGCCAGGTGTTCCTGTTCCCTCCCACAGCCTGGAGAGCACTACAGGACCTTGGACAGCAGCGGCGTCACTTACAGGCAGGCTCACCTGAGGCTAATGAGCAATCAACTCAGCTGTGAGCCATTGCCTTTGTTAGGCCATTATAAAAGCACAGCCTGTCATGCCTGATTGGGGAGTTTTGGGGCATGGAGGAAGAAGTGCTAGTTTTTGGTTGCTGTGTCCCCTCTAAGGAATAGCTTGATTTAACCTAGTTTTTTTGGTTTGGTTTTTAAGTTGAGACAAGGATTATTATAATAAACTGGCCATTGGCCTATTGGAACCCTAATTGCGTCTTTCATCCACTCACCACCTGGTATGGTGGCCACCCCTGCCACTGTGCTACAGGTTCACTCAGGTAGAACAGTGTTCTTCACTTCACAGGGAGATACGAGGCTAAATTAGCAGACTGAATGGATTTGTTGTTGTAGATTAGTACAGCCCCTGCTGTCGCTCTGGTGAACCAGGATACAAGACTGCTGGAGGGAGTTGGAGGGGAAGAAGGGGCTGCACAGATATAGCTTCATAACACATTTACAGTATGCGCATCATAGAAAGCATGATCACACTGTACAATGCAGAGGGCTTGTATCTGTGTCACTGAATATGTATTTATTATGTAAGTACTGTTAAGCATTATGTAATTAACTTATTTTACATTAGCTATCCCCATATGGTAGTTACTGTGCATTAATGCGTAAGTACACAAGGCTTATGTACAGTAACTCTTTACTTGATATGTGCCTGGTGATTTATAAAGCCTTCATAAACTGTAAATAAATGCCACAACCCTAGTCACAAGCACAGGTAAATATTATGACCTGCTCATTCCCAATGTTTCAGCACAGGGAGACTTGATTAACTTTGCCTGTGTTTCAGCACAGGGAGACTAGATTAACTGTGCCCGTGTAACAGCACACAGAGACTGGATTAACTGTGCCTGTCTTTCAGCACAGGGAGACTGGATTAACTGTGCCTGTGGAACAGCACAGGTCACAACAAGGAGAAATAGACCTGCCTGGTCAGAATGTTGTCATTGTGGTGCAGTTAATAAACTCACTCTGGTAGCATTAAACTATTCACATTCACATTCATCCCATCCCCACACCAAGGCCCTCAGAAGTATCATGGGACGTGCTGTGACTCTACATGGTCCTGCCCACAGCACCAGATTCCAGGTTTTCCAAGTCTGCACAATTCCAGCAACGTCCTGTGACCTTTGAAATAGTGCATGTGAATGTGTGAAGCAGGGATCATGTGCGTGTGGCAGGGAGACCCAAACACTGCTGTCGTTCTCTTTCTCTGCAGCACACAGTGCACACAAACAGCTCCCTTTCTGAGTTAAATACACTTCCTGTTTTACCCACTGAAAACAGAGCCCAAACAGCCGGTTCCCTGTCTTCTCCTTCTCTCCACTACTCCAGCATTCATCCTCTCCTCCACTACTCCATTCCTCCTCTCATCTGCTCTCCTCTACTCCATTCCTCATCTCCTCCGCTCCTCCATTCTTCCTCTCTTCTTCTCCTACTTTGACAGGAGCTGTGTTGGAGAGGTTGAGAGCTCTCCTCCCAATGAAATATTTCATAGCAGAATTAGCTTACACTGGATAATAGAAGCATGTCTCTGTTTTATACACCTGCCTGCCTCATGGACAACTTTGTTAGAATTTGTCTTCACTTTTAAGGTGATATGGTAATGTTGGTCTCATAATCTGGCTCAGTTCTGTTACCTGCCAATTAGAGAGCTTCCATCTCAACAGGTATTGCATTTATCAGAGTTTAACTTATTTGTCTTTGTCTCTCTACCCCTCTGCCTCAATCTCTCCTTCTTTCTACCTCTCTCCCTCTCTTTCTACCTCTGTCTCTTGCTGGGGACGTTAAGGTGGTTTGGGCCGGATTCTTCCCTAAGGGGATGTTGGTGGTCTCTACATATACCTCCCCTGATCTACAGGACAGTGGATGGTTTTCCATGGAGCAACAGCCAGAAACAGAAAGGTGGCACACCTCCAATGGTGTCATTTCTGTTAGCAGGAGGAGGCTCTAGCGCATTTGTTTGTACAGTGTTCACGTATTAAAGGATCTTTTTGGGGATAACTGAGTGGTGGTTTCAAGGCTTAGAGGAGGTTCTGATTTAAGCTTTTGGTAGGCCTTGACACTATTTTTACTTTCCCAGCAGAAGAAAGTGGAAAATTGAATTTGGACTTGTTCGGCCAGGCTAAATTAGCCATCTGGAAGATGAGGAAGAATTGTATTTAGGGGGTTGGTGCAGTGGATCCTAAGACTGTAGCACACTGCTTTGATGCAGATAGGCTTTGATCCACTACAATTCCTAAGTCTTTTTCAAATTGAACACCTACTAACTTTTCTCCTCCCATACAATACTCCTGTCTAATGTTTTTATTTCCCACATGCATAACTTTACATTTAGCAATATTGAATGTCATCTGCCATGTATCTGCCCATTTTTGAATTTTGTTTAAATCATCTTGGATTACTTTAGTCAATTCCAAACTCTTTGCCAAACCCACAAGTTTAGTATAATCTGCAAATGTAACTATTTTGCTACTAACGTCCATATCAAGATCATTTATGTAAATAAGGAAGAGCAGAGGTCCCAGCACCGATCATTGCAGGACACCACTGCCCACAGCACCGAGGTCAGATATGGCCCCACCTACTGTTACTCTTTGTATTCGCCCTTGCAGCCAATTATGAACCCACTCTGAAACTACTCCTGCAATTCCTACTGAATTCATTTTAGCAATGAGCCTCTCATGTGGTACCTTGTCAAATGCTTTATGAAAGTCCAAATATATAATATCATGAGCCTGGTTCAGGTCAGTAACTTTGTAGCCTCTTCAAAAAAGTTTTGTTAGGCATGACCTCCCTTTGAGAAAGCCATGTTGGCTCTCCCTTAAAATACTATTATTTTTCAAGAATGATTCCAACTTATCCCTAATAATACATTCCAGCATTTTACATGCGATGCGAGTTAAACTGACAGGCCTATAGTTCCCTGGGTCAGTACGGTCCCCCTTCTTATATATTGGAATTATACTACCCTGCTTCCAGTCATCTGGTATTTCTCCAGTGATTATGGATTGAATTAAAATATCTGTCAATGGTTTATATATAATTTCCCCAAGTTCTTTGAGTACTCTAGGATATATTCCATCCGGGCCTGTTGCCTTATTTGTCTTAAGTTTTTCCTCAAAGTCCTCCAAAACATTCTGTACCTTGTCTATACATTTAGGCATATTTATAACCTCTCCTCTAGTAAAGCTCTCAACAAAATAACTGTTTAGTGTGTTAGCAATATCCTTATTATTATAAACCAAAGTTCCTTCCTTATTCTTAATGCACTTAACCTCATCCTTAACTTTCCTTTTTCTACTACAATATTGAAAAACTTCTTAGGATTACGTTTTGCATCTTGGGAAATTTTAATTTCAAACTGCCTTTTAGCTGATCTTATTTCCTTTTTAGCCTTAGCCCGCATATTACAATAATCTAACTTGTTTCTCTCTGAGTTATCCTTTTTATATATTCTGTACAGTCGCTTCTTTTGCCTCAAAATCTCCCGTAAAGATCCACTGCGGAGACTGTTTTTTCATCCTATTTTTCCTTACTTTTGGGATGAATTTACACTGTACATCTACAATAACCCTTTTAAATATAGTCAATTTTTCATTCACAGTTTTACCCAATCTATATTACTTAAATTCTCTCTCATTTTATTAAAGTCAGCTTGTCTGAAATGAAAAATTCTAGAGTTAGAGGAGGCTGTCTTAACTTGCCAAAAAATATCAAAAATAACTGCACTGTGGTCACTTGCCCCTAGTGGTTCTCCCTACCTCTGTGCTGCAAATTCTATCAGGATTGTTACACAAAACCAGATCCAGTATTGATTTCCCTCTCGTAGGCTGAGTAACAGACTGTACCAAAAAGCAGTCATTGACCATATCTAAAAACTCCTCTTCACATTTGCCCTGACCTGTCACTACCTCCCAATTAATAGAGGGGTAATTGAAGTCACCCATTATTATCGTCTCTCCTTCTCATGATCTTCCAGTAATCTAATCCAGATGTCCTCACAAGAAACAAATGATTTAATACCTGGAATTTCCTGCACATTAAGATTGTCTTTGACATAAAGGGCCACTCCCCCTCCTCTTTTATTAGTTCTATACTTCCTAAACAATTTGTACCCCTCTACATTATATTCATCATTCATGTTCTGTCTGAGGACCTATGATAGAATCAATATGATTGACTCTGTTTCTCAATTGTGCCATTAAACGTGTTTTTTTCCAATGTCTCTCTCTGTCTCTCTCTCTCTCTCTGTCTCTCTCTCTCTCCCTCTGTCTCTCTCTGTCTCTCTCTCGCGCTTTGAGACCAAGACATTTCCAAGACCTTCTAACATCCGTTCCAATTTCTCCCTCTCTCTCTCTCTCACGCTGCTGTGCAACAGAAAACAGAGACCAAGAAATTTCCAAGACCTTCTAACATCCGCTCCAATTTCTCACCTGACTGCTCTCCTCATCGCAGCGCTCAGCAGGTGACGAAGTAAACAATATATTATTATAAGCGTGTCACCTTCGGTATCCCAGCATCCTCTCTGTTTCTGCCAGAGTCACACAGGGCTTGCAGAATTTCCTGCCTTTCCAGCAAACAGGGACACGCATCGTTCCATAAAATAACACACTGACACAAACTGTAGAGGCTAACGTAATGCAACATTTTACACTTCTAGCCATTTAGCAGACACTCTTATCACAGTTTTACATTTATTATTATTCTTTTTTTTCTTCTAGTTTTGCTGTTCATTCTCATTTTTTCTCCCAATGTAGTATCCAATTATACCTTCTCTTATTCATGTCAATTATCCCCTTCCTCATATGACAACTCGCTGCCGTAGTCCCGAGACTGGTAGCGAGTGCTGCACCGCCTCCTCCGAGCCAGCACCCGCTTAAGCTGAAGCCTGTCACCATAACATACAGGACCACTCATATATGCAGCGATCTCATTTGTCTTTTATTCCAACCCCCCTCCCTGGGGCGGACAGCCAATTGCTGCCCCCTAGTGGCACATCCAGCCAGAGCCAAAACTGGCGCGACATAGGTGGAATTGAACCCCAGTTGCAGTGGGCAGCGTCGGACGTTCGACCGCTACACCACACAGGAGGCCTACAGTTTTAAATTTCTTACATACAATCCATTTATACAGCTGGATATTTACTGAAGCAATTTAAGTTAAGTAACCTTTGAGTTACGAACCCGGTTCCCTAACCATTACACTACACTGCTGCCGTACAAAAAAAACATTCCCTGAAGTCCCATCTCTAAACATTAATGGGCATACACATGTTTATTATGTGCATTAGGGACAGTGAAGAAAGCTCTTCATTTGATACCGGGAAAAGCTGTGGAGTAAATCACTGAATCTCTTTCCCATTGGCACAATGGAGTCCATGGGGCATTGCATTGCGGGGATTATTCTGGGAGTGTTATGTATGTGTTTATATTTAATAAGGGGCTTCCAATCTGTTTCTTTGACATGAGAAAGAAAAATAAATTCCTGCATGGCATGCCATTTACAGCTGAATATCATTAACATGCACAGTGTGTCAGAGAGAAAGAGAGAGAGAGAGAGGACTGAACTGAAAGTAAATTGGTGGAGAATGAGAGAAAGAGGGAGAAAGATGGAAAAAGGAATCTGAATTAAACTGAGAGAAAGAGAGAGGGAGAAGGTCTAAGGGACAGGGAGCAAGCAACTATGTGTGTGTGTGTTTATATGTATTGTGTTTATGTGCATGTTGTTATTATGTGTATTATTATGTGTGTGTGTGTGCATGAGAAAGACACAGGGAGAGAGACAGAACAAGTGAGAGGCAGTACATACAAGTACAGATACATATATGCAGTTTAATTACATAAATGCACAGCTGCACACACACACGCTTGATAAAACAGGAGCTCATGTGTGTATGTGTACACACATGCATGCACATACACAAACACATGCACACGTACATGTGCATGTGTGCGCATGTGTGTGTGTGTGTGTGTGTGCATGTATGTATGCATGTGTGTGTGTGTATGTGCATGTGTGTGTGTGTGTGCATGTGTGTGTGTGCATGTGTGTGTGTGTGTGTGTGTGTGTGTGTGTATGTGCATGTGTGTGTGTGTGTGTGTGTGTGTGTGTGTGCATGTGCATGTATGTGTGCGTATGTGTATGTGCATGTGCATGTGTGTATGTGCATGTGCATGTGTGTGTGTGTGCATGTATGTGTGCGTGTGTGTATATGTGCATGCACGTGTGTGTGTGTATGTGCATGTATGTGTGTGTGTATGTGCATGTACGTGTGTGTGTGTGTATGTGCATGTATGTGCGTGTGTGTGCATGTATGAGTGTGTGTGTGTGTATGTGCATGTATGTGCGTGTGTGTGTGTGCATGTATGAGTGCGTGTGTGTGTATGTGCATGTACGTGTGCATGTGTGTGTGTGTGTGCATGTATGTGTGTGTGTGTGTGTGTGTGTGTGTGTGCATGTGTGTGTGTGTGTGTGTATATGTGCATGCACGTGTGTGTATGTGCATGTATGTATGTGTGTGTGTGTGTATGTGCATGTACGTGTGTGTGTGTGTGTGTGTGTGCATGTATGTGCATGTGTGTGCATGTATGAGTGTGTGTGTGTGTATGTGCATGTATGTGCGTGTGTGTGTGCATGTATGAGTGCATGTGTGTGTATGTGCATGTACGTGTGCATGTGTTTGTGTATGTGCATGCATGTGTGTGTGTGCGCATGTATGTGTGCGTGTGAGTGTGTGAGTGTGTGTGTATGTGCATGTGCGTGTGCGTGTGCATGTGCATGTGCAAGTACATGTGCGTATGTGTATGTGCATGTGTGTGTGTGTATGTGCATGTATGTGTGTGTGTGTGTGTGTGTGCATGCATGTGTGCGTGTGTGTGTGTATATCTGCATGCACGTGTGCGTGTGTGTGCGTGTATGTGCATGTACATTACTGGTCAAAAGTTTGAGTACACCTGCTGGAAACTAGGTTTATCTCATAATTGACAATGCTTTACACCGTATACATTTCTGTAAATACTTTAAAATGACAAAAAACACATGTAACAATGAACAAAATGAACATCAAAGAAATGTTCAAGAAAATTATATTGAAAATTGAATCTTGGATTCCTCAAAATAGCCACCCTTTGCCGTGATAACAGCCTCACAAACACGGGCCATTCGGTTAATAAGTTTCAGCAGGAAATCACCCGATATGTCTTCCCAGCTCTCCTGCAGCAATTCCCAGAGAAACTTGTGGGTTGCTTTGCTTTGACTCTTCTGTCCAGTTTGTCGCATACAATTTCTATGGGATTGAGGTCTGGACACTGGGCAGGCCAGGTCATCAGTTTGAGTTGTCCTTCACATTCCTCCTTCACCAGGTATTTCTTGCACAACTTCAAGGTGTGTTTCGGGTCGTTATCTTGCTGAAGAATGAAGGAGTGCCCGATTAGCCATAGTCCAGATGGAAGGTGTACTCAAACTGTTGATCGGTAGTGTATGCGTGTGTGTATGTACATGTATGTGCGTGTGTGTGTGTGCATGTATGCGTGCGTGCGTGTGTGTGTGTGTGTATGTGCATGTACGTGTGCATGTGTGTGTGTATGTGCATGTATGTGTGTGTGTGTGTGTGTGTGTGTGCGCATGTATGTGTGCGTGTGAGTGTGTGTGTGTGTGTGTGTGTGTGTGTGTGTGTGTGTGTGTGTATGTGCATGTATGTGTGTGTGTGTGTGTGTGCATGTGCATGTACGTGTGTGTGTCTGTGTGCGTGTGTGTTTGTGTGGGTGGTGGGAATGGGTATATAAGTATTCATATACAGTAAGAATATCACCATATAGCAGTTGGAAAGGTAATCCAATTGTGTCTGCAAACGGAAAAGGAGGTGAAAAGACATTTAGAGCACAATTTTAACTCCTAAAACTACCTAAAACGAATCATCACCTCAGGCTGCAGTATAACAATGCCAAATTCAATCCACTCCTTTGTTCATTCAAACCACAGCCCTCTGATCTCAAACACGCAAGTAATTATTTTCTTTGGGTAGAAAAAAACAACAACACTGACTTGTTTCTGCGTGTGCATTACAAATCATAGCATCAATCACAACCAATAAGATACCACCTGATAAACGTCAGATGCAGCTGGGATACATTTAATCAGCTACAGGTATGACCCAGGTACATCAGATATGACCAGTAAATCTGTGGTATTTACCTGCGGCCCCCTGTGTTTAATCTTGTATGACTGGTGGAAGGGAGCATGAGGGCGCAGTTCTCTCTCTCATCAACAGGGGGAGGCCTTCAATGATATTGGATTTTGGGTTTCGGAGCTAATGTTAGCAAACCCACTCTTCACAGTTCATACCTGCAAATGCTGGTATTGGCGTGGCCAGGGTCACTCCCAAAGAACAGAATCCAATTTGGCTGGACGTTTCTCAAGTAAACTTTGAAAAGGGAGTATAAGGATTTTAAAATATGTGCCCCCGACCAAACATTCCCTGCACTTGATTAATCAAATATTTAACAGAGAACAAATGTTGCACTGCACTGGACACACTCAATTCATAGCAAATATTAAACTAATATTAAAGTCAACTTTAACATTTTTTTCAGAGTGACGATAAGGGGGAATTGTTGGTCGCTCTGGATAAGAGGGTCTGCTAAATGCTAAAATGTAAATGTATACCGGCCGATTATATCAAAAGAATGGATCCAGATCAGGACCGAATGTAAGTATTTTATAATTATAAAGCCTATATATTATCACAACTGAATATTTTATTCAAAATATAGCTGGTGTGTGCTGGCTACTGCTACATGCTTCACGCATTTCATAGTGTGTTTTTGTTTATCTGTCTTGCTCCTCCCCCCCGACCCCACCGAAGGCAGGGCTCTTGGAGGAGGCAGGAGATGCAGAGACTGCAAGGACACATGCCTCATCCTTGAAAGGAACTTTTCTGTACAGTGAGATGACAACCTTACACAAGTCTGAGTTTGTAGTTTTATATAGCTTTTGTAATGTGTTTGATATAGTTTCTGTAGTTACATTATATTGTCTGCCAGTCTAAATGTGTGTGAAATAAAAAACAGGATTTCAGCTAAAGCATTGTAGAATTGAGGTTTACACCACACACTTGACAAAGATAGCAGAAATGAGTCCAGCATAAGGTGATAATAAGTGTTCAAGCTGTCTTCTAAAAAACGTACAGGGACTAAGGCTAAAAACATGGCTATATCTCACTGGGGGAAAGCTGTATTTGTATAAAAATTCTCATGGAGCTGAATCTAACTTTTTTGTTGAAAAATAGAAAATTCCTGGCACTATTGAGGGTTACTCAGCAAAAAACCATGTTGGAGATAAGATGCTTTTGTGTTTTTTAGTAAATTGTGGCATACATGCACAATAGATCATAATAACTCAAACTGTATCAGAAAGAAAGCCAATTTCCCCCTGAATCAAATGATGTGTAACACTTGATGCTGACTGCCTGAATGAGCCTAAAATTAGCACATTTATTTATATATGTACAAACGCTCATTGCCATTTTCTTAGGCCAACCCTCCCCTTTGCAGTAGAGATGACTGTGGCTCGGTAGGTAGAGCATGGTGTCGACAACACTTAGGTTGTGTGTTTGATTCCCATTGGGATCACATATACTGAAATATGTATGCATTCACTGCATATAAATGTGGGAATGTAATTCTTCTGTCCTGAAATATGAGAGCTCACTGCCACTTCAGCCTGGAGAAACCTGCCACTAAACCTGGGATTCATCTACAGGGAAAACTGCAGCCACATGGCTGGGTACCAGACTCACTGATATTCTGTATCAGCACAGAGACCAGGGACTGTGGATTGAATTTTAACCTGCCCTTATTGGTGTGATTGCATAAGCAGCCCTACCTCAATATGTCATGGTACAGCATGGAGTGCATAGAATCAAAACTGACCACCGACATCTACATGACCTTAACCTAAAAACATTAAAATTAGTGAATTAAAAATATGACATATGGAAGCACTACACCCATACACCAAAGAGTTTAGAACCTCAGCTAAGTTCATTTAAGAGAGAGGGGGAGGGGTGGGAAGGATGGGATAGAGGGAGAGGGGGTGGGAAGGATGAAGGGGAGGGAGGGGATGGAGGGAGAGAAATGAGGGGAGGGATAGGAGGAAGGGATGGGAAGAGAAAGGGAGGAGAGGAACGGGAGCCTCAACGGAGGGAAAGAAAGGAAGAGAGGGAGGGGGAGGGAAAGAAAGGAGGAGAGGGGTGGGAGGAGGGGATGGAGGGAAAGAAAGGAGGATAGGGATGGGAGGAAGGGATAGAAAAAGGTGAGTAATTCTGGGTCAGAATGCAGTGTATTGGTGGCAGCAGCAGTGGAGGGCCCTGTAGGGCTCTTTCCTGTGAGTCGTGGGACACACGCTGTAACGTCTGGAACAATGTACCGCCACCCTGGCACGCTCGGAGGGGCACGCTGCATCTGTGGTAAAGGCTCTGCACGCCTTTACCGGGTGTGCAGAGGGACTGACGAATGCTTGGACAGAGTGGACGGACCGCAGCGTCCACCACCAACTGTATAAATTATCCATAAGCAGGTTTCCCTGAAGGAACGCATGAATAATGGACCGCTAGGTGCCTCCCATTCGTCTTTGAACAATATCCCCCCCTAATATGAGCGGGGAAAGGATCACATCACAAGAACAGCCTGCCTTCCCCAGCCAGTCATGCTGCACTAATGATCCACTGTTTCACCCAAACCTCTCCAGAATACAAAACACACAGTGGGCCCTATTTTCGTGCCGGTGCTAAGCGGCGTTATGACCTAGCGCTGGCGAATTGCCAGTTTCGTCTGTCGCAAACAGAATATTTCCCACCTTCGCCGAGTTTGGCAATTTCCTGGTGCACAATGAAGGCGTTTGCGTGACTATGGGTTGGGCAGCTCAATAGGGAGTGTGACAATGAAAACAGTCGGCGCTATGCAAGTTTGGTGTCAGATAATGAGTTTGCGTTAACGTCCAACTAGACCACCTCTTAACGCAAACGCTGGCGCTCTGTGCAATTTGGTGACTTTATTGATGCGCACATATGAACATAGGGTTATCTGAAATCACATTAGAATGTTTAGTGAATATTGTGAATTTCCCCCCACATTGAGGCAAATTGTCCAATCCATGGGTAAGTTGCAAGCTGTAATTAATTAAGCTAAAAACGAATAACTATAAGATAAAAGCTTGTGGTTATTCAATGCACAGACATGAAAGACTGAAGCCAGCAGGCCATCCATCGCTACCGTTCAGTAAGATACACCTGTTAAATAAATATATGTTTGTATGCACATTGTTTTTCTTATGTGTAAGGGTTTTATTATTTCCATTTGCACTACAGAAAAGGGAGTACATAATTGGATACCAAAGGCGATACCGTGAGCACAACGGGTATAATTTATCAACCTGTCTGAGGAGGAGTGCAGGCAGAAGCTGCACCTCTCCCAACAGGTTGTCGCTCGGATCTGCCGGCTCGTGGCTCCGGACATCGAAGGAAGCCCACCTGGTCCCTGTGCGCTCCCTGACGCTGTTAAAGTGACAGCAGCCCTCACCTTCTTCGCCACCAACTTCCAACACACCCTGGGTTTGGTAGCCGGTGTTGGCCAGACGGCTATCAGTTCGGCTGTACATGCAGTTTCTTCCAGTCTTGTCCAACATGCAAATGAGTTTATTACTTTTCCTACACCCGACAGCCAGCAGAGAACTAAACATGATTTTTCTACGCAATGTGGATTCCCTGGGGTCTTGGGTGCCATTGACTGGACACATGTGCAGTTGCGCGCACCATCTGATCACGGTATCATTTATGTGAATCGGAAGGGGGTCCACTCCATTAATATCCAGGTTTGTGATGCACACACCAGGGTGACGCATGTGTTTGCCAATTATCCTGGGTTTACTCATGACTCTTTTATCTTGGCCAACTCCATCCTTCCTACAGGGAGGATGCCCCCCAGGATGGGTGACTACTAGGAGACAGCGCTATCCATTAAAACCATGGCTGATTACGCCATACATTGTGCCCACAACACCTACACAACGTGCTTTTAACCATCTTTTTTTCTAGGGCCAGATCAGTGATCGAGAGAACCTTTGGAATGTTAAAAATGCGTTTCAGATGTTTGGACAGGTCGGGTGGACATTACAATACAGCCCTCAGAAAGTTATTTGTGGCATGCTGTGTCCTACACAACATTGCCCTGCACCATGGATGGCACGTTGACCTCGCAGAGGACACATTACAGGACTTAAGACGGAGAGAGGCAGAGCTGCATGTGGCGATTGAAGGAGTTGGAGAGGCTCAGGGCGCACGGGAGATCAGGGACCGACCGGTTGGCTGTGGAGCTGGTTTCCTAGTGAGTAGGCCTATTGCATGACGAATGAAACAGGCCTAGTTGCAGTTGTGAGTTTGTTATTTATTGCTTTCCATTTAACAATTACATTAAGTTAGAAGAAAATAAACGTTGTTTTTTAAGTTGGAAAGCCTACAAATAAGTAGAAAAAAATAGATGGTAAAATAAAACACTTTCTTTTAACAATGTAGGTCTCAAAATATAAACTCAAATCATGAAAATAACAAATTAATGTGCGCCAACTTTTCCGCACCTCCCGCACAAGCAAATTGCTCTCCTCTTTTGAGAAGCGCTCCTGGCGCAGCCGTGCAAAACTGTCATCCATGTCAGAAAATTGCCAATTTGCTATAGCGTTGGTGCACTGGTATTTAAAGGGATAGAAAATAAGTGTTCTGATTGGCCATTATGAAACCAAACCCCCACCACACCCACATGTATTTTTTTAAAAGTTAATCCAACCTCTTTTACAACTGCGCAGGTGCACCTAAATCACAAAATTACCAAAATTGTGTTAGACACGCCCTAAAGCGCCACTTTGCGTCAGCTTTACTGACAGTATCCTGATTCACCAAATTAGGGCCCAGTGACTTCCAGAACAACATTAAAACCAGCAAAGCCAGTAGCCCACAACAGCCTAGAACCCAGAATCAGCAGCCCACAATCCAGAATCCAGAGCCTACAACCCAGAACCCAGAACCAACAGCCTCAGTGCACACCACACACACTGACTCACCTGGGCATGTAGAGGGCACATACACACACACACACACTCACCTGGGTATGTAGAGGACACACACACATACCTGGGCATGTAGAGGACACACACACACACCTGGGCATGTAGAGAACACACACACACACCTGGGCATGTAAAGGACACACGCACACACACACCTGGGCATGTAGAGAACACACACACACACACACCTGAGCATGTAGAGGACACACACACACACCTGGGCATGTAGAGGATGCACACACACACACACACACCTGGGCATGTAGAGGACACACACACGTGGGCATGTAGAGGATGCACACACACACACACACACACACCTGGACATGTAGAGGCCACACACAAGTGGGCATGTACAGGACACACACGAACACTCACCTGGGCATGTTAAGGACACACATACACTCACCTGAGCATGTAGAGGACACACACACACACTCACATGGGCATGTAAAGGACACATACACACACTCACCTGGGCATGTAGAGGATTCGCTCTGCCACCACAAAGCCCACACGGAAGAATAGGTTGCTGGCTGGGATGAAGGGAAACACCAGGAATAGCAGCCCCACCAACACCTCCCGATTCTGCAGCCCCTACAGAGGGACAGACCCAACATCACACACTGGACCATCACACAGAGCATATAACCCAACAGTCCGCATGTGTGTGCACACACACATACACACACACACACACACACACACACACACACACACATATACACACACATATACACACACACACACACACACACACACACACACACATAGATAATATATACCCAATATCACATATACACACACACACACACACACACACACACACACACACACACACATATACACACACACACATAGATAATATATACCCAATATCACATATACACACACACACACACACACACCATCACATACACACACATAGTATAGATCCAAATGTACACACACACACGCACACACACACACACACACACACACACACACATAGATAATATATACCTAATATCACATATACACACACACACACACACACACCATCACATACACACACATAGTATAGATCCAAATTTACACACACACACACACACACACACACACACACACACACACACACACAGTAAAGACCTACCATCACATACACGTGTTCCGAGTCTACGGCCTACCCCTGGACATCGTCACTGACCGCGGCCCCCAGTTCACAGCCCAGTTTTGTAAATCATTCTGCACACTCATCGGCGCCACCTACAGCCTCACCTCCGGATACCACCCACAAGCAAATGGCCAAACCGAACAACTTAATCAGGACATGGAAACCACCCTCTGCTGCCTCTCATCGGCGTACCCCATCTCCCCTGGGCGGAGTATTCCCACAACACTCTGCATTGCTCCACCACGGGCCTCTCCCCCTTTCAGTGCCAGTTCAGATACCAGCCGCCTCTGTTCCCAGAGTTGGAGGCTCAGGCGGGTCTCTCGTCAGCACCAGAGACAGGCTAATCGACGGTGCCGGCCGGCTCCCGTGTTTTGGTCCGGGCAGAGGGTCTGGCTGTCGGCTCAGGACATCCCCCTGCGGGTGGAGAGCCGCAAGCTGGCTCCTCGCTTCATTGGTCCCTTCAGAATCCTCTCCAAGATCAGACCGGTGGCTTACCATCTACAGCTCCCCCGGTCTATGTCCCGCATCCATCCCACGCTCCACATCTCACGTCTGCGTCCCGTCTTCACCAGCCTCCAGCCCCCCGTCTCCACGCCCACCCCGCCTCATCGACGGACAGCCCATCTACACTCTCCATCGGCTGCTGGCCTCCCGTCAAGTCCGTGCTGCCACCCAGTATCTGTTCGACTGGGAGGCCTAGGACCCGAGGAACGCTCCTGGGCCCCCGTGCGCCGGATCATCTTCCCCACAAATCCACAGAGACAGAGGCCAAACTAAAAACACAATGCTCGCTTGGAATTCTGAACATGAAATGCTGAATCTGACCCCCCCTCTCCTCTCTCTGTCTCTCAATGGAAAGCCAATATGATCAATAACGTACATCATTGGATTGTTAACATAACTATATTATTGGGTTCTGAAAATAATGCTGCCAACTTATTAAACTTGTAAATGGATAATAAACCATTTCTATATTAGTTTGTAATCTCATCTTTACCCCAGTATGTAAAAAAATATAGATATCATAGAAGTCATGTTCATATTTTGTATTGTCTTCATAGCTGCGACAGATTGCGTTTTCATGTTATTCTGTCAGTCTCCGTAGGGCTGAGTGATATAAATGATTCACTTTGTCAATATGTGATCAAACTCATTTGGGTGGGAATATACACCCCTGCCTCTTTAGCGGGTAGTTTGTAGTTTGGGGGATTTATCTGTAGTTTAATGAGGTGGTGGTGTTTGGGGGGGGTCTGTAGTTTAATGAGGCTATGGTGTTTGGGGGTACTTGTAGTTTAATGAGGTGGGGGCGTACTTGTAGTTTAATGAGGTGTTAAGGCACACCTGGAAGGACCGTAGCGCAGACAGGCAGAAGTGGCTCGCTCACCTGCAGTGACGTGAGGCAGTGCAGGCACAGGCTGACCATAACCACTCCCAACAGCAGGGTGGCGATGTTGCGCACGTCCCACACTGATTCCACCAGCGGGATGCTCCCCACCTGCCAGTCATAGCATAGCACGACAGGAGCCAGCAGCAGACCCGCATTAAACGCCAACAGGTAGCAGTAGGTGAGGAACCTGGGGTGGCACAGACAGCATCAATGAGAGCTGGAGCTCTCCCATTATAACCACAATAGGACTGGAGCTCTACTATTATAATTACAATAGAACTAGAGCTCTATAATTATAACTACAATGGAACTGGAGCTCTGCCATTATAATTACAATAGAACTGGAGCTCTATCACTATGACTGCAATAGAACTGGAACTCTACCACTATGACTGCAATAGAACTGAAGCTCTACCACTATGACTGCAATAGAACTGGAGCTCTACCACTACTAATAGAACTGGAGCTCTACCACTATAAAATAGAACTGGAGCTCTACCACTATAACTACAATAGAACTGGAGCTCTACCATTATCCATTATAACCAAATAGAACTGGAGCTCTACTATTATAATTACAATAGAACTAGAGCTCTATAATTAACTCTACCACTATGACTGCAATAGAACTGAAGCTCTACCACTATGACTGCAATAGAACTGGAGCTCTACCACTATGACTGCAATAGAACTGGAGCTCTACCACTATAACTACAATAGAACTGGAGCTCTACCATTATAATTAAGATCAGGGGAGGGGCTTTACTATTTTAATTAGTCGGGTTAGGGTCAATTCCATTTCAATTCAATCAATTCAGGAAATTAACTGTAATTCTGTGAATTTACAAATGCCCATAATGTTCTATGAGGCTTTTTACATTTATAAATTGAATGTCAGTTCATTTCCTGGAGGTGTAATCCTGAATTGAAATGGAATTGACCCTGGACCTGTTAGTCAGTAACATTAGTGAAAAGGTTAAACACTAATTTTACGCTCTTCAATCATGTCACCTGGGATTTGTATAGGGCTTTCCTTCCGAGAAGCTTAATATTAATTAAACACAGGACCGCACTGTAAACACAGCGCTGCCAAATAGGGTAAAAAAAACACTGAGAATACAGTGAAGACAGTAAAAACTGACTCAGCCAGTTCAAACACCCCGTCATGGTTTCTGCTGATCCAGACTGAAATTCAGAGCTATTTCTCGCACGCCGTGACAGCGGCCCCATGCTCGATTGGAGCATCGCAAGCTCTGAGTTCAGACTCAGTGATAATGAGTGATTATGTTGCTGTAGGCACGTGAGACAGGCTGGGAATTCGGCTGGCTTATTTTCACCGGGACAGATAATTGGATGTCTACTCGTTAGGCCATTAGCATCACGGCTTCATTAGCATTAACTAAACCTGAGAGCGTCTGATGGGAAGGGGACTTCTGAACAAACAGAAAACTCTGGGCACTGGGCTGTCACTCTTTACACACAGAGGAAACAGACTTCAGTCCTCTCGAGGAAAAGTACATATGTTCACTAATGGAAATGCTCAGGAAATCTTTTCCAACACTGGAAAAAATGGGAGAACACTTGCTACTTCAATTGGAATCAATTGATAAAACAAGCGTGTGAGTTACTGTATGTGAGAACAGTCTCATTTTGGCACAATGTCTATTCTGACAGAATCTGCTCACCATGCATGAATGACTGCAGTAAGGTTTATATATCTAAGCAAAGTCTTAGACTTCCTTCTGGCAGTACCAGACAGGAAGCAACCCCCCTCCCCCCCCAGACAAGACTTATGTATTTTTAACCTGCTCAAGCAATTCCAATCCCAATTAAATTCTGAGGCGAATACTGAATTTTATATGAATGTAAAATTCATATATATATATATATATATATACATATATATTTAATATAAAAATTATTATTTCTTCATAAAGAACTGTATTGTGGGACTGGTTCCATGTAGAAAATTGTCAGGTTAAGGATTCACATTCAGGGGAAAGGATCTGTAGTCGAGAGGGAGATGCCAGAACTAGAAGAGGAGAGCATTTAAAGTGTGAAATCCAGTAAGAAAGCTCTAGGGAGTGCGAGAGGCCGGCACTCTGGCACAGCCTGCATTGGAGGGTACCGGAGCTGGCAGTCTGATGAGTTCAAAGCCCCCGCCCTCATTAGAGAACTAGGTTCGGGCCTCAAAGTATCTATGGTTACCGCGGCCCTCGGCCCCATGCGATCTCTGGAGCATCTGCAGAGGGAGACGGTTTGTGAGATCGGTGTCCAGCGGTCTGATTTGTTCGAACAAGTTTTAGCCAGTGTTTAGTTATAGGTCAATGGCTGAGTAAGGCTTGAATCCTTTCTTCGCTCAAAGCCGGCTGTCAGAATTGCTTTAATTGAGCAATTAAGTGCTGAATGGGGCCCCCGGATGACTCAACCAGTAAAGGCACTCGCCCAGAGTGCAGGTTGCCCACTGCAGTTGGGGTTCGGTCTCCGCCTGCACCAGCCCGGATCTGGCTGGGAGTCCCACTCGGGGGCAGCATATGGCTGTCCGCTCCAGGGGAAGGGGGGAAGGAAAGCCGGCATGAGCTCACTGCGAGCACAGAAAGCTTCCCTGTGGGCAAAAGGAATAAGTGAGTTCTATTTTGAAGGAGGCGGTTCATTGCCAGTCCTGGGGTAGTGGCTGGTCCCATAGTTATGGGCGATGGGCTCGTTGGGCAGGGTGAATTGAAGAAATAGAGGGTACAATTGGCCACCAAAAATGGGAGAAAAAAACAGGGAAAAACGATGAAGCTGCACGTCCTGTGTCTCTTCAGGACCACAGTTGAAGACTCCAGATACGGACACAACCTACACAGCAACACTTTCCTCTACACAGGCCTGTGTACAGTGTGAACTCTGTGGCGCACACAGCTGAGGCAGATTTTGTATTGATTTTGAAAGTGCGGACACCGTAGAAGAGATAGAGACAGATTGAGCATCGATTTCCATAAACTTGCCAAAGATAGGGCCAGATTATGTATTGATTTCCTGAGGCATGTCATAAATACTTGTGACAAACCATTGATTTATATGGAAATATAATTGCCCAACATATGAAATGAAGTGCCTTGCTGACAGCTTAGGTGTACCTGTGGGTTCACGGCACAATGAGAATATCAAACATCTTTCTCAAGGGAAAGTCACTTGATCATTCAACACTTTGATCACCATTACATTGCATTAAATCAACGTATTATCCATACATAGTTTACAACAGCAGATTATGCATAATATGCGCACATTATAGCTCAAATGCAAAACAGCAACATCCCACCCAGAATTTGACCTTATACAGCTGGATATGTACTGAAGCATTTTCAAGTACTTTGCTTAAGGGTATGACGGCAGTACCCCACCTGTGAATTGAACCTGCAACCTTGGCGTTACAAGGCCAGTTCCCTAACCTTTATACCACACTGCTCCTGATCACTGCAGCTCTACATGATCAGACAGCATTAGTGATGTTAGCGGCATTAGCAACATTAGCAGCTTTAGCAGCAGTAGTGGCGTTAGCAGCGTTAGTGGTGTTAGCGACGTTAGCAGTGTTAGTGGCGTTTGCGACGTTAGCAGTGTTAGCAGCATTAGCAGTAGTAACGGAATCAGTAGTGTTAACAATGTCAGTAGCATTAATGGTGTTAGCAGCAGGCAACAACAGCTGTATCGTATGGTGTGACATGCAACGCCAGCGGGCTAATATGACAGCCGGCGCTCTGAGTGCGAGCACGATGCAAGCGGTGTGGTGAACGCCAGCTGTCAGATCCAGCTCTGAACGGGGCTTTTAAATCACATAAAATCTGGGCTGTCACAGAGGATTCACACAGAGCCGGGGATGTGAACGCAGGCCGAGAAGTGATGATCTGAGCTTTGATTCCTTGTTGCTGTTTCAATCTGAAAGCCCTTTCTATGCAATCACAGGTCGCTGCTAGATTCAGGTGTCAGAGCAGACAGCTCAACTGAATGCTAAATTCTGGATTGTGAAGAGTGAATTCCTCAAAGCAGTGTAGATAATTGGGATTTCTCTTGGGGCAGTAACATGTTTGTATATGCAGAGATAAATATCTTAACCCCCCCATCCCATCTGTATTCTTTGCTCACAAGTGCCTTTTTCTTCACATTTAGCAGGTAAGCATTATAGCGATGTACTTAGAATAGCGTATGCTGTTTTGGAATATAATTAGATGCTAAGGCAAGGGAAGACCTGGAAGGAAAACACTGACAGGTATGTGAAACCTCAGAGTCTGTGCTAAACATAGCAGAGCCACCCTCTCAGACTCCCGCTGTATCAATGTAAAAATGTGTTCCATTCACAGCACGGGAAACAGACTGCATCTGATGCGTGTCAGATGGCTGGAACAGACACGGCTAGCACAGCACTGCAGCATTTTCGAAATGCCCTGAAGTACAAGTCTTCCTGTACCAAATGTGAAACCACTGATCAACTCTATCACTGATAAACCACTGATCAACACTAACACTGATAAACCACTGATCAACACTAATTATGATAAACCTCTGATATCAATAGCCACTACTTATTAACATCCAGTAAATTCTGCAAGCATCTAAAAAACAGCAACCTCCAATTACTATTACAAAGCCCTGCAATGCCAAGAGTTGAGCAAAGGTCAGCTGGTCCTGATGTTTAGTTCCATAACCAACATTAACCCACAGCCTCACAACCAGCACACAGATATGAAATCATTTAGAGTCCTATCAATTAGATAACCTATCAATTAGTTATCCATTCGCTATCAAGTTATTAATTAGATAACCTATTTTTTTAAAAATACATCACTTATTAGGACACACAAACTGCAAAATGCAGTGTTATCTGGTCCTAAAAAGACTACCTGATCATTGTGACTGGCAAAAATCTGAGAACCACCTTACTAAAGTACAAACTCAGTGAACACAGTCTGATCATTGAGAAAGGTCACCACAGAAAATCATGGCTACCTAGTGAGAAAAGAAGGCTGCGCCAACCATGCCCTCTGAGGGAGGTGGAGACAGAGCTGCACGTCATAACCAAATGTGAAAAATATAAAGAAATGACAAAAATATTCTTCCCTAAATTCAATCAGTTTTGCTCACCATTCAAAGACCTCCCTGACCAAGAAAAATGAATAATGCTATTGGGGGAAAGTGGAGTGCTCTATACTCGGAGGACAGTATTGCTTCCTGCCACGGTCTGAGGGACAGTGAGTGACGTTACACACCCACATACACTTGCTCACATCTACTTACAAATGTGTGCAAGTGCGTACATTCACACACGCATACACACACACATGAACACACACACACACACACAAACTTGCTACTATTTATTTACATATAAATATAAAGATCTCTTATTATTATTATTGTCACCATTTTTGTCATGCCAATAAAGCATTATAAATTGAATTGAGAGAGAGAGGGTGTCAGGATGGGGCTGGGAGAGAGAGTGCATCAGGGCATAGCTGGGGGCGTCAGGGCAGGAGAGAGAGAGAGGGCGGGGCTGGGAGGGAGAGGATGTCAAGGTGGGGCTGGGGCCTTGTGTTGCTAAATCATTAAAATACATATAAGCAAACAACAACTCCCAAGAAGGAAAAAAAAAACATACAAAGCAATCCCCCCCTCCCACACACATACACCCCACATTACAGAAACAGATTAGGAAGCCCCTTTCTCTGTGTTAATGAGGAGCATACATGAGACAGGTGCAAACACAGAACATAAACTCTCTCAGATTCGCAGGCAGAAACCGGGCTGCCATCTCCGCAGTACCAGCTTCATCCAGAAGTATTTTTAATTTGTCTGGGTCTGACAGGTGTTGATGTTGATTTATTAGGGCATAGAATTTGGGGAAATATTTGTCTTTGATTTGTCTCTCTCTCTCTCTCTATCTCTCAAACACACACACTTTCTGTTAAAGGGAGCTGTGTGGTAATTGTTCTGTAATGTCAGTTAACTGCAGCCTGCCGTGCTGTAGGAAGGGACAGACAGACAGACAGTTAGGTCCTGACAAATAATTAGTTTGCTGAAACATCCTGAAAAGTCAAGATGTGAGAATCTGCTGGCAGATATGTGTTCTGGTTATATAAGTGAGAACATAGAGTGTGTCTGGGTGAATGTGTTTCCATTAAAGTCAGAGAAAAATGGCAGGCACTCCTGCTATCACCATTAAGGCAGATGTTGTGAAAAACACAGATGCATTTTCCCAGCTGTTGAAGTTAATGTGGAAACAGTCTTGAGAAACCTCAGGGTGTGTTCACAGGTATATTCCTCACCTTAGAAATGCAACATCAGTGAGAATGATCAGAGTGAATCCAAACAAAGAAACACTACTCATAAAACTGTTCACTTAAAAAAAATAAGGCTCATGACCCAGAAAGACACTTATGTAATAAATGGCAATGAGAAAACTACAAGAATGAGCTTGTGGCCCGTTTTATTTGTTTGACTCTAAAGAGTTTCAGATGGTCCACAGCGATAAATACAGTAGCTGTTATGTAAGACACCCGAAATCTGGTGGGCAGAAACCATTCCAATCAGCACCTGTATTCTGGCCCAAGGTTAGTCGGGGTCACAGCCAGGGGTCAGGCTAGGTTACTGGAGGACGGCACACTCTAGTGGAATAGGGGTCACAGAGAGGAGCAGAGGGACACGGTGCTGGTGCGGGCTGCAGGTCTCCCTGGAGCGGGCCTAATCGGGCTCACAGGAAGTGCAGAGCAGAGAATAAATCTCCTCCCGGAGCAGAACGATATTTCACCCGGACCGGAGGCTCCTGAGATAATGGATGATAATCCTTTTCCACAGGAGAGAATTCACTGCAGCTGTTCACCTACACTGCAGTCACAGGGCAGGGGGTGTGTGCATGCATGTGTGTGTGTGTGTGTGTGTGTGTGTGTGTGTGTGTGTGAGAGAGAGAGAGAGAGAGAGAGAGAGAGAGAGAGAGAGAGAGAGAGAGAGAGAGAGAGAGAGAGAGAGAGAGAGAGAGAGAGAGAGAGAGAGAGAGAGAGAGGGAGTATGTGTTTGTTTGTGTGTGAGAGTGAGAAAGTGAGAGGGTGTGTGTGTGTGAGAGAAAGAGAGTGTGTGTGTGTGTGTGTGTGTGTGTGTGTGTGTGCAAGAGAGACAGAGAGAGTGTGTGTTTGTGTGTGTGTGTATGTGAGAGAGAGAAAGAGAGTGTGTGTTTGTGCATGTGTGTGAGAGTGACAGAGTGTGTGCACATGTGTGCATGTGTGTGAGAGAGTGTGTGAGTGAATGAGTGAGAGTGCGGACGTGTGTGTGTGAGAGAGAGAGAGAGAGAGAGAGAGAGAGAGAGAGAGAGAGAGAGAGAGAGAGAGAGAGAGAGAGAGAGAGAGAGAGAGGGAGTTGTGTGTGTGTGTTGGCTTATGCTCACACCTGAAGTACAGGTAAGGGAGCAGTACTGGACACTGAGGGGGTTAATGGAGTTTGGGAGGTTTGGAGGTTATACCTGGTAAGAAGATGAAGGGAGAATGAGGCTGGATTGTCTTGCTCAGAGAAGAGGGGCATAGAGCCGCCCATCACCCACATGCGGAAGGACATGATGACTGCCACCTGCAGGAGGGGAATGGAATTGCAGGGTCATTACAGGTCATACTCTGACAGAAGGGTTTTTATATATATATATGCTCAGACGGGAGTAGTGAATGCATACATTTTCAGTATATGAGCAGCACAGATACAGAACCAGCCAACTCTAACCAAATCCTAACCTTAACCATTAGGAAGAAAAATGTAAAACTGACTTCAGATCAGCGCTCATGAGCAACTTCCACCTCTTACAGAATGGTAGGATCACTATGGGTCAGAAGGACAGTGCCCATCAGAAACAGGACACTGATCTCTAGATCTCTCAGACAGGAATTCACTGGATTTAAATACAACTTGCAATGGAGGACTCCCACCTTCCAGGTAATGAACCCAAACTAATAATAAAAACACAACATATCACACAAACAACATATCGCATACTGTCACATGAAAGGAATGGTTTGGCCTGATAGCTTTGATCTTTTAAAAGAAAGAAAAACAAATCAATAAAATAAAAACACAGGCATGTACACACTGCTGGGGAAGTAAAATAATTTGCAATAAAAAAAGTAAGAGTGAAAAATCTAGCTCCTAAATTATTCACAGCATTTACAGACATGAAAGCGCACCATTATTTTGTTCTTTTTGCATGAACAACACCGGCTCTCCGTTTTCATCCTACGCTGTGTACTACGAGGTGTAACGCATATTGCCAGGTGACACATTTCAGCTTTGGGATCTGGTTGTATTTTAAAAGGCATCGAGGCTCATGCATAAACCAGCAGTACACAACTGGCAGAGTCCATATTTCTATAAAAATGAGCAAAGCATAAGAATAATTCCCCTGGTGGCTCTGATGCAGCTTTGATGAACAGACAGCGTCAGCATGCAGCATGTTGCATGAGGACATGCAAGAATCCTATAAATACTGTATATAACCATCTTAATATATGCCTTCACACTTGTTTCACTGAGATATGTAGGATTTGATTTCTGCTTGGATAAGCGCTGCATTTGGTTTTCGGCCAAATGTGTATTCTACACCTCACCAGTACAGTATAACTAAATATAACGTACAGTAAACACCCATATCCTGCACATCAGCACAAAAAATGTGTGCAGGCCCCAGAAACAACAAAGAACGCTCACAGCACAAATTTCACATCCCCTGACCCTTCAAAGGTACTTTGAGAAAACAAACCTCAAAATGAAACTCACTCTATTATAATTAGGTTTTTTATTTACAGACAGGCAAAACAGACAGAGAAAGACAGACATTCTCCTGCTCCCAACTCGGGAGTTTTGCAGAAAACGTCATAAAATCAGTGCATTTTCATCAGTATCAATCAGTATCCACTGCTTTAATGCTGTGCAGATTGTCTTATCAAACAGGCTGAGAGCACTTGTTGGTTAAAGTAAAGTAAATTCAGCCTCATTATCTCCTGAACAAACTGGCTCAGTGTATTCCCTTCTACATCATTACTCCTGATGATAAACTCAATGCTCTCTCAACATTGAGAAGGCGAAGAGCACCGCCCACCCCCCTGAAATCTATGCAGCGTTCAGATCAGCCTGCTACTTACGTAGAGGGAGACCACGCAGCTACGCCTGATGAGAGGGCCGAAGAGCCTCAGGAGGTCTCTCACCCGGCCACCGGACAGGCACCTGAAATACAGAGGGAGGGAGAGAGATGGAGAGAGAGAGGGAGGGATGGAGGGAGGGAGAGAGAGATAGAGAGAGAGAGGGAGAGGTGTCATTATTGTAATTAAAACCATATTATTATGTTTTTAATTAACACATATTGTTGATTAATCCCCCCCTACCTGCACTCCGCACCCCATGCCTCATAATTATTGCCGTTGTTGTGTCTGTTGGCTCTACTGTTCTATTAGGCAGCTGTGCTGCTCCTGATGTGAAAGGTTTTGTGATTTAAAATTGGGGAGAAAAAAAGGGGGAGTGGGTAGAGTGTGTGGAGGCCTTTGGAGCTGTGGAACTTTCCGGGGGCAGGTTTGGCACTCTCGCAGGGTGTGAGACTGCAAGAGAGTGCAAACTGTTACCCGGAAGGTTGTTCCAAAGGCCATCATTGATCATTAGTGTTAATTGATGCAAATGTCAAGTGATAATTCACTTAATGGTTTGTGTTTATGAGTGGGGTGTGGTTATATGGAGTGCGTTTTGTGGGTGGCTGTGTTTAAATGGTTTGTGTTTGTGAGTTGGTTGTGATTGGGTGTGTGAACTCTCACTGTAATAGTGGCGCGTGTCTCCGTGTGTGTGTGTGTGTGTGTGTTGTGTGTTGAGTGAGAACTTGGACTGAAAAATGGTGAGGGTCTTGTGTGTCTGGGGGGAGAACTCGGACTGAAATGTTTGAGTGTCTCTGTGTGCATGAGTTTGGAAGCACTTGAAAAGTCATCGAGTATGTGTGTGCCTATCTAAGTTAAAGAGGAAATCTGGACAAAGAAGGCGCGGTGTCCTGTTAAATGTGAATGTGTGGAAGAGGTCTGGAAAGCCGCTGAGCATCCATGTTGTGTGTTGTTCCCCGGAAGGGGATTCCCACCTCGGAGGAGCGGACTTTAATTTAGTTTTGTTAATTTAGTTTGTTATTTTAGTTTGTTGTTTTTGCCCCAAAAGCTTTGCAGCAAATAGGGTGAAGACTTTATCTGTTTGTGTTTATTTTATTTATTCATTCCTGCTCTCGCCCACTGTTTCTCTCTCCCATGTCTGGGAGAGAGACGGTAAAATAAGATCCGGTCTGGAGACCGGCAAACCACTCCTCACCATCTACTGTTCTGCTCACATCCGGGGGATTGTCACATGGTGTGTGACAGTAAGTAAAAAAATATTTTTAACATTTTTAAATACAATAAAAAGTGTACACGGGGGCCTCGTGTGGCACAACGGTGTAAGCATTCACTTGGGAATTCACCTATTGCACCAGTCCGGCCCTGGCTGGGATCCCCGATTGGGGCCAACAATTGGCTGTCCGCCCCAGGGGAAGGGGGGAGGATGAGCCGGCACGAGCTCGCCAAGAACCACGAAGGGTGTCTCTAGAAAGTAGGTGGGCAAGTTCCGTCTCCTCTGAGACCGACCTCAGGGAATTAGCTTGCCCCGTAGTGACGGGCAGTGGGTTTGTGGGGGAGGGTGAATCAAAAGAAATGGAGGATATAATTGGCTACCAAATTGAGAGAAAAAGCAGGGAAAAATGTAAAAATCTGTGTGTCCATCACATGACTGCCTCCAGCTCAGACACTGCATTGCGCTTCCAACACCTATTCTGAGGGAGGGAAATAGGAAAAATATATATTTCAAGTTATTTTATTTTTGTTTCTTCAGAAATTGTAGGATATGACAGCACGTATTATACAAAGCCACAATTATCTATAAACACAAACCCATGCGCACACACCTGCAGAGAGATGTTCTGTATTCACATTCAGGTGGACATTACGTTTGATAATGAAACGTTTTTACGTTTCATTCAGGCAAGCCTGTCAGCCTCATCTCATCCACCAATTACAATACAGACACGCACAGGAAATGATGGCAGACACGATAGAAACAAGGCTGCTCAAAGAAGCTCTAATAGGATTACAAGCTTTTCATCCTTTGTCAGGGCAGAACAGTTATTTATAATCCTAGAAAATTTGTTGAAGTATAATTTTCTTATATTTGAATATTTTTCCACAATAATTACTATCTATCCCCTTCCCTTTCTCTCTTTCATACTCGACCCAAATCATTACAGGACATGTGGGCTTTGTCTGTACCAATTCTGTTACATCAGCAGATTGCTGATTGCTGAGTCATTCATGCAGGATTAGAGAAACACACTGCTTAATTATGAAATGACCTGAACGAGGGCAATTACACCAGCTCCCCTGAAAACATCAACTGAAAGCTCCCGCCCCGCCCTTCCCCCCACAAATTCACTTCTGAAGCCCCAAACTTTACATGCCTCTGTTGCTGTTTACTCCAAGAAGGTCACCCTGATCCCAGAATAAATTAATTTCTGCTTCATTAAATTGAACAAATGCAGTTTCTTGGAGGTGGCGTGGGGATAGCGTTCTGCTCACCTCAAAGGCTGGCCGCCGGAGGAAACAAACCGTATCAAACCGGATAAAAGTCTGCTCGTGGTTCATTTGGCAAATGGGTCTATGATGGACGTCAATGTCAGATGAACAAAATCCACACGCCAGCTAACATTTAGAATTTATGAAGGGGGAGGGGGCTCTTACTGGCTAACCTCCTGATTGAAAAAGAGGGGGGGCAACTCTACTTGGGGCTGAAGCATACTGTTAATAAGTTACTAAAATTACACACAAAGACTTGAACAGGATCAAAGGGGAAGATATTTGGCGGACGAAGTTCTGTATATTGTAGGTAAAAGCATAAAGTGTGGATATTTCATGCATGGCCCACAGTTAGAGAGTCCAGACTGCAGAGTTGTTTTCTGCAGACTCAGCTCTGTAGGGAGTGAAGATATGAAAAAGGGCTGGAGCCATACTGATCGTCTCACATTAACTTAGGCGCAGGGCGTTGTGCCTAAGGTTTAGCTTCGGTTTAGCTTAGTTATAGTCACAACACTACAAGTTCTGGAGGCTCTGTTATGGTGTGGGGTGCATTTTCCTGGCATGGTTTAGGTCCACTCAACCCCTTAGAGGGCAAGGTAAATGACAATAAATACAAAGCCATTTTGTGTGATCACCTTCATTATTTATATCCTGATGGGAGTGGTCTCTTCCAGGATAACAATACCCCAATCCACAGGGCACAAGTGGTCACTGAATGGTTTGATGAGCATGAAAACAAAGTAAACCACATGCCATGGGCCTCTCAGTCACCAGATGTCAACCCAATTGAACACTAATGGGAGATTCTGGAGCGGCGCTTGAGACAGCGTTTTCAACCACCATCAACAAAACACCAAATGATGGAATTTCTCATGGAAGAATAGTGTTGCATCCCTCCACTAGAGTTCCAGACACTTATAGAATCTATGCCTCTTGGTGGCCCAACACCCTATTAGGACACTTTATGGTGTTTCTTTTATTTTAGCAGTTACCAATAAGCCCTGTTATAAGGTACAGAGAAGGGCAACAAGACTGTTCCAATGAAGCTGCAGGGCCCATAAATATAATATGACCTCATTATGAGCCAATTGGATCCCTGCCCCTTATACAGTTGTTATCCACAGCCAATCAGCTACAGCTTCATCAAATCATGGCAAATTCATGGCAAATCAATGGCCATTCAATGGAAAACATTTAAAATTTCAGACCGTCTGCAGAAAATCTGAACCTTATCCTAAAATGCTCCTTAACAATAGCCAGTTATAAGATACAATGTTTAAAAAAACATTAAAACACACCAAATAATGGAATATATGAGATCGTGCCAAGAAATAAATTAAGCCCTTGAAATCAGTTACACCCACCAGGTGTTCTCACTGCACATCATTACTGTAGCACAGAGAAAATCCTGCATCTGGAACTCATGGTGAAATAAAGGTTAACAAATAATATTGTACGCTAGACTGTCTTTACCACTTTCAACTGTAACGTATGAATTACACACTACAACTGAAAGCAGTAGGAGGGTATAACACACAAACAGCTGAAAGCTGACACTGTGCTTTCTAACAGCTCAGAGCTACTGCAGCTGCTACTGCATATTCCCCTGTGGAACGAAGCGAAAGAACGCCATCAGACTGCCTTTCGCTACAGTGCAATCTCTCTTAAACTCAGAGAGAGGGAGTGGGAGAGGGAAAAAGGAAGGGAGAGAGAGAGGGAGAGGGGGAGAGAGAGAGAGGGAGAGGGAGAGAGAGAGAGAGGGAGAGAGGGCGAAAGAAAGAGAGAGGGAGGGAAGGAGAGAGGGAAAGAGGAAGGGAGGGAGCGCGAGAAGAGAGGGAGAGGGAAAGAGAGAGATAAAAAGAACGCACATACACACATATATATAAACAGCACGTACACGCATGTACGCACACACACACCCCCAAACACACACCAACACACACACACACAAACCACCCCCAAACACACACACACACACACACTGTTAAACCCCCAAAACACCCCCAAACACACACACACACACACACTCTGTTAAACCCCCAAAAACACCCCCAAACACAGACACAAACCCCCAAACACACACCGACACACACCAGTGGCAATTTATTTAAGACAACGAGGGAAGCTTGGCTTCCCATATCATTTTTGGGGGATGGGAAATATTGATAAAATAAACTGGTGATAAAATACAACATTAATAAACATTTTTACTTAATATCTATTTTTAAAAATACCACAAATAGAGTGGTATTTCAATTCCATGGTATGACTCTTAGACTGATTTCTTTTGTTTAAACCAGCACTATCTATCACCTCATGTGCTTGAAGCTGTCAGTGGAACCTTGGCCGGTCCCAGTTGTCGCTGGGCTTCTATGGACTTGTAACTGTATTTAAAGGAATAACAAGTGATGGGTTTTGGGGAATTTAATAGGGCAATATTGACTGGCCTGGAAGCTGAGCTTCCGAGCCATACATCCAATCAGATGTTGACATACCTCTGTCAATCAGGATCTGTCTGTGGCTCCATCCCTGTCCAATAGAAGATAGCTACAATATTTGTAGAGTGATGTCTGTTACAGAGCTTGGTAATAGTTTGAATTATTTGGTCTTTATTCCTCTATTATTGTAATTCGGCATTTTAATTGAAATGGTAATCATTTCTATTATAAATTGATCTCTTGGAGTTTGAAAGTTTAGCTAGCTAATGTTAATAATTGCATTGATTTGTCAGTCTGATAACTTGCTTTGGCTAGCTTAGCTAACGTTAGCTAGCTAGCTGATGTTTGCAGTTCAGATCAAACATAAGATTTTAGCTAGCTAGCTATATGCATAATGTTTTAGGAGAAAGCCTTTGTATATCTAACATGTCAAATAATAAGCTGCGATTTTGTTCTAGCTAAAGTTAGCCACTAGTTAACATTATCTAGCAAATAATGAATCTCATCTCGCATGTTTCAACTGAACTGGGCTAATGTTAGCTAGCTAGCTAACTGCTTGACATTGAGGATTGTGAAGTCAGAGAAAAACCCTAGTCGTGTGAGATTGGTACTATAGGGCACTTTGTTAGGAAAGAAAGATTAGAAGGGGACAGCCTATAATATGTATTTTGATATGTTGCAAAATGAATGTGTTAGCTTTTACCTTAATTAGGGAAATTATTTAGCTACCATACACTGTATTGTGGGCGGCATGGTGGTGCAGTGGATAGCGCTGTCGCCTCACAGCAAGAAGGTCTCGGGTTCTAATCCAGGCCGGGGGCCTTTCTGTGCGGAGTTTGCATGTTCTCCCCGTGTCCGCGTGGGTTTCCTCCGGGTACTCCGGTTTCTTCCCACAGTCCAAAGACATGCACGTTAGGCTAATTGGAGAGTCTAAATTGCCCGTAGGTATGAGTGTGTGAGTGAATGGTGTGTGTGCCCTGCGATGGATTGGCGACCTGTCCAGGGTGTATTCCTGCCTCTCGCCCGGAACGCATGCTGGGATAGGCTCCAGCCCCCCCGCGACCCTGACCAGGAATAAGCGGCTTAGATAATGGATGGATGGATGGATGGACACTGTATTGTTTCTCTATAAGAGTTGACATTTAAAGGTAAACAATTTCTTTGTGAGATGAGTATTACCAAGTGTACCAAAATGTATTCACTGTTATGTTGAATATGTGGCAATTAAGCACACAAAGAATTAGGCATAATTCAACAAACCGTTATTGCCTTCTCATAGTAACCACAGCCTACGTTCCCTTTAAGGCTGCGACTAGTGATATCGTGATATCAGTATGTTATTCAGAGTTCCCATGTGCAATGCTACAGATTAAAGCAGCTTCGGCTTTCTCTGTACTTTTCAAATAACATTTTCATTACCTATGTTCCACCAAAAACTAAATCAAAATTTCAAATAACATTTTCATTACCTCTCGGGTTCGATGTTTCTGTGCACATGTTCTTTAATAAACATGCCAATTTATCTTTTTGTGTGATTTGTTTGCCCTGTGATGTTTGTCAGGGTGTATTCAAAGTACTAATGACCAGGAATTGATATTGGATGGATGGAATGAAGATGGGAGGATTGTCTTAAATTATATTATGTCAGGCTTTTAATATGAGGATAATCCTTGTATTTTGCAGTAGTGAGTCGTGATCATAATCATCATCATCACCATATCACCAGAGCAGCAGAGGTCAGATCCCCCCCAATTTGTCAATATGTTATTGAATAAAGATGGTAGGATTGTCAGGTGTTTAATAATCTCTATTTTGCAGTAGTGAGGCAGGCAGGCAGGCAGGCAGCATCAGGGGCATTGAGCACATAATCATCATCATCCACATCATCATTATAACATCATCAGAGCAGCAGGGGCAGTCAGCATTATCACAGCATTATCAGAGAAGGCAAGGTCAGTTCAAAAAATCTTTGGTATTCCACTTTGTTAATTCTGCACAGTTTCCTGCGCACGACCATCCAAAGCCAGGAAGTATCCCTCAGACGGCAGGACCAGGCTATCGCTCTGATAACGGAACAACTTAACACATTCAGGCACCAAACAGCCAGCCAGTTCAATACCATCACGGAGCTACTGCTAACAAAACCCCCGACCGCCGCCTCTCATTTTTCCATGGAACCCAGGAACAACACCCAAGCCAGCTTACCTCGTGAACCACGTCTCCCGGCACCGGAACGTTATGACGGCAATCCCACAGGATGTCACGGTTTCATCACGCAGTGTTAGCTGGCGTTCGAACTCCAACCCTCGCAATTCCCCAGTGATCGCTCCCAGATAGCGTATGTAATCTCCCTTCTCACCGGGAGCGCTCTGCAGTGGGCGACAGCCATCTGGAACAAGGGCTCGTCTGCGACAGCTATTCTTGGTTCAGGTCCGAGTTAAGGATGGTGTTCGACCATCCAGTCCAAGGTCGTGAAGCGGCCAACCGGCTGCTCCAGATCAAGCAGGGATGCCGGACGGTAGCCACGTACGTAATCGAGTTTCGTACCCTGGCCGCGAAGAGCTGTTGGAATAATGAGGCACTGATAGTGGTGTTCCGGCAGGGTCTCAGCGAGGGGCTGAAGGATGAACTTGTCATCCATGGGCACATCGAGCAGTGGGAGGAACTCAAGGCATTATTCATCCAGCTCAACAATCGCCACCGGGAGCGCATGAATGAGCGCTGCACCAACAACCCCATTCCCCGACCGTGGACATCACTCACTGCAGACGGAAGCACTCCCGTCAGCTCATCGTTCATCGCTTCAAGCTCCCCCTAGCTAGCAGGGGGAACCCATGCAGTTGGGTAGAGCCCGTCTCTCAGCCACAGAGAGGGAACGACGGCAGAGGGAGAACAGCTGCATGTACTGTGGGCGGGTTGGGCATTACCGTGATGCCTGTCCGGAGTTGCAGGGAAAAGGCCAACGCTTCTACCACACCGGGGGGGGTGGTGAGAAGTGCAGCAATCACTCCCGATTCATCACACATCACTGGGTTGGTGTTGCCTGTTTCCCTGCGCTGGAACACCTCTCAGCACTCGGCTCCCGCCCTTGTTGATTCCGGAGCGGCAGGTAATTTCATCAACCTCAATCTCGTCCGGCAACTGCAAATCCCACTGGTGACATTGGATTCCCCCCTGTCAGTCACAGCCCTGGATGGCAAGCCGCTGGGATCCGGTGCCATCACGCAGCGGACCATTCCTCTCCAGGTCACCATAATTGAAGAACACACCGAACAGATGGAGTTCTTGGTCACCCACTCCCCACAGCTACCCCTCGTGCTTGGCTACCCCTGACTAAGCAGGCATAACCCCCACATCGACTGGAATGCTGAGAAGATACTGGGTTGGGGATTGACCTGTCAGAGCACCTGTCTGCTTCCTCGCTCTCCCACTGCCGCTTCACGCGGGGAACCGGAGATCCAGGATTGGGCCCGTGTGCCGCCGGCGTACAGTGACCTCCAGGCGGTGTTCAGCAGGCAACACACGTCCACTCTGCCACCTCACCATCCGTACGATTGTGCTATTGATCTGCTGCCGGGAACCAGTCCTCCCCGGGGGAAGATCTTTGTGTTGTCCCGGACCGAGACGATGGCAATGAGTGACTACATCCGGGAGTTGCTCCCTGCCGGGCACATCCATCCATCCACCTCGCCGGCGGGAGCGGGGTATTTCTTTGTGGAGAAGAAGGATGGGGGCCTGCGGTCATGTATTGACTACCGAGGGCTCAACAACATCACTGTCAAGAACAGGTACTCACTGCCTGCCATAGATGATCCAGGGAGCCACTACCTTCTCCAAACTGGATCTCCAGTGCGCATACAACCTGGTGCGCATTCATGAGGGAGACGAGTGGAAGACCACCTTCAACATGCCGACCGGGCACTACGAATATCTCGTCATGTCGTTCAGGCTCTCCAACAGTCCGTCGGTGTTCCAAGCGCTCATCAATGACGTGTTGAGAGAGGCGCTCAACCGCTTTCTGTTCGTCTACCTGGATGACATTCTTATCTTCTCAAGGAACGTCCAGGAACACGAACAGCACGTGCGACATGTCCTACAGCTGCTCCTGCGGAACCAACTCTATGTCAAGCTGGAGAAGAGTTTCATGCTTCCACCGTCACATTCCTGGGATTCATCCTACAGGCAGGGAGCATCCAGATGGACCCCATCAAGATGCAAGCAGTGGAACGGTGGTGGCCCCACTGACCGACCTGACCCGTTGAAAAGCCAAGGATTTCATGTGGACTCCCGAAGCCGAACAAGCCTTCCTGCATCTCAAGCAGCGCTTCACCTTGGCACCCATCCTGACGATTCTGGACCCATCTCTGCCCTTCGTGGTTGAGATAGACGCGTCCAGCACTGGCATTGGAGCTGTTCTCTCACAACGACTTCAACCAGATAACAAGCTCCGTCCATTTGCCTTCCTGTCGCACCGCCTGACGTCTACCGAGCGCAACTACGACATTGGGGACCGCAAACTGCTGGCCGTGAAGAGAGCTCTGTGGCGGCATTGGCTGGAGGACCTGGCCCACCCGTTCACCGTTTGGACCGACCATAAAAATCTGGAGTACCTACAGCAGGCCAAACGGTTGAACTCCCGTCAAGCGAGGTGGACCCTGTTTTTCAAGTTTCCAGTTTACGCTCTCATACCGCCCGGGGTCCAAGAACCAGAAGCCTGATGCTCTCTCCCGGATCTTCAAAGCTCTGGATACCGTCACCCCAGTAGAGACCATCCTCTCACCCAGCCGCATCTTTGCCCCAATCCAGTGGGGCATTGACACCGTGGTCCGTTGGGCCTTACGAGCAGAACCAGGCCTGGCAACGCCCGCCTAACCGCTTATTTGTTCCCTCAGCAGTATGGAGTCAAGTTCTGCAGTGGGGTCACGCCTCCCGTCTGACTGGACACCCAGGGGTGTCGCGCACCCTGGAATTTCTCCGTCGGCGGTTCTGGTGGCCCAAAATGGAGGAGGAGGTTCGGTCATTCATCCTGGCCTGCGCCGTATGCACTCAACACAAGAACCGCCACACATGCTCTCAAGGACTACTCCATCCCCTACCCATTCCCCGCTGCCCATGGTCTCACATATCCATGGACTTTGTAACAGGGCTACCTTCCTCACACGGTCTTCGTGGTGGTGGACCGTTTCCCCAAGGCCTGCTAGTTCATTCCCCTGCCCAAACTGCCCTCGGCCCAGGAGACTGTGTTTCGGGTGTTCGGTCTTCCCACCGACATCATGTCCAACCGAGGACCACAGTTCACTGCCCAGTTCTGGAAAGCGTTCTGCATGCTCATCGGGACTACGGCCAGCCTTTCGTCAGGGTACCACCCGCAGTCCAATGGGCAGACGGAGCGAGTCAACCAAGACATGGAGACGACCCTGCGGTGTCTCTCATCATGCAACCCCACGTCCTGGAGCCGCAACCTTCCATGGGCCGAATATGCTCACAACACCCTTCGCTGCTCCACAACCAGGATGTCTCCATTCGAGGTTCAGTTCAGCTACCAGCCGCCTCTCTTCCCTGACCAAGAGAGTGAGATCGGGGTACCTTCAGCAGAGCTACATGTAAGGCGATGCAGACAGGCCTGGAGAAGAGCTAGATGAGTCATTGAGCGCACCATCCAACAGCATCGCATTCAAGCCAACCGAATCCATTGTCTGGCACTCACCTTTTACCCTGGCCAGAGGGTCTGGTTATCTTCCCGGGACCTGCCTCTCAAGGTGGAGAACTGCAAGCTGGCTCCACGTTTCGTGGGGCCCTTCAAAGTAGTCCGCCGGGTGAATCCGGTGGCTTACCACCTCCTGTTGCCTCCGGAGATGCACCGTGTACACCCAACGTTCCACGTTCGAATGTGCAAAACTAATTAAGGAAATGACTGGCAGCTGTGAGTAATTACCGGGAGGACATTTAACCAGCTCACATTCTCTGCTCGTTGCTCGGACATTATCTTGCTTTGCTTTGTTGAAACCACTGTTGCTTAGTGTTGCTTGCCTCTCGCGAAATTGTTTAAAATTACCCTTTTAAATATAGTCAATTTTTCATTCACAGTTCTGCAATCTAGAAGTTTTACCCAATCTATATTACTTAAATTCTCTTTCATTTTATTAAAGTCAGCTCGTCTAAAATAAAAAATTCTAGAGTTAGAGGAGGTTGTCTTAACTTGCCAAAAAATATAAAAAATAACTATATAACTGCACGGTCACTTGCCCCTAGTGGTTCTCCTACCTCTGTGTTGCAAATTCTATCAGGATTGTTACACAAAACCAGATCCAGTATTGATTTCCCTCTCGTAGGCTGAGTAACAGACTGTACCAAAAAGCAGTCATGGACCATATCTAAAAACTCCTCTTCACATTTGCCCTGACCTGTCACTACCTCCCAATTAATAGAGGGGTAATTGAAGTCGGCCATTATTATCATCTCTCCTTCAGCATAGGTTTGTTTTATGTTACCAAAGAGCATACTATTTATGTTACTGTCTGAAGCTGGAGGTCTATAGCATACTCCTATATTGAGGCCCTTCTCGTGATCTCCCAGTAATCTAATCCAGATATCCTCACAAGAAACAAATGAGTTAATACCTGGAATTTCCTGCATATTAAGATTGAACCTGTACCCCTCTTTCCTGCACCAGGTTTGTAGCCATGTGTTAAATCTCCATAAAAAATTCTGCTTGCCTTTGCTAGCACGTGGTACTGGCAGAATTCCAAAGAAGACCTCAAGTCCAACCTAGCCGACCGGTCCTACCAGGTGGCCTGGAGAGGATCCCTCTCTACCGGAGTCCCGCAGGGCTCGGTGCTAGGTCCAGTCCTATTTTCCATGTACACGAAGTCACTTGGTTCTGTTATCTCTGCTCATGTTTTTTTTTACCACTGTTATGCTGATGACACTCAACTCTTTCTCTCCTTCTCTCCATCTGAGATGCAGGTCCTGGCACGGATCTCTGCATGCCTGGCTGACATCTCTGCCTGGATGTCCACCCACCACCTGAAGCTGAACCTGGGGAAGACTGAGCTGCTCTTCCTCCCAACGAAGGGCTCCATAGTTTCTCCGTCCCAGTCTGCTAGGAGTCTTGGTGTGACCCTGGATGACCAGCTGTGCTTCTCAGGCCACATAGTAGCGATCACCCAGACCTGCCGATTCTCCCTCCACAACATCCGGAGGATCCGACCGTTCCTCACCCAAGAGGCCGCACAACTCCTGGTCCAGGCCCTGGTGATCTCACGTCTGGACTACTGACCTCCGCTCAGCCTCCTCTGGCAAACTGACTGTCCCATCCCTCCAGGCTCCAGGCAGCCGCTCCTCGCGGTCTCTTCCGCAAGAGACTCAAAACCCACCTTATCAGACTCCACTACCACTGAAGTCTGTACATCTAGCCTATTGTCATCACCACTCCCAACTTGCTCAACACTTCTTGTATGTATATAAACACCCTGCCTTCTCATTTAATTAAACAATCAAATAAAATAAAATAAATAAATAAATAAAAAACCTAACCTTTTCCTTCCCAGTGTTACAGGTATGGTATGCAGCTGCCTACAACTATGTCTACGGCTGTATTACTGCACTGATCTGGTGCGCTAACTATGATTGTTCCTACCATGTATTAATGCACATCTTGTCGCTCTGGATAAGAGCGTCTGCTAAATACGTAAAATGTAAATGTAAAATGAAGACCACCGTGGAGGTACCGCCCCTTAATTTTGATCCTAATTCTATTAATTTGTCCTGCAGAACCTCAAACCTACCCTTACCTATGTCACTGGTTGCAACATGGACCATGACCACTGGACCCCTGCTCTGGCCAGGAGCTTGTCCGCGTGTTCCAGGAGGTCTCCAACCTGAGCACCAGGCAGGCAGCATGCCATGCAAGACTCCTTTTCCCACGAACAGACTATACTGTCTATACCTCTAATGATAGAACACACACACACTCTTAAACTCCAAAAACAGAAAATGAAAATGAATCAGGACTTTACAGTGAAATGTGACAATACCGTTCCAGGGACCTGCAGTGAACCATGGCCAGGGAGATATGCTTTCCTCCTGCCTTCTGAAATGTCACGGGGGGAAGAAAAGTCTCTACTTTATCAATACAGAATAAAGACCTTTCAACCAAGGTCATCTGTGAGACACTGATGGCACACGATGGCCTCCCACAGTCCACAGGCCCAGCCACGGATGGTATTAATGAGGGTTTTTACACCGAATTAGCGCCTCAAACACAGCTGGCTAATGCAGATGCTCTGTAATGCACAGCCATTATCAGTACAGTATGGAGAACAGCTCACTTGGGACAGACCGAGTCCCCTGTCCAGCACAAACTCCAGGCTTAAGAGATGCTGCTGTGCATAGAGACTAGGGAGGCATAAATTCAGCCAGACAGCTGTGACCGTGGGCTCGGGGAGATGAATGAGAGGAGGGGGGTGGGGGCGGACTGAACGATTCAGGTCCCTTTTCCTGACTGATCCCCCAGATAAAGTGAGGTGTCACCTTTCCCGCTCGGACTAATGACACGCGCACTCCTGCCTCCACTGTGCCTCCCTGTAGTGGGCAGGTAATAATGACAAGGAGAGCAGCGGCCTGCAACATCATTATATACTGAGGATCAGTTACACACACACACACACTCTCTCTTTCACACATACTCACAGTCCAACACACACACACTCACACTCTCAGCCTCTCTCTCACACACACACACACACTCTCTTTCACACACACTCACAGTCCAACACACACACACACACACACACACACACACACACACTCTCTTTCACACACACTCACAGTCCAACACACACACACTCTCACACACACACACACACACACTCTTTCTCTCACACACACTCACAGTCCAACACACACTCTCTCTCTCTCACACACACACACACACACACACACACACACACACACTCTCTCTTTCACACACTCACAGTCCAACACACACACACTCACACTCTGTCTCTCTCTCTCTCACACACACACACACACACACACACACACACACACACACACACACACACACACACACACTACTGTGCACACACTCTAATAGACAGATACTGCACACATACTCTCACATAGACACACATACACACACACACACACAAACTCACAGTGCAGGTAACTGTATAAGGGTACCTTTGTGTGCATACTGCACACACGGCACAGCGAAATACAGGTAATAGCCACGAGTGCCATTCCGTCTTTACCTCACCTAATAAAAGGTCAGCATCTAAATGAGTGTAAGAGCAGTGTGCTAAGGAGCCCGGGACCAGCCTTTCAGTCCCTCACAGGGGGCCAGTCTAGCTAAACTGCCCCAGCGCTCACCCATAGCTCTGGGCTGCCAGACACTTGTTATTGCGGTTGTTCTTCAAGCTCTGGCCCTACGATGGCTTTTCATCCTGCAATGTAAGCCAGTGTCATATGGGTGCAGTTGGAGAGGCTGAAAGTTGGATCATTTAAGTCCTGCCTGTAAGTACTTTAGAGGCCCAGGTGCTATTTTTGGAGAGGCACGGGCACTGTTTTTGGAGAGTCAAATGTGCTGTTTTTGGAGAGTCAAATTTTCTGTTTTTGGACAGTCAAATGTGCTGTTTTTGGAGAGTCAAATGTGCTGTTTTTGGAGAGTCAAATGTTCTGTTTTTGGAGAGTCACAGGCATTGTTTTTGGACAGTCAAATGTGCTGTTTTTGGAGAGTCACAGGTGCTGGTTTTAGAAAGTCACAGGCACTGTTTTTAGAGACAGGAGCACTGTGTTTGAGGGATTTGGCAGATCCATGTACACATACTCACACATACTGTGGACAAACACACACACACTGTGCACACCAGTGACGGCTGGTGAGTTAAAAAATTGGGGAGGACAGGAGAGATACATTTTTTTCAAAACAAATAATAAGTAAACCAGTCCAAACTTTAGGCTTTCTTACATGAGGCATTTATTTATCATAAAATGCATGTTTATTCAAAAATAGTATAAATTGATGATATTGATGATCCCAAAATGTCACCTGTAAAATCCAAAACACACATTAAAAAAACTATAAAACACAGGAAGCACCAAGTTTTGAAGTGGATTGTACTCTTGCAAACTATTCCTCTCCAAACAGAAACTACTCACACTGCTCTGGTGGCTTGGTGAGGGACTAGAGACTCTGGGTAACCTGTTTCAGCTGGATGATTGAGGGAGGGACATGGGGGGATAGATTCTTATTTTTTTCCTTTCTTTTTCTTCACACATTTTCTTTTTTTCACAGAACATTTTATTCTTCTTCTCTTTAAACTGATCATTTACTTTTTAAGACAGGGCATACCTGAGTTCTTTATTTCTTCATTTGAAAAATAACTGCATTCTCCTGGTTGTATGGGTGGCAAAATGATTTATGGCCTTGTTGTACCAGTGAGGGTTTTTCTGAAGGGACTTGAGGATCTTCCTCTCAATGGAAAGCATAGTCAAGTTAATTAATCGCTGTTGTCCCATGGTGTCCCTGGTGTAACTTTTGATTCTCTTCAAGCAGGAGAAGCTTCTCTCAACCCCAGCAGATGTGGCACCAACAGTGGCAATCAGTCACATGTGCCTGTACAGCTCAGACATTGCTTCATCTAGCCCATTGGCTTTCATAAATTGGATTGAATCACACAATTTTGTGTTTGTATGAATCTCCTCGTCATTATAAAAAATCTGCAGCTCTTCCATTAACTTCAGCAGGTCAAAGAAGTGGTCATAGGTCTCTGACAGGTTGGTCAATGCCTCAGTTGGAAAATCTGTTTTGAAAATTTAAAACTTCTCAAAATCCAAAAGCTCTATGAAACACAAGCTGTCCAGATGTTGAAAGCGCTGTGCAACTTGAGACCTAAGTCATGACTGTCATGAATGGAGTCTTGTACACCTGTCTGGGATCCTCCTGTCCCTGTCTTCTCTTTCCTCTGTGCATCATTTCTGGATCTTATGTCATGTCAGAAGCTTTACTGTAAATGGCATCAATTTCCCTCTCTGATTTCAGCTCCTCTATCACTTCCATGAGGTTCTCTATGCACTTTTTGCAAAAGGACACATCCATTGCTTTGTGCTGCAAGATGTAAAAAATCACATCAGTGTGTGAAAACACCGCTTCAAAAGTAAAAAGTAAAAACATAAAAAAATAAAAGTCTTCTAACTCTCCCTTCAGGCCATCTACCATACGTGTGGTCTCGTCATCCATGGTAGGATGTTCAATAATGCGGGTGAGCATTTCTCTTAACTGGTCATAGTTAGAGGAAACAGTATTTACAATCCTAGAGGTGAAATTCCAACATGTTGGAGCATTTCTTGACATCTTTGCACACCCAGCATCCTCAAGCATCATCACTCTTTTTGTAGATTTGGAAAAAAAGACTTGGGGCCACTGCTCGCACTTTGGATTGTAAGCCATTAAGATATGAAGCCATAATCGCACAGCGCCATCATAGGTTTGAGCAACAAGCTTTTCAGTGAAGTTGAACTGTGACATTTTGCTCTCCACAAACTCATACAAATACTGGGAATCCCGCCCACTCGACGCCCCAAAAAACGCTCCTGAATGGCATCCTGGTCATCGACATATCTGACAATGACAGACAGCTATGAGTGACAGCTTGTAGTCCGTAGTCTCGTCAATCTGCCAGGAGGAGAAGGGCAGCATCTACCTCTTCTTTTATTTCACTTTTGATAGTGGTGGCCATTGCAGGAATTAAATGAATACATTTGATGTTTGTAAATGCTCCGCTAGTAAAGGGTCATACCGTGCAATTATGTCAGCCAGCTCTCTGTACTTTCCCTTATTAGCAGAATTTTCCCTCTCATCATGCCCCCAGAAAGTTCGCTCTTGCATGCTTAGAAAGACTGTAGTATCAATCAAATGTTTAAGAGCATCTCTATTCCTCTTCACCTTCTCATTGTGTTGCACAGTTTGCAGATGCAGACCCTCATCGAGAACTTGCTCAATTAGCATCCTTCCAAGCAGCTTGTAGCGAACATTAGCACCGATGTGGTTCTTGCATTTGTCATGATGTTTGGTTACCCGATCCAAATCCTTAATGTCTCCAACCCTGGGCAGTCCATGTCAGTGATTTTCCCATGAGAAGACCAGCAATACAAACGATTGGTAGCGAGGCTCCCAGTAAGCCAAGTGTACCTATCATACCAAAAAGTATTGGAAACTTGTACCTTCTCGTTTCTCTTAGTGAAAATTATTTGAATAAGTGGTCTTCCTTCCATTTTAATCCTTGTCTTCTCTCTGTATTCCAATGAGTGGAATGGAGTTTGCAATAAAAACTTCACCACGTCCTTCTCCAGGTTTACCATTCTGGCCATTGCTAAGCTATCTAACATTAGCTAACTCCCGCCACTCTCGTCAGCTCTCCTCCTCTCCCGCTCATTTTATTAGCTTGTTAGTTCGCTTGCTAGCAAATAAGCTAACGCTAGCCAAATGTTGTTCTTTCCCCTTCCTCCAATAATAAATAATAAAAATAATTACTACGACCTCTCCTTCATGCCCTACCCCTCAATTAAAAAAAACGACATTTGCACAACTATTTGTAGATAAAAAAGCGAATCTCTCTCTCTCTCTGTGTCTTTCACAAAATCTCCTACATGTCTACAACTGAATATCATAGCTTGTGCACGATAACCTTGATCAACCCCTCCTCACTCTACTTTAATTGGATGTACAGTATGTCATTATTTTGGTATATTGGTAGATTGGCCTTAGGGAGAACATCCTCCCTAACAGTAATTTTTGCCATGTAAAAGATAGGAGAGGAGAAAATATGGAAAAAATGCATTTGAATGGTGGCTTATGAAAGTTTAGGGAGTACGAGGAGATACCGTCCTACATGTTTTTAATTGCACTAGAGGGCGCTGTTGAGACTTTAAGAATAGCAATAGGGGTTTTATGTATCCTAGATGCTTAGAAATTGATTTGAAGGTGATTTTTTGACATTTTTATAGATTTTCTTCACATTTTTGGGTAGGACTGTCCTCCCTGTCCTCTATGGGTGAACCTCCTCTGGTGCACACACATACTGCACATACCCAGCACCACCCTGTCCCCTCGGTGTGAATCCTGACACCCCATGCCATGGTCAGCTGACCACAGGACACCTGTAGGCTGACTGACGGATGCAGGATTGTCAAGAGACACGTCCACTGTGGGCCGCTCGGCCGACTTCGTTATGCTGGTGCCTTTCCTCCACCCAACATCAAAGAGGAGGGGCGGGGAGGTGATGAAGAGGGGTGCAGAGGACTGCTGGAGTTTGGGGCGGGAGCAATGTGGGGGATGATGCTTTGTCCCACTCCCACATGAAACTCCAGACCAACCCTGTCGGGGCAGTGTCACAGTGTCACCTCCGCAACCCCCCATTGTAGATGTGCTCGAAAGATCAGAAATATGCCTCCCTCCCCAAATCCGCCAAAACTCGCCAACCCCCTCAGTCCACAAAAAACCCTGACAAAAGACAACTCAGACCTCTGAATACAGCAATTCTCCCTACCAATCACTGCTGAGCTTAGACTCTTCAAACCAATCACTGCTGAGGTCAGACTCTCCAAACCAATCACTGCTGAGCTCAGACTCTCCAAACCAATCACTGCTGAGCCCAGACTCTCCAAACCAATCACTGCTGAGCTCAGACTCTCCAAACCAATCACTGCTGAGATCAGACTCTTCAAACCAATCACAACTGAGTTCAGACTCCTCCACCAATCACTGCCGTCAGACCCCAGGCACCTTGCCTGTGAATTACAACAGGGGCACATAACAGGGGTGCAGTAGAATTTGGTCAGCTCACCACACATCATTGTCCTTAAAGGTAGCATTAATGGGCCTGGACCCTTGCTGTGCTGGAATAAGGAACGAGGTACAGACAACCATGGCACAACTTCAGAGTTTTATAAGCAGGCTCTCTCCTGTCTTGAATTCCTGCCAACTGCACTGACCGATGTAAAAAAAAGTCCCATTTGTGTAACAGTCAGGATAAATGAGTGTAACCAGCAGTGTTGTCAGTCCTATATAAGTGAATGATGCACACTTTGCTTCATTAAATCCACATTTAAACAGAAAATAAAATGAGTTCGATGAGCCTCAATTTGCAGGAGATGTGTTTGTGTTATTAATCCGAGCCGCTGGTGTTACTGGCTTATACATCACTGTGCGCTCTCCCATTTAAACGATACAACCACCAGAGACGTTCAAAATACACAAAACTGGGCCAAGCCAGTGAAGATGCTCACCAAAAGTGCAGGCTGGGCCCTACAGCCGCCACATGGTCAGGGAAGGTTTGGGCGATTTACATTTTAGCCGTTTAATACACACTTACAATAAGTACATTTAAAATGGCATTTTTAATACAATAACTGCATTTAAAATAAAAAATAATAATCACAGCTAGATCAAGATATCAGTACAGCTACAATAACATGGATATAGAGATCTGTGTTATAGAGATCTAGAGCTTGCACACCACAACACCTACAAAACAGGGAGAGTTAGCACTTAAAAATAATAATAATAATAATTAGGTAGCTATGACCAGGGGTCCACAGCAGAAGGACACAACTGGGGTAGGGTGAGCTACATTTGGTTTTAAAGTGTATATATTTAACACCCCTAACAGGTACCCAGCCTGAGAGGGGTCCAGAGTGAAACTCTCCCTCTGATAACTGATGGAATTTTGGTGTGTATGAGACACAGTTCAGCTTCAGGTTTACACCACCAATAAAAGCACCGCTACAGTGGCCTGAACCATCACCGTGGAGATGAGCATCTGCTAAATGACTACAAGTAAGCATACACAATAGGGCTGAACTCTTTCAATTGAACTGTAATATTTTGTAGTCATGTATTGTATTATGATATCAGCAAGTGATGATACGTGCCAGTACAGCACCAGGAACACAATGGCAGAGACTATGCTATTATATTTTAAAATAGAAAGAAAGACATTTAAATCTTTTTGAAACTCTCTCACTGTGTTAAATAGAAACACTACTGTGTCGAAAGCATGCCAGTGCATGCCATTTTTTGGCCTGTTTTAAAATTGGAATCGAAGTCGTTATTCACTGCTTGTCAACTGATGAAAAAGTTTTGCATATTTAGGAGCACCTCATTCCACACACGTTCATTGCGTTTGCAATTCCAGTCATCACTTCAGGCAGCTCCCGTTGGACCCATTGCTCACATACACATGTTGATGTTGCTGATTGTCATGCGTGAGCTGTCACGCTCTGGTGCGAGAGACCTGACCCCTCCCAAAGGTCAGCTCCGCACAGGGTACCGTTCTGCACCACTGACATCCCCCTCTGCGCTAAGGGAAACTTTTAATTACACGCTTTGCTGAGGAAGAGGGAAGGAATCAAACCAGATCATGCCTGACATTACAAGCATGTGCACTTGGTCTCTCCAGAGCAGGCAAGAGAGAGTCACTCAGTCTCTCCCAAGCGGGCAAGAGACTCAGTCAGTCTCTCCTCTCTCCTACACCTACACGGGCAAAAAAGAGCCACTCAGTCAGTGCTAACAGAGCACCAGCTCTCTGATGTAACTGAATTCAGTTGGTCTGTGTGGTTTTGCTGTGTAGTAAATTCACTACATTTACAGCCCCTTGATTAACAAAGGAGATCCTTTCTGCCCCTGTGATGGATCTGTGGGTGGAGAAACATCTCACTTTAGAGCTCGGAGAAGCAGTACTGGCCGTCCACATGTCTCCGCATACAGCAGAAAGAGAATCATTTTACACTTTGTTTAGTCAGGTATAGTATAGTCAGGTATAGTGTACAGTGTATAATATATTATTATAATGTACAAGTATAGTGTATAGTGTATAATATATGGTTGTAATGTATAATATATGATTATAATGTACAGGCATAGTATATAATATATGAATATAATGTACAATTATAGTGTATAATATGATTATAATGTACAGGTATAGTGTATAGTGTATAATGCATAATATGGCAAGGTCTCTGGAGTCACATGACCCGACCCTTAGTGGGCTCTCTCTCAGGATGATTACTGGGCGTATCCAAGTTATGGTCATGTCAGTTACTGCACTGCTGGTTATACTGGTCAGGATGTACCTGCTGATAAATGCTGAACTGAGTCAAGGTTGTCTAATCCACCTGAGCTGCATGCACATTACTGTAAGTCTCTCTGGAAAAAGGCATCTGTAAAATGTTCATTGTAAACTGAACAGGCTATTTCTGGTCGTCACAAGCATTTCTCAGTTTCTCACATTTCTGTTAAAACATCGGGCCCTTAGCAGTGCTCAATACCCTGAGGATCACATGACACATAAAAACACAGCCATCAAACACCTTGTGCCGACGCTTCAGCCTGCCACTAAAAATGGAATAAAAGCATTTATTTAACAGTGTTGATTCTCAGCCCAGTCACTCTCAGAACAAACACACAGGGACCAATGAAATGACCTGTTACAGAGTTGAGACGTGAGATCAGTGACAGATGCCAATTAAAACGACCTGTTACAGAGGAGACGTGAGGTCAGGGTCAAAAACACAGAAACACAGCACACTGACAGTAATGGTATTGGAGATGGACAGAGAGACACATATACAGTGGGTATAAAAAGTATTCACCCCTTTGAAATTTTTCACATTTTATTTTATTACTTCATGGGATCAAATTGGATTTTATTGGGATTTTCTTGCCACTGATCAACACAAAATCCTCTATAATGTCAAATTAAAAAATTTAAAAAAACTCTAAAGATTTTCCTTCATTACAAATAAAAAGCAGACTAATCGACTCCTCAGGCATGAGGGGCTGCTGGTGAACAAGGCAGCTCCAGCAGGACACTCCACAGGGAAGACAGGCCAACGTGGTAAAGAACGTAAAACACCACACTACATTGTACCACACTGCGTGAGATTTACATTCAGGTGATTAGCAGACACTCGTATCCAGGACAACTTGCATCTTAGGGGGGGGTCTAGGCCTGGGTTCCCCCTCTGTTAAGCGTTTTGTGACAATTCATTTGTAAAATGCGCTATACAAATAAATTTGATTTGATTTGATTTGATTTAGGTAAGTGCACATCACAAGGCTAGACAAACAGTGCTAGGCCCAGAGAATCAATGAACTGGTGTCGAACCCTGTCACAGGGGGTTTGACATCGTATTGTCGCGTTGCGTTTCGGTTTGGTGGAGCTCATATATAGTCATGGGCAAAAATATTGGCACCCTTGTACATTTTTCCCAAAACTCACAATTTTCTGTAAAATAAGTTGAAATTGACAAAAGTAGTTGGTCTCCACAATTATTTATTTCACTGTTAATAGTACAGAAACTTTGTTTTTGATTCAGAACTTAACAAATCCTTTTAAATCATAAAATAAACAGAAATGGCATTGACAAAATTATTGACACCCTAGATTTAATATTTGGTAGCACAGCACAGTGATTCCAATTTTTGGGTCATTGTCCTGCTGCTGGAGGACCCAGGACACCCAGTTTTCTGACACTGGGTAGCACAATTTGCTCCAAAATGCCTTGGTAATGCCTTGATTTCATGATGCCCTTATTACGTTCAAAGCATCCAGTACCAGAGGCAGCAAAGCAGCCCCACAGCATTATGGAACCTCCACCATATTTAATGCTTCATTTCGTGTCTGTAAACAAAATGCTGATCTGCATTCCCAAAGAGCTCTAATTTGGTTTCATCGGTCAACAGAACATTTTCCCAGAAGGATATAGGCTTGCTTAGGTGGGTCTTGGCAAAGATTAATCAGGCCTTCTTGTGTTTCTCTTTCAGGAGTGGGGTGTTTCTTGGCCTCCGACCATAAAGCCCTTCTTGGTTCAGTGTCCGGCGTATGGTACGGGCTGAAACCATTACCCCAGACCTCTCCAGGTCAGCCTTGAGATCTTTGGACGTCATACAATGTGTTTTTGGCTCACACCAACCTCGACGACATCTGAGATACATTTTCCTATTACCACCATGTCCTGGGAGATTCTTTAAAAAAATAAAATAATAATCTATAATTTTTGTTTCTGATTTTTATCCATTTTTCTCCCAATTTGGTAGCCAATTAGACCCGCTATTTCTATGTCAATCCCCCCCAGTAATGTGATTTTGCTGCCGTAGTCCTGCGACCGGTAGTGACGAAGGCGACCTGACGCCTCTTCCGAGATGGCACTCGCCAAGTGTCGACCGTAACCTGGTACTACAGGGCCACTCTTATGCGCAACATCATGTCGGTTTCCCTCCCCCTCCCTGGGACGGACAGCCAATCGCCGCCCCTGGTGGTGCTACAGGCCAGAGCCGACTCTGGCGAGACGGGGAATTGAACCCCGGTCTCCGTCCTGGGAGATTCTTAACAATTCCATGAGCAGGAATGCCAACGTCTCTAGAGATGGCCTAATAGCCTTGTTTTGTGATAGTTTTTCTGATATCCTCAGAGCTTTTTCTCCTCACCATTGTCACAGAGGAACAGGGTAGCAGAACAGACTGTTTTCTTACTATAATTAGTTAATTTATACCATGTGGGAACCTGCAACCTGTCACAGGTGAGTTGAATTATACTGCAAACGAGAATCTATTTCTTCCAACCAAATCTATTTAAATTGTTTGAAAGGTTGTTCTAATTGGGTCATGGCCACTTTTTAATTTTGTAACCATAAAAGATTAGTTTTTCTTTGTATTACTATTGATTGATCGTGTGCTGTTGTAAATCAAACAGATAAACGTGTGAAGACCAAAAATTGTTTCAATTTCCTATTATTTCAGAAGATATTGAACATCAGCTACATGCAAGGGTGACAATAATTTTGGCCATGATTGTATATCGTCACCTTCTTAAAATAATGGCCTATGTCATTTTTTGAGGAAAAATATTTTTTTGCCTAAGTCATCTCTTCATGATGCTGGCCAAAAATTGCCTACATCCTTAATTGAAAAGATCATGCTGTTCCTACCCCGGTAGTATAATGGCCTACATCAAGAGTGTGACTTAGGCCGTTTTATTTTTTGCTTAAGTCACAAGACAATGTTTTGAAAAACTCAAAAATATGACTTAGGCCATTATTTTAAGAAGGTGACGATATGCCATTTAGCAGACGCTTGTATCCAAAGCAACTTACAGTAGTGAATGCATACATTTTTCAGGATACGTAGTCCCAATGGGAATTGAACCCACAACTTAAGTGTTGTCAACGCCATGCTCTACCTACTAAGCCACAGAGAACCATATTACTCTCACTCTCAGATGGCAATTGATGAATAACGTTGCAAGAAAACAAAAATGAATCTGTATTAATTGGTTTCCAAAAAAAGAAAAAGGATTCCATTACATTGCACTAAAGCGCCAGCTTTGTGTGATTAAGCTCAGGCATTCAGCAAATCAACAGCATCGTCATGAGATGATTATTGCCTTTCTTACAACACAATTACCTTCCATCAAAAATCAACTAAACATCCACAGCCACCCCAACAAAACTATTTCTAATCGAAATTTGAGAGGGTTGAGATTTAATGCTGAACAGAATTAATTCAAAGAGACGTGCTAAACAGCAGAGTCAGAACAAAGCCCTCTTAACACCCCACGGCTAATGACACTGGTCTGAGATTTATCAAGCAGCTGCTCCAGGAACACAAACAATACAGCAATACAAACAGTACAGACACACACACTCACCCAGTGCAGTACAGACACACACACTCACCCAGTACAGTACAGACACACAACTCAAACACTCTCACACAGTGCAGTACAGACACATAACTCACACGCTATCAAAGTGCAACACAGACACACATTCTCACACAGTGCAGTACAGACACACAACTCACACACTATCAAAGTGCAACACAGACACACACTCTCACACAGTGCAGGACAGACACACAACTCACACACTATCAAAGTGCAACACAGACACACACTCTCACACAGTGCAGTACAGACACACAACTCACACACTATCAAAGTGACACAGTCATACACACTCACACAGTGCGGCAGAGACACACAGTCATCCAGTGCAGTACAGACACACACTCTCACACACTCACAGGGTTCAGCAGAGACACACACTCAAACAGTGCAATGCAGACACACACATTCACACACTCACATGGTTCAGCAGAGACACACACTCAAACAGTGCAGTGCAGACACACACATTCACACTCTCGCACAGTGCAGTACAGACACACACTCTCACACACACACACACAGTGCAATACAAACACACAATCTCACACACGCACACAATGCAGTACAGACACACACTCACACAGTGCAGCAGACACACACACTCACACAGTGCAGTACAGACACACTCTCACACACTCACAAGGTGCAGTACAGACACACACTCACAAAGTGCAGTACAGACACACACACACTCACACACTCACACAGTGCAGCAGAGACACACCCACACTCTCACACACTCACACAGTGCAGCACAGACACACACACTCACGCACACACACACACACACACACACACACACACACATGCACGCACACACTCACTCACTCACTCACTCTCAGGGGGCAGGGGATCAGTGATGGGGCCAGGGGTACTCCGCTGAGGGACAGGTCTTTGGGTGCTTGGGGCCCGTTGTGACTGAGGAGAGGCAGGAGGTCAGACTGTGACCCCCCCCCCCAACATGGCAGTGCTCTCTCAGCCAGCCACCAACCAACCTCACGGTTTTACAGCACACAACCAAACAACTGAGGGAGGGAAATGCTGGAAACTCAGTATTTCAAACAGACAATTAGAGAAACAGTGAGTGAATAAAACCGCAACAGGAGCCAAATGAAATCAAGCCTGTAATCTGCTTGTAATGATCTGCTACTGACACTGTGATCCGCAGTCCCTCTGCTGTAAGAGCCCTTGAGTTTTAAGAATGCAACAAAAGCCTTCAAAACCAATTAGGCATTAATAATGCATTACTATATGATAAATACACATGGACAATGAATTAGAGAAACCCAAACCGGACATAACGATGCAGTGCAACACTGCAGTTGAATGTTGTGGAGCAGATTTGAGAGTATTGGAACAAGCCCGATCATTAACACTTAAGGCTGGCCAAACACAGCCCGGGGACTCCCACATGGCCATGGGGAGGAGAGGATTCTGGGACGGCCAGCGGAGGCATCTAATATTAATGCAGGCTCAAGGATGTCACGGTGATATCACTGTGATTTATCCGGCTTCATTAATTCCCTATTACCTCCATTCATCAAGCCATTTATTCCCATCAATTACACAGGGTCAGGGTATAGTAAGCGAGAGAGAGAAAGGGGGAAGGAGGGAGGGAGGGAGCAGTTGTTCTTAAGGCACTGAGTCAAAGACGTGGGGGTTGGTGTTATTATACCACACGGCAAATACATCCATCTTCACTTACTGTATTATGGAGTCTTGTGGATTCATCTCTCTTTCTCTCTCTCTCTCTGACCCACACATATGCATGTTCCCACTCACACACACGAGAGTGTGTTATTAAAGCAGTGATCCACTGCCAGTGTTTTAATACATTTACATTTTACAGGCAGGGATCCACTGCCAAAGTGTATTAATCAGGCAGGATCAAGACACATTCAGCATTCAGCACAGTTCCCTCAAACAAATCTTAATGTGCTCTGTGCCTACTTAACGCACAGCACTGGGGTCACCTTTCACCACTGTGCTGTTAAAACCACTCAGACAGAGGCAGTGAGAGAGGACAGGGACTGATAATGGTCTCTCTGGAACGCAGCACTCAGATGTGGCGAGAGGGAGATGTGATCTTAAATGACAGAATGAAGCTTTCCCTGAGGTTCTGCCTTCTGGGAACAGCTGGCCGCTTTACTGCAGTCTCACAAAACCATGGCGATTCTGCAACGTTCCATTCCAACACATAGAATTTTCGTAATGTTACATTACAACACTAACCATCTTCACGCATCTTCACACATTACAACACTTACAACACTGTTACATAACACTAACATCTTCACGCTGTTACATTACAACACTAACCATCTTCACGCTGTTACATTACAACACTAACCATCTTCACGCTGTTACATTACAACACTAACCATCTTCACACTGTTACATTACAACACTAACCATCTTCACACTGTTACATTACAACACTAACCATCTTCACACTGTTACATTACAACACTAACCATCTTCACACTGTTACATTACAACACTAACCATCTTCACACTGTTACATTACAACACTAACCATCTTCACACTGTTACATTACAACACTAACCATCTTCACACTGTTACATTACAACACTAACCATCTTCACACTGTTACATTACAACACTAACCATCTTCACACTGTTACATTACAACACTAACCATCTTCACACTGTTACATTACAACACTAAGCATTTTCAGTGCCCTGTTTCATCCACACAGTATCATGCTCCAATAAGCAGAGTCTTTCCCAAACTGCACGCGCTCAGAACATTCTGTCCAATCATAGCTCTACCATGGGGAGACAACAGCCCCCCATGTAAACAAGGAAACAACAAACAAACTTCAGAGAGCAGCATCTGAAGCCAAGGTACCTCTATGGGGGAAACAGTGACCACAAAACGCTACCTTATATTTGTGACAGGCTAGAGGTCTCGTACGCACACAGCATATCTCACGCACACACACACACACATGCAGACACACAGCATGTCTCACGCACACACACACACACAGCAGGTCACACACACACACACACACGCACGCACGCACGCACACACACACACATGCTTCTGGTAGCCAGACCATTATTGCGCACACCTTGGGGTCAAAAGGGGAGGGTCATAACACATGCTTCACTGTCCATGAGTTTGTCCGATTAAAAACAAACATGTGTAGATCTCTCCATCACACAAAAAGCGGCATCCATGTGTCTCCCACGCAAGCCAGAGCCACATCCTCTGCTGCTATGCAAACCAGCAAACACACCCAGCCCCTCTGCCCTACAGCTGACTAAGAATCACAAACCGGCAAATTCAAAGCGCCTTAAACCCAATTGGTGCCCACATTTCTAACAACGAAATTTGGAATATTTCCTCATGCTGTCAGATGCCTGCAGAATGAAAATCTGAAGGTGTTTGATGAACGTTAGCATTACACAATGTAAGGTACGCAGCTCTTGAATGATTCATGCCATAATAACGTACAAAACAAGCAAATTAATTACTATTTTGTTTTCACTACGAATTACGCACAGCCTGTAGCCTTTTTCCCTCTGTGTGACAGTGTAACTGCCTCCCACTACTTTAAAGATCCCGTCCCTAATGTAACACTCTACAATCAACAAGATCATACATCATGATAAACAATTAATGGCACTGAAATGCATCAATAATTCCACTCAAGAGGCAGGCGATTTAGCATCTCCTAAAACCCCTACAGGCAAATACAGGCAAACAATCACTCATCCCTCATCCCCTCTGCCCACTCACTCAATCAATCACAGACAGCTGTAAACCCTCTCAACCAATCACAGATGGCTGTAAACCCTCTCAACCAATCACGTCTGGCTGTAAACCCTTTCAACCAATGACACCTGGCTGTAAACCCTCTCAACCAATCACAGACGGCTATAAACCCTCCCAACCAATCACAAATGGCTGTAAACCCTCTCAACCAATCACATCTGGCTGAACAGCCTCTCAACCAAATCACAGATGGCTGTAAACCCTCTCAACCAATTACATCTGGCTGTAAACCCTCTCAACCAATCACAGATGGCTGCAAACCCTCCCAACCAATCACAGATGGCTGTAAACCCTCTCCACCAATCACATCTGGCTGTAAACCTCTCAATCAAACGGATGGCTGTACATTTTACATTTACATTACATTACATCACATTGCATGTGTTATGCTGTAGATCTTGTGATTAAGTTACTCTGCGTATCATGGTGCAGATCCTGCTGCAATGACATCACCAGTGAAAACAGCTGAAGGACAGCTGTAGTCATGTCACAGTAGAGGAAGCAGAACATGACCCTCCGATTGGTAAGATCAGGGAAGTGCATTTATAGCATTCTTAGAACCTGATCCTTCCCTGAATCCACCCAATGAATCTCTGGCTTCTCTTTCCATTACATTTATTTTTTTTTTTTTTTGATTTTTCCCGTTTTTTTCTCCCAATTTGGTGGCCAATTGTACTCTCTATTTCTTGAATTCACCCTCCCCCACGAGCCCGCCACCCATCTCTACAGGACAAGCCAATACCCTGAGGCTGGCAATGAACCGTCTCCTCCAAGACGGAATCGCTGTCTTACCTGTTACCCTCTGCGCTACTTGGCAAGCTGCTGCCGGCTCACCGTCCCCGCTCCCCCTGGGGCGGACAGCCAATCACCGCCCCTGAATGGGGCTCCCGGCCTGAGCCAGGGTGGTACCACCGGGGATCGAACCCTAGCCGCAGTGGGCAACCTGCACTCCAGACGAATGCCTTTACTGTTACACTACCTGAGGCTCCCTCCAGCCTCGTTTTTTAAACAATTTTATTCCTGTTTCTCTTTCCTTCCAGTTCGGAAAGGCTGATCACACATTTCTGCTCATGTCAGTGTGCTCACCACCCAGCCTAGGACACAAGAGCCCAGGTTGAGAACCTGGTGGAGAGGAACTGCCGTTTGCTCTGTGTAATCCTAATCCTAAACGGTGTTTAAAAATAAGGGGCAACCTCTCTTTCAGTTCCAGTTCAAGTCATCATGCTGTATGCTGCCGGGGGGGAAGCAAATGCGGGTATTTAATCAGCCCCCCACCCCTCCAATTAAATCAGCAACAGTTAAATCCCCAACTATCACAGAGCTGAGAACAGCAGGCTCAGGAGGGGGTTGGGTAAACCATGAGGGCTGAGGGGAGGAATGAGTGAGGGAGAGAAAGAAAAGAGAGGGGGGGCGATTTTGTGAGCCTCCTTCACTCCCAGCCAAAGGGCTTTGGTGGGAGTAAAACCCCAAACCTCACCTGCCAGGATCCAACCCTCCTTCCAATGATAATGTCACAATACTTTGGCTGCCAGTGATGATGTCACAGTGCTGGGGCTGCCAGTGATGATATCACAGTGCTGAGGCTGCCAGTGATGATGTCACAATGCTGGGCCTGGCAGAAAACCAGACTGGCACACACACACACACACACACAAATGCACACACACACGTATATGCACACACACACACGCACACACACGCGCGCACACACATATGCACACACACACATACACACACAGCACCAGATAGGGATTTTTGGACGTGTTCTGGGCCCTGTTTCCACAGCTTGTTTAAGACCACCTCAGTCCAGAGGTGCTCTAGTTTTGCTCCTAACCCCGTCCAACACTCCACATTATCGTACGTCATCAACCGGCAGTCCTCCACTCTGTACAGAGGGAGAGTCTAACCCTTCCTCAGGCTAGAGCCACACAGAGACAGGGCAATCATTTCCCTCTTAATACATATGGCATTAAGCTCCAGGCCTGCGGCAATGCGAGAGCTGCAGACAGCGCGGAGCGAAGCTCTGGAACATCGTCCTGCGGGATGCATCTGTCTGACCACCCTGTAGCAGAGCCAAGCTGAGCTGCGTATAACCGTCACAGCAGTGACCCGGGTGTGAAGCTTATTAACCCGTAATTGCATTATGCTGTGCGGCAGAGCTGCTGTAACGAGCGTGCTTTCTGCCGTGTTCCTGCCGGTGTAAACACACTCTGCCTCTGGGCCTGTGGAGAGGAGAGGGCATGGAACAGACACTGTCAATCCTCTACAAAGTGCCATGGGAGTTCTACTACACGCATCCCCCAGCCACGTCCACACGACACCCCCGTGCCCGGCCATGCCCACACGTGTCACCACCAATGCTTCAGGCAACCAGGAGGAATGGTGTTGAAGGCAGGTGGTATTTAAGGATCGTCCTGACGGCAGTGTGTCCACATCATCACACTTACATTCCCTGCCCAGGAGTTGCAAACATGTGGTAATCTCTAACTATCTCTCTCCACTATCTCTCTCTCTCTCTCTCTCTCTCTGTTCCCCCCCTCTCCCTCTCTCTCTCCATCTTCTGGCCCCCTCTCTCTCTCCCTCCCTCTCTCTTTCTCCCTGTCTCTGTCCCCCCCACTCTCACTCCCCTCTCCCACTCTCTCTCTCTCTCTTGTTCACTACGTCTCTCAGACATGTTTAGGCGCACTGTGACAAGCCCGCTCTGCTGTCAGTAACATATGTTAGTGAGGGAGAGAGCTGGTATCCGCTGTGCTCAGGCAGATGGCGGCAACGGGCCATCCTCGTTAGGAGGTGAGAGGATGAGGCAGGGCTGCGCGGCGTGGGGGGCGGGGCTGCGCGGCGTGGGGGGTGGGGCTGCGCGGGGTGGGGGCCGGGGGGCAGGGCAAGCACCGGGCTGGGTTTTGATTTAAAGCCCTTCGTTGCTGAGTAAATTCCTGTCATCTGTGTAGTTAACGGGGCGATGTTGATGCTCGCTGGATTATTTCGGAGAGCCAAGGCCAATAATGGGGTTTATCACAGACTCTGGGTAATTGCAGGTTATTTTATGGCCAGTAAATCTGAGTGAATTTCTTACGCTCCATTACAGTGACCTGTCATGACCAACACTAGAGGATATCACTGTATCATCTGCACACACACACACATACTGTATATGCATGTACACAGATGCACATGCACACACACACACACACACACACACACAGACAGACACACACACACACACACACACACACACACATGCACACACACACACACACACACACACACACACACACACAGACAGACACATGCACACACACACACACAGAGACAGACAGACAGACACATGCACACACATACACGCACGCACACACTCCCACATACACACACAGACAGACACAAGGACAACACTGG
>JAINUG010002420.1:0-10982 GCA_029706075.1 Aldrovandia affinis
AAAATGATTGTCTCTTCACTCTCCCTATGGCCGCGCAGAGATACATGTGCCTTGTTTTGCATTTTACATTTACATTTACGGCATTTAGCACACACTCATTGACGTCTGCTAAATGTGCATTAATGCATGGTAAGAACAATCATAGTTCGTGCAAGAGATCAGTGCAGTAATACAGTAATAGGCATCATTGTTAGCGGCTGCATACCATACCTGTAACACTGGGAAGGAAAAGGTTCGTAAATTGTATTTATTTATTTATTTATTTTTAATGAGGAGTAAGCATGGATACATATACAAAAAGTGTTGAACAAGTAGGCAGTGGTGATGACAAGATAGCTGGGTGTAGATGTACAGAATTCAGTGGTAGTGGAGTCTGAAAAGGTGGGTTTTGAAGATCGCAAGTGATTCCACGGAGAAGAGGCGAGACCGCGAGGAGCAGCTGTCGGGCGCCCGGAGGGATGGGACAGTCAGTTTGTCAGAGGAGGCGGAACGGAGGGGTCTGGCTGGGGTGTAGGGAGTGATGAGTGACTGGAGGTATGGGGAGCAGTTCCTCTAGCCGCTTGAAAAGCCAGCACCAGGGATTTGAATCTGATGCGTGCTGCAATGGGGAGCCAGTGCAGAGAGGAGAGTACTGTACTGTGCACTACTGCTACACAACCTCCTCGGGGTGTTTTAACATCAATGACAACCTTCTTCTTCCCAGTGTTACAGGCATGGTACGCAGCTGCCTACAACGATGTCTATCGCTGTATTACTGCACTGATTTTCAAGGCAATTTTCAAGACGATGTAAAATAATTGTATAGTCCACAGTATCAAATGCTGCACTTAGGTCTAATAAGACAAGGACAGAGAAATTATTACAGTCTATACTGAGTCTCAGGTCATTTACCACCCTAACTAAAGCAGTCTCTGTGCTGTGGTTTGCACGGAAACCTGACTGAAATTTTTCAAGAATAACATTACTGCAAAGAAGGTCATTTAGTTGTTTAAAAAACACTTTTTCAAGAATTTTTGAAATAGGTCTACAGTTGCTGAGAACTGAGGAATCGAAGTTATTTTTCTTTAAGAGAGGGCAGTCTCTTTAATGCAGTTGGGAAGTTTCTAGTTTGTAAAGTTTACAGTGGCTAGCACATCATCTGACAGACAGTTAAATAGTTTTTTTTAAAACCTGGTGGGAATAGGATCAAGAGAGCATGTAGAGGGTTTTAATTGCAGTACAACCTTACTATATATAGGCTAATAATAATAATAATAATAATAATAACCCCTCATTTATATAGCACTTTTCATCGCAAAGCGGTCTCAAAGTGCTTAACAGAAAATAAAAATTAAATTAAAAACTGGAAACAAAGCAAAACTAAAATGTATACAAATTAATTTAATTTTTAAAACTGTGTATGTGTATGTATGTGTGTGCGTGCGCAATTTTATGAATAATTATGTTTTGAGTCTGGATTTAAAAACATTAATGGAATCAGCCTCCCTAATAGAGATGGGGAGGCTATTCCATAGAAAAGGAGCTCTAAAATAAAAAGCCCTACCTCCAACCGCTTTTTTGGCCACGGGCGGGACAACTAATAACCCCGCATCCCGCGACCAGAGGGCGCACCGGAATATATGGCCGAAGCGCATCTTACAAATACCCCGGCGCCAGTCCATGTAGGGCTTTAAAAGCTAAAAATAAAATTTTAAGATCAATTCTAGCCTCAATAGGAAGCCAATGCAGAGTAAATAAAATAGGGGTAATGTGCTCGGTGCGTCTCGTTCTAGTGAGGATTCTGGCTGCCTTATTTTGAACGAGCTGGAGGCTCTTTAAAATGTTTTTTGGGCAACCAGAATAGACAGAGTTGCAATAGTCCAACCTTGACGAAACAAAGGCGTGAATCAATTTTTCAGCATCTTGTTGTTTAATAAATTGTTGACCTTTTGCTATATTTTTAAGATGGAAAAATGATGTTTTCCATCTTAACCATCTTAATGGTTCCATCTTAATGGTATCTCTACATTAACCATGGAAAAGGAGTTAATGATACTCCCACATGGTGAACTAGGACAGTCCAACACTGAGTTTGCTTTTGTTTGTGTGATATTCCTTCTAATAATGTTTATCTTTCCTTGAAAGTATGTTGATCAAGTTAGAAAAATAAGACTGTCTTGCATCCTTTATAGCCCTATTGTAGCTAGCAAGATGTTCTTTAAGAATTTCATAATGAACCTGTAGCTTTGTCTTTCTCCATTTTCGTTCAGCTTTACGGCAATTTCTTTTCAGCTGACTTACTTCTCCATTTCTCCATGGAGGACTTTTTCATTTTGATTGGAGAAACAATATCAAGGGTTGTTTTAAGTTTTCTATTAAAACTGTTAACCAAATTATCACAGGAGAAAGGCAAGACTAGCATAGGCATATCATTTACACAGTTACAAACTTATCAGCTACTTAAGAATTAAGATAGCGCTTCCTAAAAAAATGCACAGAAATGGTCAGACATAGCAACATCAATAATAGAGGATACAAACAGTTTTTTAAAATCTTTAATCTCCCGCGGAAACTGGTCATTGATACCATAGCTTGTTCCTTTCAGCTCCCTTCCTTTGCTTTTAACAAGTTCTTTATGTTTGAAATGTTTGAACTTGCCAATGTTGGGCCTGGGGCGTTTGTTGTTGGCGTTTTTTCCTCCTAAACAGTGTATATGGTGAAATGTTATTTCTTTAACTGTCTGGCTTTAGTTTCAGGGATGTTTGTATGAATTCTTTAATGAGTTTTTCGGGGTCATTGGATGAGTTTTCTGGAATTCTTGAAAAAATCAGGTTGTCGCGTATGCTACGCGAAAGATCCATTTTCAGATAACTGCTAAACTGGTTCTCCCTACAATGTTGTATCAGTGTTCTATAACTTGTCTCCACGCGATGTAACCAATCAAAGGACAGAAATATGATCTACCAGCATTCATAACATTCCTCCTTACACAAGGAAATCAAAGTGACATAAAGACGTGGATGTAGACAGTCAGAGAAAATACACAGCCAGATTCACTCCGTAAGTTTCTTTTATTCTGTAAACTATGACATTCTGATGAAATACAGTCAGAGTGGAGAGGGGCCTGCTGGTGGTTGATGGGGGGGTTGGGATTTAGGTGGTTATTTGTGTATTTGAATATATTTTTATATATTACTGTGGACACTGTAAAAGCCTTTTTAGACTGATGATTCCCCAGCAGGTGCCAGACTTTATAAATATTACCAACTCTGGACACATTAATTCGATTTTGAATGAATTACCATTATTGTTGGTTGAACAGCATATTGGCGAAGATGGAATTTTAGCTGTTACAGTAAAAATGTGGTACACTGTTAGAGAATATGCCATTCGGCAAAAAATATTGTACATTTTTCAACAACACCAAACTCACTGCTTTTACAAGGAGATTATGGATAAATTAATTTGGGAGAAATCACATTCAATACAACAGTACAATCCATTTTGTTTAACAGTGCTATTTCATTGATTTTGGTGTCACTTGTAGAGATTTGTTTACTGTTTTGAAAAAAAGTGTTTGACATTAACATTTTGTGGGAAAGCAATAATAAATGATATAGTTTTTGAGGGGAATGCATTGTGTTCTGAAGTTTGCACTTAGTGTTTTGAGATATAATACTGAGAATTGTCTTTAATCGATTGAGAAAAGTAACAAGTACAGCAACATTCCTCAGGTCTACAGGCATTTATAACACTCCTCTTTACAAGAGGGAGAGAAACATAGTTACAGCGTGTGTGTGTGTGTGTGTGTGTGTGTTTAAATTGTGTGTGTGTGTCTGTATGTGTGTGTGTATGTGTATGTGTGTGTAGTAGGTATAAGAGTGGATGGGACCTTAAATAGAATAAAACACAATCATTTTCCCAAGTAAATACATATTCAGTAGTAAGAAATAATCATACATCTAGGGTGTATTTAAGGCAGAGCGTTTATTGATATGAAGGAAATAGTATTTTAAGCAGGTTGCGTTAAGGATTTGGTTCTTGTGCTTAGGCTGCCCAATTCTTAGCCACCTGTGACATCACTGCAGCTGCGCAGTCCTCAGCCACCTGTGACATCACTCCAGCTGCGCAGTCCTCATCCACCTGTGACATCAGCTCAGCCACCTGTGACATCACTCCAGCTCAGCCACCTGTGACATCACTCCAGCTCAGTCCCAGCCACCTGTGACATCACTCCAGCTGCACAGTCCTCATCCGCCTGTGACATCACTCCAGCTGCGCAGTCCTCATCCGCCTGTGACATCACTCCAGCTGCGCAGTGCTCAGGTGCCTGTATAACACACAAACACACCAAACTGTATTGTAACTGAAAAATTAACGCCTACGTGTAGTTGTATCTTAAGTTCAAATGTTGATTAAATCCAGGCCATTGTGTCACAGGATTTCCATGGAAACATGCAACAATAATACATTTTTATTCTGTATCGAACACAATGTTAAAAAATTTAACATTTTAAACATTAAACATTTTAAATGAAGCAATACAATAAATATCTAAATGTGAACTATATGGCGTGTCTGTCAAAAATGTCACACTCACAAGTATGCACACACACACAAACACACACACACACGTACACACACACTTTTTTAGTTTTTCACTTCCTTGTTGTTTTGCAGAAACAAATCTTTGTCCACACAAATGTTTTTGGGATTGAATGCCCCACTGGACTGGTATTGAGTTTTCAGTGTCAATATTTTCCTTCTTCTAAGGAGCCGTCATTCAGCATCCCACAGCACATCAGCGATCCGACATCAACCGGTAGGTGAGACTTCCTCTGTGTCCAGCTCTCAATCTGTGAAAGAGAGGGAGAAGGAGAGAGGGAGAGAAAAGAAGAACAAGGAGAGGTAGAGTGAGAGAAAAAGGGGTAAGGACAAAAAGTGGGTGAGGTAAATTTGTGTCTCAGTCACCATTAACAACCAATGCAGTTAAATAAAATTGTAAAAATTATGTGTGAGTGTGTGTGTGTGTGCATATGTATGTATGAACACAGACACACACAAACAAACAGACAGTGAATAATCTCTGGTTATGCATGTATTTTTAAAAAGAAAACAAAGATAAAGAAAATATATAATGTATAATTTTGGATGAACTTAACCAGGTAATAATAATTAATAGTTAAAGAAGCAGGTAGATTTATTACCTGAGATTTTTACATTTGACATTCAATTCTGGCATTTAGCAGACCCTCTTATCCAGAGCGACTCTAAAGTAGGTTTATCAAGGTTAGACGAACAGTGCTAGATCTAGAAGAAAGTCAAGAAAGTCACAGGAAAATCTGAGACAACTGTACAGATGAGTACAAGACCAAGTGAAAACACAAGTTCTTATTTTGTATCATCTATAGGGTGAAATTAGTGGATGTAAGGTGTAATTGTCTAAGGTGTACCTAAACGGGAAGAGTTACATTCCCCAAACAGGTATGCGATAGACACTCATACCTGTGGCGTAGCTAGAATTTTGTTTTTGGTTAAAAGTGGGCGGGCCTTGTTGTAACTACTTCCTTGAAACTGAGTCCTGAACGACATCTGTCACTAAACTTGTGTGATAGCTCTGTACGAAAGGCTTGAGTCACAAGCGCGACTCTCAGTACAACCATTCATAAAAGAGGTCGGCAAACTACATTTTGCAACATGAATGCGTTGATTACGTGACTTTAAGCACATTGTTTTACAATTTAACATTTATTTAACCAGGAAAAAAAGCCCATTGAGATACAATCTCTTTTTCAAGGGAGAACTAGCCAAGAAAGGCAGCAGAACAGCATTTAAAAGTTACATTGGCACATGTATGACAGTACAATACATTAAAACATCTTCCAGGACACCTATATATATATACTTAAAGAATCCAGCCTATGGGAAACATCTACACTCCTCCTTAAGGACATCTGCAACCAGGGTCTTGAACTCCCTAAGTGGTACCAGCACCTCTAGCTGGAGAACCTTTTGTAAGGTGTTCCATGTTGTGGGTGCACAATATGAAAAGGTAGTTTTTCCTAATGTGGAAACAACCCTGGGGACTGATCAGACAATAATCTGTATATTAAACCCCATACAGCCTTGTTAATTTTAGAACATACAGCGAGTGGCCTATACACAGACAATAAATCCCATAAATAGCTCATTCGGAATTTCTGATCCTGCGTTTTTTGAATCTCTTGGAGGCAATATCGGACATCTGGGTCGTATTTGGAAATGAACTCAATAAAAATGAATGTCTCTTCACTCTCCCTATGGCCGCGCAGAGATACATGTGCCTTGTTTTGCATTTTACATTTACATTTACGGCATTTAACAGACGCTCATTGACGTCTGCTAAATGTGCATTAATGCATGGTAAGAACAATCATAGTTCGCGCAAGAGATCAGTGCAGTAGTACAGTAATATGTAAGGGTTGGTGGTGATAGGCGCCACTCGCAGAACCCTAGGGGATCAAAAAGTTAGACTGAACCAGTCTAACCACTAGCTCTGCAAAACAGAGAAATAGGGAAGATAATAATTAGGGATGAACGCAAAATCACACCCACCGGGTGGTAACTCCAGTGTCTGAAAACGTAAAGGCTATGATAGCCAAACGAACGAGTTAGTAACCAGAACCAGTCCAACCGAACTGAACAAAAGCAACCTGAATCAAAGCACCGACTAGCGGGCAAGGTTCTTTATAAAAGTTACAACTAAATAAGTTCGTAACAATAACGACACGAGTATCCCAAAACAATAAAGGCTAGGAGAGCCGAGAGAACCTGATTGAAACCCAGAAACAGCCCAACAGGCTGAACAACCAGAACCCGAACGAAAAGCTTAATAGCGAGCAGGGTTTTTATAATGGGTACAGTAAACATGTTAATTAGTTTGCATAATACCTAAAAGTTCCGAACGTCCGAAAACGCGAAAGCCAGGAGAGCCACAGAACCACATTGCAACCCGAAACAGTCGAAGTGACTGAACAAACGAAACCCGACAAAAAGCCCATAACAAATGAGCAAGGTTTCTAATAAGGGTACAATTTAAATAAGTATTATGTAAATACCCGAACCAATAATTCTGAACATCCCAAAATGTGAAAGGCTAGGGGAGCCCACAAAACCAGGTTATCACCTGAAACCAGTCTAAACGACTGAACCCACGAAAACCAAATGAAAACGCTTAATAGCGAGCAAAGGGGTTTTTAGTAAGACACGAGTAATTAATTTATTAAGACTGGACATAACCAAAAATACTGAGCGTCCGGAAACGTGGAAGAGCTAGGAGAGCCCACAAGATAACATGGTAAAACCTGACCCACTAGTTCTGAACGTCCGAAAACTCGAAACGGTTAGGGGGGACCGGCAGAACAGCAGGACGACTGGACCCACATCCGACATCCTCGTCAGACAGCAGGGCCCACAAGTTGACCCACATCTGGCATCCGCAAAAACTGTAAAGCCGCCAAAACAATATTGAAACCCGAAAACAGCCTCAGCGACCCAGAGGGTACAATTTACACACGAGAGAAGTTCCATAAGTGGGTACACTTAAATGGTGGCGAAAAGGTCTGAGCGTATGAAAACGCAGGAGCCTAAGAGACAGTTAGGGGGGATCGACAGACAGCAGGGCACAACAAGACCCACATCTGACGTCCGCAAAAACTCGAAACGGTTAAGGGGGACCGACAGAACCACAGAGTAAAACCTATACCAGGAGATCTGCTGAACAAAATGAAACCCAGAATAAAAGCGCATTATAGCGAACAAGGAATCATTTGTAGATGACAAAAGAATAATTTATAATGACCAGACATAACCAACAGTTCTGTGCATCCGAAAAACGTGAAAGGCTAAGAGAGCCGACAGAACACGTTTGTCACCCGAAAACAGTCGAGCGACCCAACAAAAGAAACTTAACCAATCGCTCCTACACACGAGCGAAGTTTCAAATGCGGGTACAATTTACACACAAGAGAAGTTTCAAATGTGGGTACAATTAAATGGTTAATGAACCGACCTTAACCCAAAACTCTTTATGTCCAAAACGTGAAAGGCAGTTAGCCAAAAGAACCAGTAGTAACCCACGAACCAGTCGACCCGGCTGGAAAACACGAAACCAAAAGAAAAGCGCATTTTAGCGAACAAGGTTTCTTAAAGCAGGAAACTAAAATAAGTTCTTTCGTTAGGACCAGAGTACTCCCCAAAAACGTAAACGGCTAGCAGAGCCAAAAGAACGAGTTAGCAACCCGAAACAGTCGAACAGACTGACGAACGGAAACCAACCGAAAACCCCCATTTAGAGAGAAAGGTTTCCTTAAAAGGTACAACTAACTAAGTTCTTGCGTTTTTAAAAGGGATTGAAATGGAGATAGTCGTTTCTAAAGAAAAGTCTTTGTGTAGTCTTTGTGAACGTCTTGAAAAAGACATTCTTACCTTACCGGCTAAAAATCGTAAAGATGGCTTACGATTTCGCCCCGAACGAAGTTAGGTGCGAGTATTTATAGGGAAGAGATAATTGGTCATTCAAGCCAGCTGAGCGCGTTTCAAGGAAAAAAGGCGCACACCGCCATCTGGTGGTGAATCTGGGGAACAACCGTGACAGGATAGGCATCATTGTTAGCGGCTGCATACCATACCTGTAACACTGGGAAGGAAAAGGTTCGTAAATTGTATTTATTTATTTATTTATTTTTAATGAGGAGTAAGCATGGATACATGTACAAAACGTGTTGAACAAGTAGGCAGTGGTGATGACAAGATAGCTGGGTGTAGATGTACAGAATTCAGTGGTAGTGGAGTCTGAAAAGGTGGGTTTTGAAGATCGCAAGTGATTCCTCGGAGAAGAGGCGAGACCGCAAGGAGCAGCTGTCGGGCGCCCGGAGGGATGGGACAGTCAGTTTGTCAGAGGAGGCGGAACGGAGGGGTCTGGCTGGGGTGTAGGGAGTGATGAGTGACTGGAGGTATGGGGGAGCAGTTCCTCTAGCCGCTTGAAAAGCCAGCACCAGGGATTTGAATCTGATGCGTGCTGCAATGGGGAGCCAGTGCAGAGAGGAGAGTACTGCACTGTGCACTACTGCTACACAACCTCCTCGGGGTGTTTTAACATCAATGACAACCTTCTTCTTCCCAGTGTTACAGGCATGGTACGCAGCTGCCTACAACGATGTCTATCGCTGTATTACTGCCCTGATTTTCAAGGCTATTTTCAAGACGATGTAAAATAATTGTATAGTCCACAGTATCAAATGCTGCACTTAGGTCTAATAAGACAAGGACAGAGAAATTATTACAGTCTATACTGAGTCTCAGGTCATTTACCACCTAACTAAAGCAGTCTCTGTGCTGTGGTTTGCACGGAAACCTGACTGAAATTTTTCAAGAATAACATTACTGCAAAGAAGGTCATTTAGTTGTTTAAAAAACACTTTTTCAAGAATTTTACTTAGGAAAGGAAGGTTTGAAATAGGTCTAAAGTTGCTGAGAACTGAGGAATCGAAGTTATTTTTCTTTAAGAGAGGGCAGTCTCTTTAATGCAGTTGGGAAGTTTCTAGTTTGTAAAGTTTACAGTGGCTAGCACATCATCTGACAGACAGTTAAATAGTTTTTTTTAAACCTGGTGGGAATAGGATCAAGAGAGCATGTAGAGGGTTTTAATTGCAGTACAACCTTACTATATATAGGCTAATAATAATAATAATAATAATAACCCCTCATTTATATAGCACTTTTCATCGCAAAGCGGTCTCAAAGTGCTTAACAGAAAATAAAAATTAAATTAAAAACTGGAAACAAAGCAAAACTAAAATGTATACAAATTAATTTAATTTTTAAAACTGTGTATGTGTATGTATGTGTGTGCGTGCGCAATTTTATGAATAATTATGTTTTGAGTCTGGATTTAAAAACATTAATGGAATCAGCCTCCCTAATAGAGATGGGGAGGCTATTCCATAGAAAAGGAGCTCTGAAATAAAAAGCCCTACCTCCAACCGCTTTTTTGGCCACGGGCGGGAAAACTAATAACCCCGCATCCCGCGACCAGAGGGCGCACCGGAATATATGGCCGAAGCGCATCTTACAAATACCCCGGCGCCAGTCCATGTAGGGCTTTAAAAGCTAAAAATAAAATTTTAAGATCAATTCTAGCCTCAATAGGAAGCCAATGCAGAGTAAATAAAATAGGGGTAATGTGCTCGGTGCGTCTCGTTCTAGTGAGGATTCTGGCTGCCTTATTTTGAACGAGCTGGAGGCTCTATAAAATGTTTTTTGGGCAACCAGAATAGACAGAGTTGCAATAGTCCAACCTTGACGAAACAAAGGCGTGAATCAATTTTTCAGCATCTTGTTGTTTAATAAATTGTTGACCTTTTGCTATATTTTTAAGATGGAAAAATGATGTTTTCCATCTTAACCATCTTAATGGTTCCATCTTAATGGTATCTCTACATTAACCATGGAAAAGGAGTTAATGATACTCCCACATGGTGAACTAGGACAGTCCAACACTGAGTTTGCTTTTGTTTGTGTGATATTCCTTCTAATAATGTTTATCTTTCCTTGAAAGTATGTTGATCAAGTTAGAAAAATAAGACTGTTTTGCATCCTTTATAGCCCGATTGTAGCTAGCAAGATGTTCTTTAAGAATTTCATAATGAACCTGTAGCTTTGTCTTTCTCCATTTTCGTTCAGCTTTACGGCAATTTCTTTTCAGCTGACTTACTTCTCCATTTCTCCATGGAGCCTTCTTTTTGGAGGAGGCCTTTTTCATTTTGACTGGAGAAACAATATCAAGGGTTGTTTTAAGTTTGCTATTAAAACTTTTAAACAAATTGTCACAGGAGAAAGGCAAGACTAGCATAGACATATCATTTACACAGTTTACAAACTTATCAGCTACTTCAGAATTAAAATAGCGCTTCCTCAAAAAATGCACAGAAATGGTCAGACATAGCAACATCAATAATAGAGGA
>JAINUG010002421.1:0-10978 GCA_029706075.1 Aldrovandia affinis
CATAGCATTGTGCTGATATTTGGTAAACCTAGCATAAAATTCACTTCCAGTATTTTTACATTAGCTTTTTAGATTTGTTTTGGTCTTTAGTTCATGTAATTAACACCACACTGTTTTCTAACCACCTAATAAGTATTCCCTTTTATACATATCATATATTACAGTAGGTGATATGCTGAATGGTAAGACGTAATCTTTGAAGCGGCACATATTTGATGGATAATATCTCTCGATATTGTTAAATACTTAAACACCATGGAAATGGCTTTATTCAAACAATGTATGGGAGGGTATGGATGTATGCTCTGGTAAATGATATGCCATTTGGTGACGCAATAACCGTCCTAGAAGTCTGTAGTCTCCTTCTAGGAACAATTTTATAATAAAAATAAATGGCTTCTGTTGTTGGTGATGTCATTCTACTAATGTATCCATGCTATTTTAAGTGTTTTAAGAAAGTGCCCTTCAAATGTAGCGTTCTGAAAATTGCCCGGTGCATTTGTGTCAAAACCATGCCCCTTTTGACACTAATGTAGCTCAGCCAATTTCAGAACACTTTGTATGTCATGAAAAAATGTTTTCCTCAGTGTACTGGAAGATGCATCTCTGCAGATTGTGAATTACTGGAGCGTGATTTATACTTCAGCTTCTTACGTCTGCTTAAATATCACATCAGAAATGAAATACATTACTTCATGAGAACATTATCTAGTATTATGTTGTTTGACATTTGAAATAGAAATACATTTTTACCCATAAGATAGGCATTATTTGATTGATATTTAAAGGAATGTGAATTTAGACTGAAAATGTCAATTTTAAATAATGATTTTTAGAGAAAATTACACTATGAAATACAGGTAAGTGGGTGGTGTATGCAACAGTGACCAAGGACTGCTGCCAGAAAATGTTGCTATTAGCTAATTCAAGAAATGCTATAACATTAATCTCATTAAAATGCAGGTATCACTAAAGCTGGCTAGTTATTAGGCTGCTCCTCTGGGGGGGTGGGATACAATCTGCTGGGTTGTCCATGTTTTGTCACACGCAGCAGAAAGTCCACTGGTCAATCAGGCACCCACAGTCTGTATAAAGCTGCGTATGGAAGTGTCTTCCTCAAATCAGGTCTGTGTGCAAGCTGAACTTGTAGACTGCGGTGTGAAAACCAGCGGTGGCTGACGTCACGTTTTGGAGGGAGAGCATGTGCTTGTCGACACTCTACCAAATTGACAGCGGAGGTTGCAGCGGCGCGTCTTGGCTGTGATGGAGCATTTTTTAAATTGTTTCAACAAAAAAGAAAGAAACACCAACTACCAAATGAATGTTTAACCTAGGGGTCTCAATCTCTTTATCGCTGAAGGAGCGGTGTGGGTGTAGGCTTTTGTTCTAGCCCAGCACTAAATCACCCAATTCAACTTATCCTTTCTTCAATCAAGAACTTGATTAGTTGAATCAGCTATTCGCAGGCTAGAATTTAAACACCACGACGGATAGATGAGACCTGATTCTTCATTAGGAAAGCGAAAATGAAAAGCGATTTGTCACAATGTAGGCCTATATATATTACATTTTTTGCCACATATGCCATATCTTCCTTTAAACAATTAATAAGCCATCAAATAATTAATGATGTGGTCTTGGGACATATTTATGCAACCACATGTTTTTTTCAATCAATCAATCAATCCAATCTTTATTTTTGTATAGCGCCATTTACAAACAGGTTGTCACACAGGCGCTTCTGGTGGCATTTTCCGGGGAATCAAAAAACAGAAAACCATTGGGACCAGTGTAGGAGACTGGAAAATTATTCCCTGACCTTAAAGGCGGTCGAGATGAACTCCTGGAAAATTGTGGAGTTCAGGTCATAATAGTAATGTAGTAACAGTAATCTAGTGCCATTTTAAAATATATGTGTACTATACATACCAACGTTGATAGCGGTCTGTAAATGCATGCATTCCTTTGGACTAGTTCTATGAATTTTCACCATAACCTCCCTAAAGAACATGGTATAATGTACATGCTATATCAATTTCCCCATGATTTAGATTGCTTCAATATTGAATGCATATTACATATATTCAATGATAATAATACATTGATATTACACCCTAATTTAACATGATCCTCAATATTATAAGTAAAAGACAAACTATTATTATTTATTTATTATTATTATTGATAAAATAAAGTGGTGAAATGTATCAGATTAACATTAATTTACAATGCAATTAGCTACTTATAGTACAACCCTTGTCCTACTTTAAATTTGACATGAAAATGTTAAGCTAAGTGGCTAAAAATAAAAGATAAAAAAGGTTGCGCAAAAAAAAAAAAATTGGTGCAGAAAAACACGGAACTGTCGTGTCGAGTACGGGCATAAAAAACGGCGCAGTGATATGGTGAGGCCAAGCGATTATGTCTGGTCGTGCCCTGGTAGACCCTAGGAACTACGTGATTTGCCCCTCAGCAGTTCCAGGAGTGCTATAGGGTAGTAGCGAGTCAGAACTGTGTAGTTGTGTCGCCGGCACTGCTGGCACAGTCATTGTTCCTTGACGTCACCACCCAGGCAAGCTTGCTGCTGCTGCTGCCGCTGCCGCCGCTCTCAAACATGTCTTGTTATTCAGGCTTTCCGTCGGAGACTGGCGAACTTCTGGAAAATGCGGAACCCAGAATTAACTTTCATCTACAAATCACGTTTTCCTTATGTGTTCGATGTAAATAATAGTAATTACTACAACAACAAACCCAACGGATTTAGTAATATTATTATTATTTCGTCAGTTTCATACAAAACTCGTATCTTCGGTTTTATACATTAATACAAGGTCGCATTTTCAGTTGTGTACTGTCAATGTTCGTATGCCCTGCGACTAATACAAGTTAATTTTAAACACCATGTGTCTGAATCTTTTCTAAGCCTCTAATGTAACGTACTAATAAAGCCCGGTTTTCTCATTTCCCGAAAAGTCTTTTAACGAGTTTTTAAAGACGAAAAATAAAATAATAATGATCAAACATATCTCCATCTCCAACCATGCATTTGTTACAATAGTTTTGTTTATCGCTGTAATACTTGGTGAGTTACAACGCAGCTAACTACAACTACGACTACTGATAATAGCACTACGTTTATTTGTTACTATTCATGCTACTGTATTTTCATTTCCATCAGTGATAGCACTTCAAGAGTGGCTAAATGTATATAGGCTACGACATGCATTAAACTTATTCCGAACATATACAACTACCTACCTACCGTTGAAAATTGCATTGTATTATCATATTAGTAAGTAAGTAAGTACATTGGAAAGGAAAAAAGACGACCGAAAAGGATTATAATTCAATGCAAAGGGTATAACATATTAACTGTTCGCTAACGTTAGGTAGCCTACATAGGCTACTAACCAACAAATGCCGTCGTTTAGGTCATTTTCACTCCCGTCCATTAAGTGATCTTTCCTGCATCCGTCCTATCCGGTGTGTTCAACGGCTCTAGGACACAGTTTGTTACCAACCGCGAAGCGTGTATAGCCAGTGTATTGGCATTCGCTTGCTGTGTGCTCTGCCCTGTTAGTTGATTCAGTCACTCATCCACTGACGTTAAGCTCCTTTGAAATGTTTGTGACAGAAAATGGAAGATATTAAAAAGAACGATCTGAAATATAAAAGTTTTCTTTCCTGTGGCAACTTGGGCTGGATCAAAAGTAAGTACCGCGTTGGTTTATGTATCGTTTCACACCTCGGCTCTCGCCGTGCGCTGTGACTGAGAAGGTTTCGTGTTTAACGTACTTGGGATGCGATTCTTAGCTGGCTAGCTAGCTGCCAGCAAGCTAGCGAACAATGTAGAAACCAACGCTTGCCGCTTTTAGCCAGCAAAGCACAATATCAAAAGTAAAGGGTCTTACCAGCTATATGTTCATGTTGTCAAGAAACCGGTTAGTCTTGGCCGGCAGGCTGCTGTTATTGTTAGCTAACTTAACGTTGCGGGTTAGAGATCCAGGGATCAGTTGGTACCACCAGGCTATGCTAGCTATCAATCTGTATATTGTAGATAGCTGGGCTAGTTTGCTGATACAGACCCCGAGTGAGGAGGCGAGGTGTATTTGGAGGTGGTCTATGATCACTTTTAGGAATATCTGCTTGTTTGTAAACTGGGGGCATGTTCAGTCTGTGTACAGCGATTAGCCATATTCTCTAGCTACTGAGTACTATACTGTAACGTTACTCTTGTGATCTGACGTTATATCCACGGAACCGTTAGTTCGCTAAATTAATCTTAACGTTAATTAAATAAAGGCATAACCCGCTGGCTAAGAGTTAACATGCGCGCCGAAAAAGGCGTTTCCATCCGAACAGTTACGCGAAACAACTAAGATCACATACATAATTGGGGTGATTTTTGTCTTATCTGGTTGCGTATTTGGCAAAGATCATCTAGCCGTGTAATAATTAAAATATTTCTTGCAAGCTACTTATCTATAAGAAGTATAAAACATAGCTTGCTAGCTAAGCATGCATAGCTAACTATCTAGTTAGCTGGCTATCTAGTGTGTTAGCAATTTGGAAATCGAAATTTGCAGCCGTGAGCACAGATCAAATGCATCCGGTGTGGGTTAAAAAAGTAAAAATTACACAGCGTCTCCACGAATTCCTGCTGTCTACATAGAATGCATTTGGGACTAAGGGGCCTCTTGGAATAGACCGAGGACTGAGGCGCTCTCTCATGACAGTATCTCTTGAATTAAACACCTCCCTCCTAGCTGGTAAGAAACCCCCAGACAGAACAAACCACCGAAATAATTTCGGCTGTCAGTGAAAAGGGAGTAAGGTATGCTTATTTGGGGTCTAGAGAAGCAATCGCCTGCCCCGGCTGGTCGAAATAATACCAGAAAAACTATGATTTAAACAAGTATCTTATTTGCTATGCAAATATTGGGTGATTTGACGTTACAGCAAACATTACAATGCCATTTTTACATGTGTGGAAATATTTTAGATGTACAATTTATCTGAATTCAATCTCATTATCAGCCGTTCAGTAGACTATACATTTCAACAACCGGTGTATTTGTGCGTAATTAATACGGATTTTGACGTTTCAACACAGACTTTTAAATGAAAGCGCTAAAACGAATGTCTTGAATGTCATATGTTATGGACTGTAATGGGGAGAGCGAGATCAGGAGAGACAAATAGAATAAGGGTTTCCTTGCGGAGATGCGGCTGGCGGTAGCACTCTTTTACAGAACGGCAAAATGACAACAGCCTGTGTGGGGTAGTGAAACCAGCCGCCTTGAGCTCCGTTTGGATGCTGCGGTGCTGAGTGCCTTTTTAGTGCCTGGTGAACGTGCGTGGGTGTTCATCGGAACTTGAAACAGATGCTCTGATGCGGCTTACAATGTGGCGAAGTGCGCAGAAGAGTATCTGTTTCAAGTTCCAGATGAAATCACCCGCATTCACAGGGCACTAAAGGCACTCAGCACCGCAGCATCCAAACGGAGCTCAAGGCGGCTGGTTCACTACCCCACACAGTTGTCATTTTGCCGTTCTGTAAAGAGTGCTACCCACAGCCGCATCTCCGCAAGGAAACCCCTTATTCTGTTGTCTCTCCCGATCTCTCGCTCTCCCTCTATTACAGTCCATAACATATGACATTCAAGACATTCGTTTTTAAGGGCTTTCATTTAAAAGTCTGTGTTGAAACGTCAAAATCGTATTAATTACGCACAAATACCGATTGTTGAAATGTATAGTCTACTGAACGGTCGATAATGAGATTGAATTCAGATAAATTGTACATCTAAAATATTTCCACACATGTAAAAATGGCATTGTAATGTTTGCTGTAACGTCAAATCCTTATTTGCATAGCAAATAAGATGCTGTTTAAATCATAGTTTTTCTGGCATTATTTCACCCAGCCGGGGCGAGGCGATTCTTCTCTAGACCCCAAATAAGCATACTCTTACTCCTTTTCACTGACAGCCGAAATTATTTCGGTGGTTGTTCTGTCTGGGGGTTTTCTTACCAGCTAGGAGTGGAGTGTGTTTAATTTCGGGGCAGAGAAATACTGTCATGAGAGAGCGCCTCAGTCCCGGTCTATTCCAAGAGGCCCCTTAGTCCCCAAATGCATTCTATGTAGACAGCAGGGAATTCGTGGAACTGTGTAATTTTATTTTTTTAGCCACACACCGGGATGCATTTGATCTGTGCTCACGGCTGCAAATTTCGATTTCCAAATTGCTAACACACTAGATGGCCAGCTAACGTTAGATAGTTAGCTATGCATGTAGCTAGCAAGCTATGTTTTTATACTTTTTATAGATAAGTAGCTTGCAAGAAATATTTTTAATTAAGTTACGGCTAGATGACTAGCCAAATACGCAACCAGATAAGACAAAAATCACCCCCCCAATTATGTGTCTTATCTTAGTTGTTTTATGCAACTGTTCACGGATGGAAAAAATTGCCTTTTCGGCAAGTATGTTAACTCTTATTTAATTAACGTTAAGATTAATTCTAGCGAACTAACGGTTCCGTGATATAACGTCAGATCACAAGAGTAACGTTACAGTATAGTACTCAGTAGCTAGAACATAAGGCTGCTAACGCTGTACACAGACTGAACACATGCCCCAGTTTACAAACACAGGATATTTCAAGTGACTTAGACCCACCTCCCAAATGCACCTCGCCTCCTCACTCCCGGGGTCTGTATCAGCAAACTAGCTGACTATCTACACAATATACAGATTGATAGCTAGCATAGTGCCTGAGTGGTACCAACCGATCCCTGGATCTCTAACCCGTAACGTTAAGTTAGCTAACAATAACAGCAGCTCGCCGGCCAAGATCAACCGGTTTTCTTGACAACATGAACATATGGCTTGCAGACCCTTTACTTTTTAAAGATATTGTGCTTTGCTGGCTAAAAGTGGCAAGCGTTGGTTTCTACATTGTTCGCTAGCTTGCCAAGTAGCTAGCTAGCCGGCTAAGAATCGCATCCCAAGTACGTTAAACACGAAACCTTCTCAGTCACAGCGCGGCGAAAGCCGAGGTGTGAAACGATACATAAACCAACGCGGTACTACTGAATCAGCCCAAGTTGCCACGGGAAAGAAAATCCCTCTTTATATTTCAGATCGTTCTTTTTAATATCTTCATTTCTTGTCACAAACATTTCAAAGGAGCTTAACGTCAGTGGATGGTGACTGAATCAACTAACGGGCGAAACGCAGCAAGTTGAAGTGTCAAATTACACTGGCTGTAACCTTCGCGGTTAGTAATGACTGTGTCCCAGAGCCGTTGAATACACCGGATAGGACGGATGCAGGAAAGATCACTTAATGGACGGGAGTGAAAATGACCTAAACGACGGCATTTTGGTGGTTAGTAGCCTATGTAGGCTACCTAACGTTAGCGAACAAGCTGTTACCCCTTTGCATTGAATTTATAATCCTTTTCGGTCGTCTTTTCCTTTCAATGTACTTCACTTACTTACTAATATGATAATACAATGCAATTTTCTATAACGGTAGGTAGGTAGTTGTATATGTTCGGGATGTTTCAATGTGCGTAATGCGTGGCCACACTATATGCATTTGGCCGCTCTTGAGTGCTGTCATCGGTGATGAAATACGTGGCATGAATAGTAACAAATAGGCAATGATGCTATTATCAGTAGTCGTAGTTGTAGCGTGCTTTGGTGTTGTAACTCACCTAAGTATTTGCAGCGATAAACAAAACTATTGTAACAAATGCATGGTTGGAGATGGAGATATGTTTGATGGTATTATTTTATTTTTCGTCTTTAAAAAACCTCGTTAAAGACTTTTCGGAAATGAGAAAACCGGCTTTATTAGTACGTTACATTAGGCTTAAAGGATTCAGACACATGGTGTTTAAAATTAACTTGTATTAGTCGCAGGGCATACGAACATTGACAGTACACAACTGAAAATGCAACGCGCATTAATGTATAAAACTGGAGATACGAGTTTTGTATGAAACTGACGAAATAATAATAATATTACTAAATCCGTTGGGTTTGTTGTTGTAGTAATTACTATTATTTACATCGAACACATAAGGAAAACGTGTGATTGTTTGTAGATGAAAGTTAATTCTGGGTTCCGCATTTTGCAGTTCGCCAGTCTCCAGCGGAAGCTCTGAATAACAAAGACATGTTTGAGAGCGGCGGCAGCAGCAGCAACGGCGGCAAGCACGCGCAGGGTGGTGACGTCAGGAACAATGACTGTGCCAGCAGTGCCGAGACAACTACACAGTTCTGACTCGCTACCTATAGCACTCTGGAACTGCTGAGGCAAATCACGCTAGTTCTAGGGTCTACCAGAGGCACGACCAGACATAATCGCTTGGCCTCACCATATCATACTGCGCCGTTTTTATGCCCGTACTCGACACGCGACAGTTCCGTGTTTTCACTGCACCAATTTTTTTTTGCGCAACCTTTTTATCTTTTATTTTTAGCCACTTAGCTTAACATTTTCATGTCAAATTTAAAGTAGGACAAGGGGTTGTACTATAAGTAGCTAATTGCATTGTAAATTAATGTTAATCTGATACATTTCACCACTTTATTTTATCAATAATAATAAATAAATAATAATAGTTTGTCTTTTACTTATAATATTGAGGATCATGTTAAATTAGTGTAATATCAATGTATTATTACTCATTGAATATGTTGCACATGCATTCAATATTGCTAAATCTAAATCATGGGGAAAATTGATATAGCATGTACATTATACTATGTTCTTTAGGGAGGTTTTCATGGTGAAAAATTCGTAGAACTAGTCCAAAGGAATGCATGCATTTACAGACCGCTATCAACGTTGGTATGTATAGTACACATATATTTTAAAATGGCACTAGGTCTACTGTTACTACATTACTGTATGACCTGAAACTCCACAATTTTCCAGGAGTTCATCTCGACCGCCTTTTAAGTCCCGGGAATAATTTTCAGTCTCCCACTGGTCCCAATGGTTTCTGTTTTTTGATTCCCTCTGGAAAATGCTGTGTGAAGCGTATGACAACCTGTTTGTAAGTAGCGCTATACAAAATAAGATTGATTGATTGATTGATTGAAAAAAACATGTGGTTGCATAAATATGTCCCAAGACCACATCATTAATTATTTGATGGCTTATTAATTGTTTAAAGGAAGATATGGCATATGTGACAAAATGTAATATATATAGGCCTACATTGTGACAACCGTTTCATTTTTCGTTTTTCCCTAAATGGTTAAACCAGGGTCTCAATCTTATCCCTGAAGGGTCGTGTGGCTGCAGGCTTTGTTCTAGCCCAGCACTAAAACAGCTGATTCAACTAATCAAGTTCTTGATTGAAAGTGATAAGTTGAATTGGGTGATTTGGTGCTGGGCTAGCTAAAGCTTCACCCACCCGGCCCTTCAGCGTCGATAAAATTCGGTCTATTCATTTAGTAGTTGGTGTTTCTTTCTTTTTTGTTGAAACAATTTAAAAAATGCTCCATCATATACTAGGCTTATTTTCGCTGCAACCTCATCAATTTGGTAAGTGTAGAACAAGCATGCTCTCCTCCAAAGCGTGGCGTCAGCCACGCTTGTTTTCACACACTTGATCTACAAGTTCAGCTTGCACAGACCTGATTTGGAGGAAGCATGCGCAGCTTTATGAGCAGACTGTGGGTGCCTGATTGACCAGTGGACTTTGTAATTGTGTGACAAAACATGGACAACCCAGCAGTTGTATCCCACCCCAGAGGAGCAGCCTAATAACCTTCCCAGCTTTAGTGATACCTGCATTTTAATGAGATTAATGTTATAGCATTTCTTGAATTAGCTAATAGCAACAACACAGGCAGCAATCCTTGGTCATTGTTGCATACAGCACCACCCACTTACCTGTATTTCATATGTAATTTTCTCTCTAAAAAATCATTGTTAAAATTGGACATTTTCAGTCTAAATTCACATTCCTTTAATATCAATTCAAATAATGCCTATCTTATGGGTAAAATGTATTTCTATTTCAAATGTCCAAACAACATAATACTAGATAATGTTCTCATGAAGTAATGTAGCATTTCATTTCTGGTGTGTTCTAAGCAGGCGTAAGCTGAAGTATAAATCACGTCTTGTGCAATTCACAATCTGCAGAATGCATCTTCAGTACACTGTGAGGAAAAACATTTTTCATGACATACAAAGTGTTCTGAAATTGGGCTGAGCGCATTGGTGTCAAAGGCATGGTTTTGACACAAATGCAACCAGGCCATTTTCAGAGCATTATTGGAGGCACTCGCCGAAACACTTAAAATGGCAGTAAGATACATTAGTGGGAATGACATCACCAACATAGAGAGCCATTTATTTTATTGGCACCATTCCTAGAAGGAGACTACAGACTTCTAAGACGGTTATTAGTGCACCAAAACAATATCATTTACCAGAGCATACATCATACCCTCCATACATTGTTTGAATAAAGCCATTTCCATGGTGTTTAAGTGCATTTAACAATAGAATAGCTATCCATCAAATATGTGCGCTCAAAAGATTACGTCTTACCATTCAGCATATCAACACCTACTGTAATATATGATATGTATAAAAGGGAATAACATTAGGTGGTTAGAAAACAGTGTGGTGTTAATTACATGAACTAAAGATAAAAACAAATCTAAAAGCCACATAATGTAAAATACTGAAGTGAATTTTGCGTTAGGAGTTTGCAAATATCAGCACAATGCTATGATTGGTGTGCTATTTGTCATAGTTATTTCATAATGAAAACCTTTATTGTATTTTTAACATTACCATCTAAGTGTTTTAATCAGGCACTTCCAAAGTCCTCCTAAGTTGTTGAGGTTTATTAATGCAGTGAACATTCCAAGAACCAGTCAATGAATGACATTTAAGCAAGACTGTCGTTACTACAGCTAACGTCACACATGATTCCC
>JAINUG010002422.1:0-10977 GCA_029706075.1 Aldrovandia affinis
CTTTCCCTTTTTACTGTGAGTTCACCACTGCAACTCTGGGACTGGCAGTGATGAGCCACACTGACCCGCCTCATCCCAGCCACTGACTGCTGTTCAAACACACACAGACTCGCTAATGCCGGCTTCCTCCCCCTCCACCTGGGGCAGACAGTGGGCAACCTGAAAACTAATGCCGGCTTCCCCTCCCCCTCCACCTGGGGCAGACAGTGGGCAACCTGCACTCAGGACAACCTGCACTTAGGACAACCTGCACTTAGGGCAACCTGCACATAGGACAACCTGCACTTAGGGCAACCTGCACTTAGGACAACCTGCACTCAGGACAACCTGCACTTAGGACAACCTGCACTTAGGGCAACCTGCACTTAGGACAACCTGCACTCAGGGCAACCTGCACTTAGGGCAACCTGCACTTAGGACAACCTGCACTCAGGACAACCTGCACTTAGGACAAGTGCCTTTACTGGTCGTGCCACCCAGGGGCCCCCATGACATTATATTTCTGACATAAATAACATCACAAAATAAAATGAATACAGACCACACAGCAAGTAGGCGTGCATAATGATTTAGGAAGTGATTGGTGTTTTGGCACTTCGTGACATTTCTGTTATATTATAAATAGTTTATGAATTCATGGCACAGTTACAGAGAGCTGTATGATTACAGCAGACTGTCTTGATTGTCTCTGTTGATGATCAGCTATTCTTTATAATTAATGGTCTAACAAAGCACTGTATAAACATTTGACTATTGCTGACATGGCCGAGAGAACCTGGTTCATCTTGAGTGAACTCACACCCTGCTCTGAGGTTGAAGCTCTCTCCTTCCTGAAGCAGCTTTAAAGCAGAAGTGAAGCACAGAGGTTTTTGTCATGGTGTGAATCACTGTGATACCCCCTCACTCACTGAGCTGTCCCATGTGCTACAGTAATACACTGCTGAGTCTCCTGCCTCCACATTTTTAATTATTAATCGATAATCTGATTGAGTCTGATGGTTGGATGTGAAACGGCTGGAGGAGAAACCAGTTCCATAGGTGGGAGAGCGAGAAGTATGGTGAAACCACAAAACAAACTGAGGAACTCCTCCTGGAACCTGCTTATACCAGCGAGCAGCCCTGTTAGTCACAGCCCCGAGGTTACAGTCCATAGTGGCCGTCTCTCCTTTACTCACTGCCAGAACAGGAAGCTTCTGTGTCACCACTGTCACTCCACTCACACCTGGGAATGTGAATGAAACACATTTATTTCATTAAAAAATGCTTCAGTCTGCCTTTGATTCAAATATATTACATATAAACCCATTAATAATTGTAATTTCTTACATGAGAGCAGAGTGATGAGAGTGCAGAGTGTCCCCAGCATGTTGTCAGTGTGTGGTGTGAACGGCCCTTACTGTCCAGCTGAGAGATGAGCAGGGTTGGAGTGTGAGGAGAGGAGAGGCTGCAGGACACAGCTATAAGGGGCCGGTCAGGGAGATGGAGAGGGAGGAGCCTCTGCACTCAGCCAATCACAGCTGCCCCCAGGAGACTAAATAAACCAAGAGAAATGGAGAAAAGGTCATTTACACATTTCCATCTGAGAACTTGTTACTTTTCGTTGTCATCCGAGGGATGCTTTAATATTTCCTAATTTCCTCCCTCTACAAATTCAGAAATTTTCATTTGATTCCTTATTTATTCATTTACTTTGTTTTCTATAAATAACCCACAGAATTCTCCTCTGGCATACTTTTAGGTTTTAGCTTTACCTAATCTATTTGAAATGACTTTTATAAAATGTATCATTTATTTTTATTGGATTATGTTTCCAGTAATTCATAGAGCTGCAATAAAGCAGCAGTCTCTCCCTCCTCCAGGGGAGGGTTGTGTTCTCTGGCTGGTGAAAGAATATTTAGGGAATGAGTGGTGTTACTTTGTGCAGGTTATTCAGCACCAAGCTGACATGAATCCAATGGGCTCTGACTGCCTTCATCCCAGAGCCTCTGTGTAAGTGTGGAGCGCTTTGGTTGTCCTGATTATGGTTGATCATGAGATGAACCTGTATGAATATTATGCAGCTGCAGAATGGCCAACTGGCATTGTTCACCAGATACCAATATGTCTGGCAACCCTGGACACATAAATGTATGTTTTTGGTAGACACAAATCTCAACAATATTACTATAAATAATATAATTTGGCATTTGTTTGAACTTACAATTCAGCTAATAACCTGTATTGTTTCTTTTATACAGCTTTTTTGCTCATCCTTATCAATGGTCTAAATAATTTTGGACCTGGCTGTATATATCTGCCTTTTATTTAATTCCATTTCACATCTTCTAGTGCTGATTGTTACATCGACTTTAAACCCAACAGTTTTATTTCTCAGATCAACAGAAATACACCGGTTATTATCTGTAACACAGTCCAGGATTTCTGCTGCATTAAACATCAGTACCTGATGAACATTGTTTGCAAATCTTTTTTTCAATAACACACACTGAAACAGAATGATAGCTCTTTCTCTCCTGCATTCTTGCATTTAACTCCAGTCTCATTGATCAAGTGCGCTTGAGACAAGGTTAGGTTTTGTTTTAGGGTTTGAATTTGCTCAGGATTAGGGTTTGGATCTTGAGGTGATGGTGAAAATTTCTGGTGAGTGCTGGGAGATCAGCGATGAGATGGAAACGACAGGCTTGAACAACAGACGTTTATTAACCAATGTGCACACAGGGAGAGCAGTTCAAGGCCAAACCATCAATGGCCAGCAGACATACTGGAATCAGGACTGAAAGACATCTTTCAAGGGCCTGTCTGTCCATCCTCTGTGATGTGATGGCTTCTCTCATCCTCACTAAAAGAACAGCCACCGACTAAATAATCAGAACATATTTAGTTGGTCCACATTTTCCTCTGGTCTGTTCAAATAGGATTTTCATTGTGTTAAGTCTCCTCTCACATTCTCCATCCTCTCTTCTTCTTTGGTGGTTATATTGGTGGATCCCAAACCAAACTAGAGATGATGCACATCACCACCTCCTGTTCTAGACTGTGGAACTGATGAAGACTGGAATTCAAACCAGCCCACATCCCACTGCTGAATGTGTCTCAGGTGAGAATGCAGGTGTTCCAAATGTGAACAACAAGCAAATAAAAAAACCTTAAAGCCATGACATAATTATTATTATTATTTTTCAAATGTTTCTCTGTTTTTCTCCGTATTTGGTGACCAATTATACCCTTGTCTATATCAACTATTCCTTTCCCTTTTACTGTGAGTTCACCACTGCACCTCTGGCATTGACCCGCCTCATCCCAGCCACTGACTGCTGTTCAAACACACACAGACTCGCTTGTACGCGGAAAACTAATGCCGGCTTCCCTCCCCCCTCCACCTGGGGCAGACAGTGGGCAACCTGCACTTAGGACAGGGGTGTCAAACATACGGCCCGCGGGCCGGAACCGGCCCCCAAGGATGTTCGATCAGGCCCGCAGGATAATTTGAAAGTGAAAAAATGCATAAAAGACACGGATTTAATATTTTTAATTAGCTGCAATTCATGGAGTATCCGCTAGTGCTAACAGCGCTAGTGCTAACAGCGCACTGTTTTGATCAGAGTAGAAGACAAGCCGCTTGCTGCTTGTTACGACGTTGTTTCTACCCTGGTCTCTACCTCCCGCTTACACCCTCATTAGCCAAAATGTCGTTATCCAAACGGAGAAAAGTAGATAAGGAGTGTAGAATTTTCAAAGAAAAATGGACCACGTCTTATTTATTTACAGAGATGCACGGGAAACCTTTGTGCTTGGTGTGTTTGCAACAAGTTTCGGTATTGAAGGAATATAATATTCGACGCCACTACGAGACTCATCACAGCGAAAAATATGACGGCTTGCAAGGACAACTGAGAAGAGATAAGATCAACGAATTGCTGGCGGGTCTGAGGAAACAGCAGTCAACTTTCACCCAGAGCCGAGAAGTCAGTGAAGCAGCGGTAAAAGCCAGCTACCTAATTGCTAGCGAAATAGCATTGGCATCAAAGCCGTATTCCGACGGTGACTTTGTTAAACGATGCATGATGAAGGCGGCTGAACTTGTATGTCCCGAGAAGCGACAAGCTTTTGACAATATTAGCCTGACGAGGAATACTATAGCAGAGAGGATTTCGGAACTATCGGCAGATTTAGACAGCCAATTGAAACAGAGAGTCAAGTCATTTATTGCATTTTCCGTTGCAATTGACGAGAGCACTGACATCACAGACGTGGCTCAACTGGCCATATTTATTCGTGGAGTTGATGAGACATTGACTGTTACTGAAGAGTTTCTTGAGTTGGTGCCAATGATGGACACCACAACAGCCGAGGACATTTTCGGCTCTGTCGTTGCTGCACTGGACAGAGTTGAGTGGACTGGTCCGTGCTGTCAGCCTGGCTACAGACGGCGCACCATCCATGGTCGGAAAGAAAGCAGGTGTCGCGACAAAGTTCAGAGAGAAAGTACAAGCCCTTAATGGAGGAGATCGTTTCTGGACATTTCACTGTATTTTGCACCAGGAGGCATTGTGTTGCAAGTCCTTGAAAATGGACCACGTCATGGAGGTGGTTGTTCGCACTGTAAATTTCATCCGAGCCAGAGGTCTGAACCATCGTCAGTTTGACAAACTTCTCAGCGACAGCAACATTACCCACAGCCTGCCATACCACACTGAAGTGAGATGGTTAAGCCGAGGCGCTGTGCTGAGGCATTTCTTTGATCTACGAGAGGAAATCGGACAGTTCATGGAGAAAAAGGAAAACCGGTGTTGGAATTACAATCTCAGGAATGGCTACAGGACCTTGCATTTTTGGTTGATATTACTGAACACTTGAACAATCTGAACAAAATGTTGCAAGGCCGCAAAAAGTTGTCACACAGTTTTCTGACAACATACATGCATTTAAGTTGAAGCTGACTTTGTGGGAGACGCAACTGGTAAGTGGCGACCCTGCTCATTTCCCTGTCTGAGAGATGTGTGTGTGACCAGACCTGATGCGGACGTGAAACGGTACAAAGACAAGATTGCAGGATTACTGTGGGAGTTTGAGAAACGTTTTCAGGTATTTGGTGAACTTGAGACAGAATTTTCAGTTTTTCGCTCACCTTTCACAGTTAAAGCTTCTGATCTGCCGGTCGACATCCAGCTAGAAATAATTGATTTGCAATGTGATGCAGATTTGAAGGGCAAATTTGCCTCCGTAGGTCTGGACAAATTTTATCAGTATCTACTACCAGGGTACCCCAAATTAACAGCCCTGGCTGCTAAAATTTTGTGCATGTTTGGGACAACCTACCTTTGTGAACAAATTTTCTCAGTAATGAATATCAATAAAACAAAAATGCGTTCAAGGCTCACAAACAAGCACTTAAATGACATTCTGAAAGTGACAGCTAGTCAGGACATGACACCTGGTGTTGATGCACTTGTACAGGCCAAAAGATGCCAAGTTTCAGGAACAAAAACAAGTCCAGACTAGACTAACGCCTTTAAAATGCTGCCTTAGATACTGTTTTCATTGAAAGAATACAGCTCTGTGAAGATGAATCCTTACTGTGGTGATTAAAAAATGTGCAATTTAATGTTAGTCAGCAGCTTCACTACAAAAGAGTATGGTGGAATTCTACTGTTCATGCAACTCCATAAATTTTCAGTATGTATTGTATGTGTATGTATGTTTCATGTATGAAGTTTACACATTTACAGGACAGGTGAATACTTTCTTCTTTACACATTTAATAGCACTCTCCTTAGTTTGTAAGGTGTAGGCAGGGATTCAATTTAGATTTTATATGCACATGTGTAAATGATTTAAAAAATTCCTTTCTTTATAAGTCTCATTTAATCTTAAAGTGCATTACTATATTTTTCAATACCAATTACTTGTTAAAGTTTTGTGCCTTTGTACAATCAGTGGGATCAGTTGCAATGCATATATGTGAATGATAAAAGTAAATTGCACATTTGTCTAAGGAAATATGAGGTGTTTCGTGAAATGTTTTGTAAAAGGATTGTTCATTAAATTTCAAGTTTTTCCTAATGTTCTTGTGCTTCTTTACACCAAAACAAAGGAAAGACATGATATTTTGGTTATTTATAGCAGAGTATGGTATAATTTTAATGGTCCGGCCCACTTGACATCTACCTAGGCCGTATGTGGCCCACGATGTGAAATGAGTTTGACACCCCTGACTTAGGACAACCTGCACTTAGGACAACCTGCACTTAGGACAACCTGCACTTAGGACAACGTGCACTTAGGGCAACCTGCACTTAGCACAACCTGCACTTAGGAGAACCTGCACTTAGGACAACCTGCACTTAGCACAACCTGCACTTAGGACAACCTGCACTTAGGACAAGTGCCTTTACTGGTTGTGCCACCTAAAACCCCGATGACATTATATTTCTGACATAAATAACATCACAAAATAAAATGAATACAGACAACACAGCAAGTAGGCGTGCATAATGATTTAGGCAGTGATTGGTGTTTTGGCACTTCATGACATTTCTGTTATATTATAAATAGTTTATGAATTCATGGCACAGCTACAGAAAGCTGTATGATTACAGCAGATTGTCTTGATTGTCTCTGTTGATGATCAGCTATTCTTTATAATTAATGGTCTAACAAACTACTGTATAAACATTTTACTATTGCTGACATGGTCGAGAGAACCTGGTTCATCTTGAGTGAACTCACACCCTGCTCTGAGGTTGAAGTTCTCTCCTTCCTGATGCAGCTTTAAAGCAGAGGTGAAGCACAGAGGTTTTTGTCATGGTGTGAATCACTGTGATACGTACTCTTTAGCAGAGACATCCCATGTGCTACAGTAATACACTGCTGAGTCTCCTGCCTCCACATTTTTAATTATTAATCGATAATCTGATTGAGTCTGATGGTTGGATGTGAAGCGGCTGGAGGAGAAACCAGTTCCATAGGTGGGAGAGCTAGAACTATGGTGAAAATACAAAATAAACTGAGGAACTCCACCTGGAACCTGCTTATACCAGCGAGCAGCACTGCCAGTCACAGTCCCGAGGTTACAGTCCATAGTGGCCGTCTCTCCTTTACTCACTGCCAGAACAGGAGGCTTCTGTGTCACCACTGTCACTCCACTCACACCTGGGAAGGTGAATGAAACACATTTATTTCAGTAAAATATTATTCAATCTTCTATTGATAACATTGTATTACACATAAACCCATTAATAAGAGTCATTTCTTACATGAGAGCAGAGTGAAGATGAAGAAAATAACTTATTTATATAATGCACTTTCCATTGACATTCACATATTAATACTAATATTATACAAATAAAGCTATTATTATTATTATTATTATATATCAAATTATACGCTGCACCTGTTACTGTCACGGTTTTACCTTGTTCAGCCGCTGGAGGGCGCTTGACCATGTGATGGTCTGTTTTCTTTTGTTTTGCGTGAGGAATCATTGTCATTTCCACCTTCCTTATATGGTCTTTTGTCGGTGAGTATTCCGATCACTTTCAGCTGAGGGTTATCAGTGTTAATTCCGCTTCTTATTTAAGGTCTGCGTTTCCCTCATTCAAACGCTTCTTTGTAAACCATTGTTACGCTCTAGCCGGTACTAAGAACTAAGGTATTAGTTTCCACCCTGTGGTCTCTCAGTTAAAGAGAGAAGGTACTTCTTACTATCTCATTTAAAGGTTTAGCGTTACCACTCTGTGGTTGCCTTTTTAGGAGGAATATTCCTTTCCTATCTAAAGGTTTTATGCTCGCCACTCTGGTGGTATTTCCTTTCGAGATTCATTCTTTGTTTTTTGGGTTAAAATTCACCAGAGCTAAAGTCTCTAAAATCATTTTAGTTTCTTACCTCTCCGTTGAAGAGTTCTCGCCCTTATTGGGTTGTTTTCTGTTTAATTATTTTCTGTGGTCTTTATGCCCGGAGTTTTCTTTTCTTTGCCCTTCCATTTTTTCCCCTGCTCCCTAATCTGTTCGCAGACTTAGTGGCTGACTACTCGTGGTCAGCTTTTAGATATTTGTGAAATCTGCGTGTGGTTCTTCCACCCTCGACCCACACCACAGTTACAAGCACTACACTAGTCACAGTGTCCATGCAGTCATGTTGACAGATGATCAAAAAGCAAACATTTTATTTTCATTGTAGTATATTTGACCGTGTGTCAGGCTCCATTGTAATAAGGGGTGAGACACAGAAAATGCATTTAGTCTCTCAGGGGATGATGGGCCAGGACGTTTGGATGCACTTTTATAAATAGCACCTCAGACACACATCAAGGGATCCATTTTGGCTCCAGTCTCGTTTATTACTTATATTAATGATATCATTTCATCTTTAACTAGTTGTCATGCACATCTGTATGCGGATGACACAATTCTGTATTGCAACGCTGATTCTGTATATTTAGCCTTCGAACATTTGCAGCGCTCCTTTAATATTCTGCAAGGTGCACTTGTTGATCTTAAACCTGTACTGAATGTGCATAAAACAAAATTCATGTTGTTTTCCAGAGCCAGGGTCATTGATTACAATGATCTGCATATCTCGACTGTGAATAGATTTAAATTATTATATTATATTTCTCCCAATTTAGTAGCCAATTATACCCTCTATTTTATTTTCAATTCCCACCCTCACGAAGTCCGCCGCCCGTCCTCCGGGAACGAGATTCGTATTCCTGGACCTATTTCCCGCCTTCTTTCGAGACGGAGATCTTCCACGGACTCCATTAACCTTCTCCTCGGCGGACTCGTGCGGGCTCTCCTCCCTCCTCCCGAGGCGGACAGCCAAATGCCGCTCCGATCGGGCTGAGCCGACCAGGCCGGTATGGTAGAAACGCGGTTTCGATCCGCGTCTCTGACGGGTAGCGCACACCGCTCCAAAGCGCGGTGCACTAGACCACTGGGCCATCAATAGATTTAAATTTGATAGAGTCACTGAATATAAATATCTTGGAATTTGGCTAGATGAGAAATTCTAATTCAAGTATCATATAGATAATCTTGTCAGCAAGTTACGGCCAAAAAATCGCTTCTTGGACAGAAACAGAACCAGCTTTCCTACGTTTAGTAGTAAAAGGATTATTGAAGCAGTTTTTCTGTCAGTTCTGGATTATGGTGATGTGATTTATAGGCATGCATCTGCCTCCACCCTCAAATCCCTGGATTCTGTATATCACTCCACCCTCAGATTTATTACTGGTTATGTGTATGGTACCCATCATTGCACCCTGTATGAAAAGGTCGGGTGGTCTTCTCTGTCAGAGAGAGACGTGATAGGCATTGGTTCTTGTTTATCTACAAAGCCCTTCTTGGAAAACTGCCACTTTATGTCTCTTCTTTACTAGACTGGTCTGCTGGTCTACATCAGACCTGCTCAAACTGCCACCTCATGTCTCTTCTTTACTAGACTGCTCTGCTGGTCTACATCAGACCCGCTCAAACCACTGCCTTGTGCTCCAGCTGCTTCCGTTTAGGACTGAATTTGGAGGGACTGCTTTTAGTTTTAGTGCTCCAGATTCACGGAACACTTTGCAGGGCGTCCTAAATATTGAATCTTTCATTCCTTTTGGACAGTTCAGAAGTATGATCTTAAACCTTCCGATGTCTGTCTGTAATTGTTTTAACTGATTTTCGTTTTGTTATGTCTTTTTTTCCTTTACTAATTTCCTTGTTTATTCTGTTCCTGTTTCTACAATGTACATCTCAGCATCATTTAAAATGAGGGCACACCCTCAATGCTCTTTCTGAGGATTAAATAAAGATTGAAGGAATGAATGAATGAATGAACATAATCACTTTACCAGCCTTTGTAGTTTCTGTACTTCTGAACATATTATGTCCTGTTGCTTTTATTGAACAAGACTATGTCAGAGTTACAGAGTGCTGTATCATTACAGCAGAGACGTTGGATGATGTGCTCATGCGATGGTTGATTTACTCTGTTCAGTAAGGCAGATTTTGTTTTCAATTGTAAGAAAAGTGACCGTTTCAGCATTATGCTGTTACTGAGATGTTCTGGTTCAGGCTGAGTGAATTCACATCCTGCTCTGAGGGTGTATCCTCCTGATGCAGCTTTAAAGCAGAAGTGAAGCACAGAGGTTTTTGTCATGGTGTGAATCACTGTGATACCCACTCACTCACTGAAGAGTACCATGCGCTACAGTAATACACTGCTGAGTCTCCTGCCTCCACATTTTTAATTATTAATTGATAATCTGATTGAGCCTGATGGTTGGATGTGAAGCGGCTGGAGGAGAAACCGGTTCCATAGACGGGAGGCCGAGAACCAAGGTGAAAATACAAAACAAACTGGGGAACTCCGCCTGGAACCTGCTTATACCAATAAGCATAGTCATTAGACCCAGTCCCGAGGTTACAGTCCATAGTGGCCGTCTCTCCTTTACTCACTGCCAGAACAGGAAGCTTCTGTGTCACCACTGTCACTCCACTCACACCTGGAAAATATAATATTTGTTTGAGAGAAAATATTTCTTTAATACTTAACATGAATGTAATGGAACAATGTTAAAAGTGACATCAATTATTTCTTACATGAGAGCAGAGTGATGAGAGTGCAGAGTGTCCCCAGCATGTTGTCAGTGTGTGGTGTGAACGGCCCTTACTGTCCAGCTGAGAGATGAGCAGGGTTGGAGTGTGAGGAGAGGAGAGGCTGCAGGACAGCCATAAGGGGCCGGTCAGGAGATGGAGAGGGAGGAGCCTCTGCACTCAGCCAATCACAGCTGCTCACGATTCTTTCCACCTCCATTCCATCAGTGATAATAAGAGAGCTGAAGAGAATATTCTTCTGTGAGCTACTGACTTACCAGACGTGTGTGAGCTGTGTGTGCCCTGCCCATCCTCTCTGCTCTCTGTCCCACTAAAAAGGAGCTCAGGGACTGATGTTAATGAGACACACCCACTCATAATAGAGGCATGGAGTCA
>JAINUG010002423.1:0-10971 GCA_029706075.1 Aldrovandia affinis
CCCCCACCATGTCCCTTGCCATACCTTGGCTTTTGCTGAAATGAAGCCACTGCCTGATAACATGTACAATGAAAAAGCAGAGGGCCAAGACAGCTTCCTTGTGCAACCCCAAAAGCCATGTCGTATATCTCTGATGTGTGAGCCCGAGACTAACATAAAATTGTCTTTGTGTGAGATACGTTCGAAACCAATTTAGAGCACAATCGGATAAACCAACCCAGTTTCCCAGTCGATTCAGTAGTATACCGTGATCAAGAGTATCAAAGGCAGCGCTCAAATCCAGGAGAACAAGAACCGAGACCCTTCCCCCGTCAGCACTAAGTCTGAGATCATTGATTATTTTGACCAGTGCCGTCTCTGTACTGTGGCCGGACCTAAAGCCTGACTGGAATTTTTCCAAAATGTCATTTTCATTTACAAAGTCATTTAATTGGTTAAAGACTACTTTTTCGAGAACCTTACTTCTAAACGGTAAATTAGAAATGGGTCTATAATTGCTTAGGACATTTGGATCCAGGTTTTTTTTTTTTCAAAAGCGGTTTCACGACTGCGGTTTTGAAAGCATTTGGAAAAGAGATGTATTGATTATTTTCCTAACTGGTTCAGTGAGACAGTTAAAAGTTTTTTAAATACATTTTGTGGGGACAGGGTCAAGATTGCAAGTTGATGACTTACTCTGTGTCACGATTTTATTAAGATCAGCTTCAGAGATACTATTAAAATGCTTCAAGGTTGCTTTATTGTCAGAAGATAGCTTGTGTGCGTCATTAATATGTGACAATACCTGCCCGAATGGTTTTTTAATTAAAATACTGGGCAAATTCATCACGTTTTTCAGCAGACGCCATACCGAGAGGATCCAAAATTGGTACAGGGTTTAAAAGCTGGTCAATTGTTGAAAATAATACCCTGGAATTGCCATTGTTCTCTGCAATGATCCTTGAGAAATAGGCTTTTCTCTTGGAGCGAATGACATTATTATATGCAATAATATGCTCCTTAAAAATGCTGCGGTGTATCTCCAGTTTAGAAGTGGACAATGTTTCTTCTCCTTAGTGCTGTCATCTTACACAAAATAATGTGCCTTTTACAGGAGCTGTGCTGAAGCCTCCTGTAGCTCTCCTGTCATCACCCCAAGGAACCAAAACACAGGTTATAATAATCACGTCTGATAATAATATTCTCAGGGTGCAGGCTGAGCCCTTTGGCTTAGACATCACTAGTTTGAGTCAGGGCTATGTCAGCCAATAGAAAGGTGATGCATTTAGCAAACAGAAGAAAGGGACATCTAGCACAGAACTGGAGATGGTTAGCTTGTGGCAATGCAGAACATTGCCATTGTCAAACAAGAGTTTGAGGAAAAGGACAACAAACAAGACAACAGTCTTAAGCACCATTATTGGACATTTTAAGGTTGTATGAAACCAATATTGAGATGATTTCTGCTTTATCACTGAGGTGCCTATTCGACTGATATGATTTTGTCTGCAGAGGAACCCTGAAATAGGGAGGATGTTGACCTGGACGGTATCACTTCTAATATAAATCCTCACTTTTCTTGTTTAGTCTTCAGCATTGTATCCATTTGTACTTTCTCTCAATTACGGTTGGGTTTATCAGCACCTGCTTACTTTTATATTTCCCAAAAGCTTAATATCTCCTTTATGCCTTCTCTCTCCTCAGGACACCTTGAGGTGTCCTCTCCGGTCCTTGCCTGCTCTCAGTGCCCATTCGTTCACATGGAGGAAGTGAAACTTCACCGGCACATTGAGAGGGTTCACCCAGAGGAGTACAGCAGGAGTCTGAGGTCTGAAGGAAACGAAGCAGAGAACCCACTGCCTCCCAGCAGCACACATCAGCACCCCACTCCACCTAAGACTCTCCCCACCCCAACACAGTCACACACAGGCACTCCAGGGCCCCACACATGCTCCCAGTGTGGGACGAGCTTCAGATCTGAACCCTTGCTGAAAAAACACCAGCGAATCCATACAGGGGTGCGCCCGTACCACTGCTCCCAGTGTGGGAAGAGTTTCACTCGGGCAAGTTTCCTGAAGCTACACCAGCGGAAACTCATACAGGGGAGCGTCCATACCCCCTGCTCCCAATGTGGGAAGAGTTTCATGACATTGCAGCAACTGAAGCGACACCTACTGATTCACACAGGGGAGCGTCCGTACCACTGCTCCCAGTGTGGGAAGAGTTTCAGTGAAGTTAGTAATCTGAAGAAACACCAGCGAATTCACACAGGGGAGCGTCCATACCACTGCTCCCAATGTGGGAAGAGTTTCACTCGGTCAAGTTCACTGAAGCTTCACCAGCAAACTCATACAGGGGAGCGTCCATTTAACTGCTCCCAATGTGGGAAGAGTTTCATGACATTGCCGCATATGAAGAGACACCATCAAGTCCATACAGGGGAGCGCCCATACCACTGCTCCCAATGTGGGAAGAGTTTCATGACATTGCAGCATATGAAGAGACACCAGCAAGTCCATACAGGGGAGCGCCCATACCACTGCTCCCAATGTGGGAAGAGTTTCATTACATTGCAGCATATGAAGGGCCACCAGCAAATCCATACAGGGGAGCGCCCATACCACTGCTCCCAATGTGGGAAGAGTTTCAATCGGTCAAGTTCACTGACTACACACCAGCGAACTCATACAGGGGGAGCGCCCATACCACTGCTCCCAGTGTGGGGAGAGTTTCAATCGGTCAAGTTCACTGACGCTACACCAGCGAACTCATACAGGGGAGCGTCCGTACCCCTGCTCCCAATGTGGGAAGAGTTTCACCACATTGCAGCAACTGAAGCGACACCTAGTGATTCACACAGGGGAGCGTCCGTACCCCTGCTCCCAATGTGGGAAGAGTTTCAATCAATTTGGTAATCTGAAGAAACACCAGCGAATTCACACAGGGGAGCATCCATACCACTGCTCCCAATGTGGGAAGAGTTTCACTCGGTCAAGTTCACTGAAGCTACACCATCAAACTCATACAGGGGAGCGTCCATACAACTGCTACCAATGTGGGAAGAGTTTCATGACATTGCAGCAAATGAAGCGACACCAGCAAGTCCATACAGAGGAGCATCCGTACCACTGCTCCCAATGTGGGAAGAGTTTCATTACATTGCAGCATATGAAGGGCCACCAGCGAACTCATACAGGGGAGCGCCCACACCATTGCTCCCAGTGTAGGAAGAGTTTCAGCAAATTAAGTAATTTGAAGAAACATCAGCGGATTCACACAAGCAAGCACCCTAAAGCAGAATCAGGGATGGGGTGATCAGGGGTGAGGTCTTCCTGCTTGTTGGCTCCAGTCCTTAGCCGCCTGGAACTGTTGCATGCCCAGTCTGAGGCAGCACACCTGAAGCGGATCCGCTTGTTTACTCAGTATAAAAGCTCCACCCACCTGTGCTCACTTGGCTGAAGTACCATTCAGGGAAAGGGGTGGATGTAGTGGGAATCAGAATAAAGTGCTTGAAGTTTGAGTTAGAGACCTCAGACTGTGCTGGAACTCTGGTGTATTTGGAAAGCTACTTGAATTGCAATTTGGCTTGTTTGTTTGACCTGGTAACCAGTCTAGCTGGCCAGTGATGGAGAGCAGCAATAGGTGTTTGCTAATATGGTAAAACATCAGTGTTGCACCTGTATGTAAAAAACAAATGAGTCCTTAAACATTTCACCAAAAAGAAGAGGAACGAGAGAAATGGCTTTAATTTATTACGGTTCGGTGCACACTCACGTTTTCTATTTGAACAACACAGGACTCGTTACTGATGTAGGTGAATAGGTGGCAAATACGATGAGCTTGTGAATATTAGCTTTTCACCCACTCAGGCTGCCTTACAGCCTTGAACATAGTCAGACAAAAGGAAAGTAAGATAAGGCAAGATGCCTGGAAGCAAGGTAGTATAATTCCAATATATAAAAGGGGGATTGTACTGACCCAGGGAACTCCTGTCAGTTTAACCTGCATCATGTAAAATACTGGGTAGTATTATGAGGACAAATTGGAATTATTCATGAAATATTACAGATAGCAAACATTTTTTCATGCCTAAAAACCTCCTGGACATCTTTGAGAGACTACAAAGTGTTCACAAAGGTACCACATGAGTTTCCTTGTTAAAATAATTTCAGTAGGAATTACAGGAGATATTTCAGAGTGGGTTCATAATTTGCTGCAAGGTCGAGTACAAATGAATAAGGTAATCCAAGATGACATTCAATATAGCTAAATGTGAAGTTATGCATGTGAGAAATGTGTCGTTCTGTGTGGCTCAGTAAGTAGAGCATGGCACTGGCAATGCTTAGGTTGTGGGTTTGATTCCCATTGGGACCACATATACTGAAAAATGTATGCATTCACTTCTGTAAGTTGCTTTGGATAAAAGCGTCTGCTAAATGGCATATATTCTATTAGAAATAAAAAAAATATAAGGAGTATTTTTGTGGAAGGAGATGGGAACAAGAATATGTTCAATTTGAATTCGGAGCTGTAATTGATCAAAGTCTATCCACATCTAAGGAGTGTGCTGTAGCAGTGCAAAAGGCCAACAGGATGCTGGAATATATAGCCAAAAGTACCGAGTATGAATCAAAGGAGGTTATATTGATATTCTATAATGCCCTTGTCAGACCTCACTTAGAGTAATGTGTGCAGTTCTGGGTGCTCGAAAAAGTAGTAAGAAGGGGAACTAAATTAGTACCTGATATGAAATGTAAAAGTTAAGAGGACTTGTCTCATACAGCACAGTACAATCTTCACCTTCAACCTTCTCATATTTTACAAAATTCTACTAATAAAATGTCCATAGTTAATTGATGACTGCCTCTTATAACACGTCATTGTTCTGATTATTCACTCATTCTTTCAATATATCTTCTCAACAGTTGTAAATCATGAATTGTGACCACTGCTTTTACAGGAATAGTTTACCCAAATGGCATAATTCTGTATTAAAACTGGTAAGTAGTCTGGACCAGTAGTGTTGACACACTGCCCCATTGCTTCTGTTGCTTTGCTGTGGCTAATGTTGGCTTCACAATGTAATTTGAGGATCCTACACTTTATGCCTTAGTAGGCCTATGTAGATCCTGAAATGTCATTGTGAAACTACCATTAGCTGCAGCAGAAGCTAAGGGCCAGTGTGCCAACGCTATTTGTGTTACTGTAATGTGAATGAAATTTCCTTTTTTTCTTGGGGGTATTGTGTGTTATATCATGTGTTTGTAGAAATGCATTGTTTTTATGTGGTTGCAAAGGACTGCAAACAAAAATTTCCTCCAAGGCAGAATAAAGTAAGTACATCACTGATTATGAAATGTCATGCGCAGAAATCAGACAGATGTGTTGGTGAAACAATATGTATTAAAGCCACAGGCCTTTGGGGAGTGGGGGTATGAATGTATTTATAATATAAAATGCACAACATTAAATTAAAAATCCAGCCAAAATTATACTCTGAAAAAAGTATAAAGTTAACTTAAATCAATGAAAGGTTTAAATTAACTTAGAAGTATTAGTAGGGGGAATTATGTGAAATTTCGTTACGCGGCGGATAGAAGCATGGAAATTGATACACATGTTCCTTGGGTAATCCTAAAACATCCTAGAAGGGGTGCCCAAAAAATCTTAAACAGGAAGTGAGTTATTGACGAAATTCAAAATGGCCACCTAAACTGTTGGCAGTTGACTCAAAGACACCTAAAGAATCTCATAAAAGCATAAAATTTGGCACAAATGTCCCTTGGGTGATCTAAGACATCCTACAAGGGGTGCCCAAAAAAATATTAAACAGGAAGTGAGTTATTTATGAAGTTCTAAATGGCCGCCTAAACAGTTAGCGATTGACAGAAAGCACAAAAGGACGTCATAAAAGCATATAATTTAGTACGTACATTGAGTGATCCTTATATATCCTAGAAGGGGTGCCCCAAAAACTATTAAACAGGAAGTGAGCTGTTGAAGAAATTCCAAATGGTTGTCTAAACAATTGCACTCTGCATCTTCTTGCTTATTTTGCACTCTGCGTCTTCTTATGTATTTGCACTCTGCATCTTCTTGTTTACATGTACACTCTGCATCATCTTACTTCTTTTGCACTCTGCATCATCTTGCTTAGTTTGCACTCTGCATCTTCTTATTTACTTTTGCACTCTGACTCTATCTTCTTGTTTACATTTGCACTCTGCATCTTCTTATGTATTTTGCACTCTGCATCTTCTTGTTTACATGTACACTCTGCATCATCTTACTTCTTTTGCACTCTGCATCTTCTTATTTAGTTTGCACTCTGATCTTGTTTACATTTGCACTCTGCATCTTCTTATTTAGTTTGCACTCTGCATCTTCTTATTTACTTTTGCACTCTGACTCTATCTTCTTGTTTACATTTACACTCTGCATCTTCTTATTTAGTTTGCACTCTGATCTTGTTTACATTTGCACTCTGCATCTTCTTATTTATGTTGCACTCTGCATCTTCTTGCTTATTTTGCACTCTGCATCTTCTTATTTACATTTGCACTCTACATCTTCTTGTTCATTGCTGTCTAGTAGTGACTCACGTGTGCCAATTCACATGTTCCAGCACATTGGCATAATGCTGTGCAAGGTAACCCAGCATCCCGGCATCGACACTTTCGAGAACAGAGGGCTCAGCTTTGCAGCCACACTTCAGGAGTTCTCTACAAACTTTGGATTGCAAGTAACCGCGGGAACTGTTGTGTACCTCTCAGGAAGAAGAAGGGTATCCTTTTCCCTTTGGTTCAATGGTAATTTGTTCTCTACAAACACCCGTGTTTGAAAAAGGTTGAAGTGAACACACTTATTCCAGTCCCATGGAATGATCCCTGAGCTGTGGTTGATGAAGGATTATGGTCTATGTTATCAAAGTGCCCCAACAGTGAAAAAGACCTTTCCTTAGGATAGCAGGGCAGACCAGGTCCTGTGCCATGTACTTCGACAGACAGCAGATCCAGCTGGGTTTCAACCTCAAGGACACATTTGTAGTTAATACTGATTCCCAATGTGTTGAGGGAATTGACAGTGATCTTGCTTCTCGTTTGAGTGTGAACTTGAAGACCAATATAAAGAGGAAGAGGCGGCTCGTGAAGTTTGGAAGACCTTGATGGTCCTGTTGCATTAGCAGATCTTTTCTTCATATTGAAAGTATCAGCTGAGAAATGGTTAGGCATGCCTGAGAAACATCGCTATCTTGATTAGTGACATTAGGGCCATTCAGTAGCATGAAACCAGTGCCTTCAAACTGGGTGGGACGGAATCATTCTGACAGTTCTGTGGGAAGTGACCATCAAATTCAAACCCTGTATAGTCAACCATATCATTGCGAATTGATTTGACTAGTTTTGCAATTACCAAGTGCCTCTATCATAGTCACGAACCATTGTGCTTTCTTTCAGCATAGTCTGCATTCCATCTTTGAAAACAATTAATGTTGTATTTTTGCAAGACTGGTCCCTGACATCCATCAAAATGATCCACAATTTGTGATTTAAGTCTGGTTTTGTTGATTGTTTTGTTGATACCAACCGACTTTCATATAAACCATGGAGTTCTAAGAGTTTGAAAATGTGTCCCCCTTCCAAGTTACTTTTTCGATGTATGATACCAATTCAGCAAAGACCAAAGCTTCAACACATTTTCAGTTTCATTTGAATCTCTTTTCTCAGACCTTTGGATACTTCTGTATGTGTTTTTGTATTTAACAAGACATTCAAGATGGTATTTAGCTTCGATTGCAATTAGGTCCCCCTGAAATTTTTGCCAACAGAGCTGTGTCCTGCATTTCAGTGGCCATTTTCCGCAGACTGTTATCAAGATCCATTGTTGAACATTGACAGAGTTTACCTGTCTTCAGGCAGAACAGGCACTCACTAGGACATCATATTTGAAATGGACTGGCGCTTGGATCGCCGCAAGTCTTCATCAACGGAGTCTTGTTTTCTTTGTTCAGACTCTCAGCGCATTAAAGCCAATTTTGAGAATGAAAATTTCAGATGGCATGACTTGTGCCATTTGGCTTTATTTTCTTCAAAAGCTTCAACTGTACCACAACCTTTGAAATCTATCTCCACAGGCATCCCATCCAATTCCTTAAATTCTTTAACTAACTTAAGGAAAGTGCTGTACACCTCTGCACCGTTTCTTTGCAGAGAATCTGCTGGACACCTCATATCCCCTCCTCCCTCTGAGCAAATCACGCACACTCCAGTCCATGTTTTCTTACCCTAACCTTAACACTGACCAAAAAAATAAAATAAAATAAAATTATTTGAGTAGCTTTAGATAAAGCGTCTGATAAATGACCGTAATGTAATGTTTGAAAGCCTTTAAAAGGCTGTTGGTTGAATAAAGCTACTTCAATATTACTGCTACGCAAAATTAGATTGAGTCTCTACTCTAGATCAATCTAATGACAACTGAACAGAAAATGAGAAGCAGAGCAAATATTAGTAAGAAGACACACCCCTTCCACTCACTGTCCCACAATTCGCTGATAGCACACTACAGGCGTCTAACTTTACGCTAGTGACTAGATTTGACGCTAGTCAGTGACTAGATTTGGCTAGTCAGTGACTAGATGACGCTAGTCAGTGACTAGTTTGGCTAGTCAGGACAATGTGATATACTGCCAGCGTCTAACTTTTACGCTAGTAAGAACAATGTGATATAGCCCTGTACTTCAGAGTCTAACATTTACGTTAGTAACTACGGGCGTCTGTAAACTGTAAAGGTTACGGTAGCTCAAATTCATTCGGTGCCAATGGGAAACTAACTAAGCTAGTTACATGCTAAATGTGAACTTCATAATCCAGAGTGTTTTCCAGCACAAAATACATAATTGAACCGAGCACTGTTCTGATATACTGCCTTTATTGATTAGTTGAGCCCCGCCCCCTCACACCCCCCTCCCTTCCCCAAGGTCAGTCCAGGTTCAGTCAGTGTCTTGTTTGCAATGATACAACATTTCTATACATTCGCAATAGTACATCCAACTGTGTGCTTCTATCCACAACATAAGAAATTAGCCAATTTTGGGGCATTAAAATGCTAATGAGTTTGTGCCCCAATAGAGCTTGATCTCTGGTCATATGAAGATTTTAACAATATATTATCTATAGATAATCATTCATTAGAGTCTTTTAAAGTTTTTAAAAACAATTATGTATATATGCCATTGACAGTATATCACTCAGAAAGATTCATTTGGAAGGTCATCTCATTCAGTGTTTTTAAGCCTATGTTTGGTGTTTAAAGCTGTTTTAAAATGTATTTAAGACATTTTTCATGGGTTATTTTGGGCAAATCCTTTAATATTAGTCTATTTACTATAAATGTAAAAGCTATAATTAGCACAATCAGCCAAAATGTCAGCATTATATCACTTTTTAGGAATCTTCGTCTTTTCTGGCGGCCATTTTGAATTTCCTTTTAAAAAAGCCTTTAATGGGTCCAAATTTTTGGCACCCCTTCTGAGATGGTGAGATACATCCTAAAGAGTGTGTGTACCAAATTTGGTGCTTCTATCCGCCAGCATGTGAGTTGGCCATTTTTGACTTAATCCCCCTACTATATGAATAATCATGGTGCAGAAGCTGCTCAGGCTGGACTGGGGCGAGGCCGCTGGGCAGCCGGCCTCTCCAGCGCTCCTGACCCTGCTGCTCGTTCCGCCCGGGCACGGTGGTGGGACCTGAACACCATTGACATCGTCCTCTGGCTCCAGGATCGCCAGCAGGCAGACTGGCGTTGTGGAGGGCCGCGCAGGTGGTGACCCCGTCAGGGACGAAGGTCCAGTAGAAGCGATTAGTCGCCGCAAGCGTCACTAAAATCATGAGCGTCAATACAAGATGGCGTGTAAGTGAACAAGGACATTCTGTTTTAATCAGTGGTGGGCCGTCAGGGCCTGCAAGGCCTTCTCTGCTGGCTAAAAATATCTGAATCACAGACTGATGTTAATTATATTTTATCCATGAATACTTATTAAATAATTCCAAATGGTCTGTTCGCTTCTTTCATAGCTGTTCCCTAGTTCGCTGCATCCAGGCGTGTATTTTCATATTAAAGCATTTAACCAATCACATTTCAGCCATCATTTGTTGCCAGGGTCAAAGAAATCTGCCTGGGAGGCCTTCACAATCCGTTCTGAAGGCCTGTAGCATAAAATAAGTGTTGATCAAACTGTTGCTTCAACCAATCAGATTTTGAGTTGGGGACACGAAGGCCTTCTAGAAGGCCTAGGTAACGTCAGCGTATTCACACCCTTTGATTGGATAGTCAGAGAGTGTCTGACTATGATGTAATGTGATTGGTTAAATGCTTTAATATGAAAATCTGGATGCAGCTTCTGGGGAATAGCTATGAAAAGGCGAACAGACCATTTGGAAATTATTTCATAAGGAAACTCATGGACAAAATAAAATTCACATCAGTCTGTGATTCAGACATTTGGCGGACATTTTCAGCCCTAAAGCGAATGAAAACTTATGCCAGAAATACGACAGGGCAGAATCGACTTTCAGCATTAGCCGATGGCGATAGAAAAGGACTTGATGGAACTGAAACACCGCGGATAATCTATCACGACAGAGTAATTGAACTCTTTTGAGGAAAGAAAGGATGGATTTTGTGTACAAATAATAAGGATTTTGGTGAGTGAAATGTTGCTATTTTTCTAAAATAATATTGCAATTTTATGAAGTTATTATTATTGTAAAGGCATTTATTCTAGATACCACGAGTTATCTATGCGAGTCAATGACTTAGTGCCTGTTCGGTTTGTTTTTGCACTTTGTTTATTTATCTCTCTTCAGTCATGTTTCATGAGAGAGAATGACAGCGATAGAGACGAGAGAGAATACATTTTTTTTACATTTACATTTTAAGCATTTAGCAGGCGCTCTTATCCGACGACTTACAAAATGCATCAATACATGG